>BSBM01000037.1:4457500-4812500 GCA_027924585.1 Larix kaempferi
AAATTTGACATAGTTATGTAAATTTTCATTACTTAAAACTTATATATTCGGAAATGTGACTCAATTTCCTACATTTCATATTTCTTACTCGATGCAAGATATCTTGTGTAAGTATCTCAAAATAACCAAGTAAGTTGATGGATGCCTGATTTTTCAGTTTTTGATTGCATCTAACGCGCCAAAAGTGACCCTCATTATCTTGCACATGCCCTGTTATTCTAGACATACTTCTCCGTCCCTCTAACCAACTGAAAACCCTTTTTAACAAATATTGGTCCCCTCCTCACCCTTCCATTACTCAGGTCACTCTACATCCATTGACTATAGAATTGAGTCCAAACAACTTGACCTCCTCCTCCTCACCTCTACATTTAATTATCACCCCTATAATACATCCCTCTAAATAAACCTCCATTAATTTCCCCACTTTTACCTATGGAATGTACCATCTCTTGCCACCAATTTTTGAACCTTACCCTATTCATATACCCTTCCCTATGAGCCACACTAGTTATCCCACTCCAAAATCACCAAAACCCCTAGTTTCCTAGCTCATGATACACCACATTACCAATTTCCCTTCTGCATTCCCCTTCTCTATCTATCTCAATAGAACCCCATATAGTCCTTTAAATGTTATGCACAATTACTCCAACCCTAAATCTCCCAAAATAACAATAAAACCTTTCCAGGTATCATTACAAAACCAATGATATACAAAGGGACACCACAACATTTCCTTTTTTAAAATGCATTCTCCTAGCATATTCTATCAAAGCTTGTAACCATGAAAGCACATGCATAAGGGTTTTCCTCTTTGCAATAGAATGGGTGCAACAAATGAATCCTTCACCTATTAGTGAGCCCTACTTTTGTTATGAGTATAGAAAGGATTTTCACTACCAATATCCAATACCAATCTTCCACTCGATATCCCTTTCTTTGGCTTGAATAGAAGCCAGATAACTGATGGGTATCATTTTAGTGTTAATGTTGGCTATTAAGGTTGGTTCTATTTTACATATTGAGTTGCATGTAATGCCTCTTGAGATTCCTATAGATATAATTGACCACTATGGCTTCATTGCACTCCTCACTAATACACTCTCTGATATGAGTGAAAACATGATAAAGGTGGTGGTAATATTCTGCAGTTTTGTTGATCCTTTCTTTCTGTGGATATCATGCAACAAAATGCAACTTGTTTTTATGGAAATTGATTGGTTACTTGGACTCTTTGTCATTCATCACATTAAATCATTACTAGCCACACTTTTGTTGTCACTTTCTTTTATGAGCACAAGATAGTCATTCAAGAGGATATCATCTCTATCTCAACCATTGGATGTGTTGATGACATTTGTGGGGACCCATATCTCTTTATTCTTATGGTATCTAGACATGGGTATGTACCTAAAGATAGAATGGGTAATTACTATCATAAATCATACATTTTTCAATCAGGTTGCTACAAGTTATAAACTTTAGGAGATCACACTCCTATTTCTTTAAATTTGGATTAATTCTAGAACAAGCATCTTCAAAGAGAGGTCTAAAACAACCTTTCTAAAGTCAAAAATTGAGTTTTCTAAATTTCCAAAATCGGTTCCAAAAGTGCCAATATTGGGTCAAAAAATGCACAATTTGAGATTAGCATATTTGAAAGTAGATTTTGTACTTTTTGAATCTGATATTGGTCAGGTCTTGTAGTTGGTCATGTCTATTATCTCATGCCTTGCTCACTCCCAAAGGATGAACTCATCCATAGAGGGCCATTTGCAAGAGCTTCTTCTATTCATAGAATTCCAAGCTCCAGGTCCTAGTTACAACCATTGTCTTTTGTAGGAAAAAGAATAGATTCAATAAAAGAAGAAACAATAGATTGTGCAATTAATAAAATTAAGATAAGTGGCGCCACGATTGTTTCTTCTTCCTGCTCTGCCGACGGATCGACTGTGCAGGTGAAGCTTCGACTTAAAATAGAAGACCTGGCTTCCTTTGTTTCAGGAAATAACGCCAAGGTGGTGATAGATCCCTTAATTCAAGGTGCCACACACCAATCGGCCTTGTCACCATGGAGGCCAAGTCTGGACACCATCGACGAACTAGAAGAAACACATGGAGATTCGTAAACATCTGGACAGCCTGTATGGAGATTCATAAACATGTAAAGAAGATCCTGTGAAGCTGAGATAATGTGCAACATAATTTGTATATAGTCACTAAGCATTCTATTTCCAGAATGCTACATAGTTTGTTTGCATTTATACATCAGATAAATGTTTGTAAGAGTAGTTCCTTATGGTACTAATCTAAAAAGAGTGTCAGTTGTGATTGGATGATTGAAAACAATCTCTTTAACATGCAGCGGTGTCAAAGTTTTGTACAAGTTTTTATTGAAATTAAAATTTTGTTTACAAATTTCTGTAGAAGTATCGTACCATATGGCGTTTATTGAAATTAAAATTTCGTTTCCAACTTAATGTAGAATTATTGTACCATCTAGCGTTTCTTCAAATGGATATTCGGTTTAAAAATTTGTGTGCAAGCATTTATTTCATGGGAAATTTATACTACAAGCATATAGACATTGAATACACATTTTGAAGATAGAATCTTTCTCAGGCCCTTTACATTTTATTATTTGTGTGAAAAATATCTACAAACGTCTATACCCAGATGACCTATCTTGATTTCCCCATGGCAGATCGTAACTATAATAATTACAATAAACATCATAAGAAATTTAACCACACTGCATTATTTCAACAATTTTCAATTGACTACCTCGATGAACATATTCAAACTAAGATTAGTAACAACCATATGATAAAAAAGTCTCGAAGGTGAAAGTTGAGGTTGCAATTTTATTTTATTCTGGTTTTAATTTTTTACATAATATAAATAAGGCAGGTCAAAGTTGACTAAATGTTTAAATATATTTATAATGTTTATATTTTAAATGTTTACAAAATATTATTATTAAAAATTATTGGTTAAGATAAAATTGGACTTTCAAATAAAATAACCTAACTATATCTTCATCCTATTTTTTTTTAATAAATAAATATAAACTCAAATCACATGAAAAATTATTTTGTTAAAGTAAAATATTGACACATAAAGATTAAAGAATCATTTTAATAAATTTGAGAATATTGTTCCACTTAATCTTTTAAATAAGCGTTGAAGTAACACACATTACATAATCAACATTAAAAATAAATGTGTGCATTGAGTCCATAAACACATATTTAATCAACATAAAACAAATACATATGAGAGGCCATGAGCCTATACTCACTTATTAAACCCTATTTTCATATTATTAGATCTAAATTGAGATATATTGTAAGTTATTTATAATTAAAAACAAGAGCCACATGCGGCAATGTCTGTGATAGAGAATTAAAACATAGTTAGCAAATGTAGGAGTTGGAAAGTGAATTTATCATTTGCACTTGCAGAAGCATGCAAGTGCAAAGTAAAGGTTTCAAATTTTTATTGCAAAGTTCTATAAAGTTTAAATTAGTAAATTACCTTGAACGTTGGAGCGGGGAAATGGATAGCCATGTGTCCTTGATGGCATCAGTCATGGTCATGATTACGATGTACGAGAGCTTTCTCTCATGTCCTTTGGGAAATGCTGTAACATCTCCATCTTGACCCCATTATATTCAAATGTAGATGATGTAATAGTGTTATAAAATCATGGTGAGGAGCTCAAGGCCAAGGCCCCACCATCGATTTATTGATGCATATGATTTGCGTGCTAGCCAGGCACAATGAAAATTTGAATATCATGTAAATATGCATTTTAATAAAATACCCACAACTAGCTATGCAATGCAACAAGAGATGGAGACATGATTTTACAAGGAATTGGGAGGGAAAACATTCAAACCCTTGAGCCAATCAAGTCAAGCCAAGCGTCAATGAGAGAACCCATCAAGCCCTCAGCTACCCATGTTGACTTTTGTACCCAATCATTGATTTCTCTCAAGAGTTGGTTGAGGTAGCTAATGCCTTGGGGAATGGGAGTTATGGCTGTCCAAATTCGGGTATGGGCAAGCCACCCTGCATGGAAAATCACATTTTGCTTCTTGGACAATAAAATAGCCATGAAATGCTCCCCAAGCAATTATCCATCAACCAGTTTCTCTCCCTCACGAGTTTGGAACTACCTGGGCATTTTCCAGCCATGTTTTCCTGTGTTTTCCTTCATTCTCAGTTGGGAGAAGGGCGTTTTTGTATTATATACCAGTGGGGAAGAAAGGGAATGGAATTGGGGTTCCATAAAGACCGTTTTGGCTGTTGAATGCTTAGTTAGTTGGGAGAGAATTCGTTTTGCTCCCTATGATTTTTTTTCCCCATCCCACAATTCGTTTTTGGCTGGAAATGATTTGGGAAAACCCATGGCCATCCTGTTTGTAATTCCCATTGTTAAACATGTCTATCCATGCCCAATGATTGTGACTACTGTGTGTAGATAGAGTATGTTGGATATGGGTTATGGGAATCCATTGTTTTGGCTTGAGATTGAGTGCAAGCATCTAGGGTTCAAATGTAGCCTGATAAACCCAGCTGTGGATTGGCTTGGCTCAGATGAGATGATTAATTGGGTTGCGCATGAGCTTTAATGTCCCATTTTCCTTGTAATAATCATGCCCAGCTCGGGGGAGGTAGTTGTGTTGAGAGATTGATGAACAAAATTGGCCTATGTTTGGGTGGAACGTTGCAGCGACATAGCTAGTTGTTTGGGATCATTTCACAACAAAGATAAGTGTTTTTGTATCTATGTGTTTTGCCTTTGCAAATGTATAATTTAATGACTGATATTGATATGTTGATTGCATATGAAAAATGTGTGTGGATGAGTTTATTTCCGTTGTGCATGTTTGCTTGATTTGCATCTGCACACCTTTGTTTTATCACTGTGAATCTAATGAATGGGCTGATTTTATGTCAAAGCCCCACAAATTGGCATCTTGTTCCCTTACTTGAGTTGGGTCCACGGGAGGGTACATTACATAATGGTATAAGAGCTGCTGGTTGCAGCATTGGGCCTTCATGGGCTACCTATCATAGCTTGCAGAGTTGGTTTTGGTGCAATATTTCAAGTTCTGCCGAAACAGTCGGCTCAAGTTAGCGAGCTAGGTCGAAGCAGTCGGCAGAAGATTAACAAGTTTGCTGAAAAATATGGAAAATTTTCGACGAAAAAGGGGAAAAAGTCACCAAATGGATCGGTGAAACTCGCTGAGTGGAGCCGACATGGTCGGTGAATTTGGCTGAGTTGTGCCGACAAAGTTGCGGAAGTACCAGAGAAGGGAAGAAAAATTTCAAAATTTTTCTAAGTGTGTTTCGGTAGGAAGTCAGCGAGTTGCTCCGTAATGGATCGGCAGGAAAAGCTAAGTTCTTTAATCGGCAAAACTCAACGAGTTGGTCTGAAACGACAGCGGAATTGGGCAAGTTGCTCCGCAACGGGTCGGAAGAGATAGTTGAGTTCGCCGGTAGAAGAACTTGGCAAGTTGGTCTGCAACAGGTCGGGGGAGATCGGCGAGTCCACCGATCGGCAGAACTTAGTGAGTTGGTCTGAAATGGGTCAAAAGAACTCGGTGAGTTGGTCCGAAACAGAAAATTTCAGTTGTTTTTCAGGGAGATTTTTAGGTGCTGAAAATGGAAAAATTTCCATGGAACTTATGTGCTAGATTTCACGAAATCGAAGGATTTACAAAAAAACAAACGAGGGTGCTACCCTTGACCCACCCCGCAGTGGCGCTGGGAAGCCACAAGGGGGAAATCCCCCTAGACCCCCATTGTCCCCTGGAGACAGTCGTTCTCTATGCTTGGGATGAAAAGAAGGAATTGCATAAAAGGTTGTGGAAACCTTATTAAGAATAACTGGTCGTAATATCCGTTGCAAAAAGAGCAATGGGAGCAGCAAGGCAATGTCAATAAGAGGGAGATTCCTCACCTTAAACTATTTCTATTTAGAGCATAAGAATTGCATATTTGGAAAATGTCAAGAATGAATGATTACACGTATGTATATGTTGAATTGCTAATTCATGAGAAGATCATAGCTAATGATTGCTTGTATGCTTGGTAGGAAAGCCAAGAAAAGGATCAGCTATGACGCGGAGGAGAAACTCCATGTCATAATGAGGAATTGGAAAGGGAGAATTACTTAACTCCTCCCTTGCTATTGTATTTATATTTTATGATTTTTATATACTGGAAATTATGGCATATGGATGCTGGAAGTGCAAGAGAATAATGCATATGAATTAGCAGGCGTGATTAAAGAGTCATTGCATAGTGCATGTGAATTGCTTATGCATGAGCATGATGTTGCATATGGGTAAAGGTAGTGAAGTCACACATGCAATAGCCCATTAATGATATTCCCTATGGTTGATGACAATTAATGTTGTTGATATTGATTGTAGTAATCAGGCCATAGAAGCATGCCTAAAGATGCAAAAGATTAAATAGATGAAATGAATATGCACTAGATGGCATATTATTAAACATTGTACAATGCATGTGAAAATGTTTTTGAATGTATATGATATTGCATATTGGTAAAAATAGTGAGGTTTTACATATGCAATGAGCCACTTAAGATAATTATTGTGGATGCTAATAATTAGTTGTGTTCGCATTGGTTATAGCACCAAAAGCAACTGAAGCATGGCTAAAGATGAGAAGGATGTTGTTGCATATGACCAACAACCTTATGAAGAAAGGTTGGGGCAACAAATCTACGATAACGAGGTTGGAAAAAGGACTATGAAGCCTTGGTAAGAGGCCAACTAATCAGGTAAAATCAAGCGATGTTAATGACAGCCATGTAGGTAATGGTTATTTGTGCTTAATTGCATGAATAATGAAAGAGGATTTGGTGAGATCCCTTCAACTATGTTTAAACTATGTTGATTTGGTTTGCATGTGGTATTGAGTGTCTGAATATGAATGTCAACCTACTTAGTATGGTGAGGTGCGGGTAAGTAAGGGTAAGGAGCCTTGCACCCAATAGTTTCTTAGAAACCTTAATGCATTCATATGAAAATTACATCATGCCATTTGTGTATATTGGTTGTGAGTTTTAACAACCAAAGAAAGTAAAGACTTATATTCATATTGTGGTAGTACATGCCATATGAGACAGCCATGGTTAGGCCATAATATGCTGAATGCATAGTATTCGTGGATTAATGCAAGGTTGTATTGAGGGGTTATGCATTAAGTGAATGCACATCAAAATATTATGTAAATCTTGTGAATGTGTGTGCATATGTGTGGGTGCACATGTTGAGATGCATTGTGTGAATGCATGGTGGTGATATATATATGTTTCAATGCAATTAGATAATCGATGAAATGGTGAACCATTGTTAATACTGAGACCATTTCATGAGCTGCTGTGAATGCAGGAGAATGATTGCATGAAGAAGATATAAATGATATGGGCTACCAGAGCACTCTGTTGGAAGGACAGAATTGCATGGAATGTGAAGTAATGAGTATTTACAGTTTATTTAAATTGCATGGATAGTGTGACTGTGTCTTGCAATTTTATTGTGATAATGATGCATATATAGAAATGTATATATTTCATTGCATTTCAAATGTTAACAGCTGAAGGTGTTTGAATTATTGAGTGTTATAATTCTGAGATCACTTCAATGACTGTTGTGGCAATGAAAGGATTATATGCATAGATACTCACAATGTGTTTGGCTTATTGAAGTTCAGATTTCAGGTAGAAAAGTCTTGCGTATGGCAATAATGATAAATCCATAGTAAAGACTGGGATCTACCATGTGCAGAAGCCAAAGGTTATGAGAAGGTTCTCATGGTTGTAACTTATGCATGAAACAAATCTGAAAATTGTCTAATTTAAGTTTATGAGAATAATCTCATGGTTGCAAATCTAATTTCTGTTGGAAAACAGATTTGTAGATTTCAGATTTGAGAATTTTCTTATAATTTCTAATCACTATTTGGCTTATATAAAATTGTGTCCGGAGGACATGTTGTAGGTGGATGTTCATGTATGGTAGCAAGGGTGAAACCATAATGGACAGAGTGATACCACTTACAAGAGCAAAACAATACGAGGATAGCCTCATTGCTAAGCAAATTAATTTATGTAGTAGACAGAACTGCAAATTCATATTGAATTTAATTATTAATGCTATTGATTGGTTATGGAACAATCATATTTGAAGTTTATTGTTAAATGTTGTTAACTGTTTGGCTATTTGATAAGTGTGCCAGGATGACACATTGCAGGAAGACCATGTGTGATGGCCTGTAGAAGCCAAACTAGATGGGAATGACCCCATCCTTTGGAAATGGGTTTCAGGTGAAACGCCATAGTAAGTTTTGTTAATATCCCAACTGCACTGCATGTTGGAAAGCCATGTGAGTGAGATGGAAAAATTATGCCAAGAAGGCATGTGTGGGTTATGGAACGTGAAAATATTGGGGTGGCAACACGAAGTACTGTTGACTCAAAGAAGGGAGACCCCATTCTTCGCAAATGAAGGAAAGATACATCTGAAAAGAGATTAGTATTCTGTAACCCTAACTAAGAATATATATGTCTGGTTATTAGATTTAATATGCAGAGCATGTTTTATTATTCCATTATTATTCCAGACTACTTGAGTATGATTAGGGCCTACATGACTCACATCAGAAAGGGATGCATACCTTTCTAGTGCTGGGTTATGTTGGGCTTATCGATATTGACTACACCCTAAGGGAATGGATGCATTCCTGGTGTTTCAATACTTGATAGTGAATGTTATGAAATGTGGTTACAATTTTTTAGTAGTAATACTGATTGGCTTGCTTATCCATCTTGTGTTGTCAGCATTAAACAAATGCAATTTGGTGCTGCACATTGAAGAAGCAAAGTGAAAAGGGTGTTGTGAGGGGTTGTGGTGGAAGGTTTGTTGTGTAGGAAAGGTTTTTGTGAGGGGTTGTGGGGGTATTAATGAAGGGTTGTTGTATGCCTAATAAACCCAGTCAGTGCACTGGTTTAGCATTATTTTCTTGAATGTTATGGATGTTGTAGAGATCTCGATGAAGGGTTGTTGCATGCTTAATAAACCCAGTTGATGCACTGGTTTGGAATTATTTGCGTGGATGTTGTGGGTATTGTGGGGCCATGTTAGCCTGTAGTCAAGGAAGTCACCTATAGAGTTCCTAAAGGGAACCGCTGGTTTACTCGGGAGAAGGAATGCCATCCTTGTGTGGATGAAGATTTATTATGCGTATGAAGGGTTGTGACACGTGTGAAAGGATGATGCAAGCCTAAGGCAGAGTGGTAGAGCCTTGAATTATAATGGTCGGTGGCGCAGTTTCGTTCCATTGGTCGATGACCCAGACTAATGTGCTAGCTCGATAATGGAGAGGGCCAAGCAGGGATGGGACTAGTTGGGCACCATGAATGCTTGGTAAATCCAGTCGGCGTGAAGGTGTACTGGTTGGGCATTAACTATTTGATGTTGTGGAGCAACATGCATGCTGGCCAAACATCCAAGTCCATAGGCGATCCCAAGGCTTGCAAAGCAAAGCAGGATCCTGTGGACCAGAAAGGAAATGCACAATACAGATAAGTATTCATTTTTGTTAATTTCTTGTTTGGAATAATGAAGATTTCAGGTATAAGTCTTCTAACAGCTAAGCTGATACACTATTGTTTCTTTGTTGGAAACCTTGGTCATCGTAGGAAAGCAAGGACCCTAAAAGAACTATAAAATTCTTGGAAAATCCAGAGAGTAACTGGTTGGGCGCTAAAATTCTTGGTAAATCTAGAGAGTAACTGGTTGGGCGCTAAAATTCTTGGTAAATACAGAAAGTAACTGGTTGGGTGCTAAAATTCTTGGTAAATCTAGAGAGTAATTGATGCTCGATAAATTCAAATAACATTTGGTGGGAGCATTAACCACTTGATGTTGTGGAGCAGCCAACGTGCTGGCCAAACATTCCTTAATTGATTGATAAAACCTAGTCAGCGTACTAGCCTGACATTGCCTATTCGAATGGTTGAAGAGTAGCTTGCGTGTTGGCCCAACATTCATTATTGTACCCATGGGAAATCCAATGCTTGTAAAGAAAAGAAGGAGCCTGTGGAATAAAGTGAAGACATCCAATACAGATAAGTATTTGGTTATCTTGTAGCCTTTTGCTTATTTAATATGAATATATGTGTGTATATGATTTGATTATGATTTCTTAAAATCTTGTTTAGAGGTAACCCTATGAAAATACACTAAACATGTGAATTGATTCAATGTTTGAGTGTAGGTATTGTTGGAAGAAAGGACTATGAAGGCATCATAGGGATGCTTGTGGACATGCTACCATCCTAGAGAGCTCGGTATGAGCAGTGATGAAAGATGGTGCTAGTGGAAATGTGTGGGTCCTTGCAGACAAAGGTTCTGTAAGCAACAATGGGGAAGGATTCCCTAGTTGAAAATCCTCAGAAAAACCTTAGACACTACATGTCGTAGCCAAGAAAGGGCAAGTCAAGCATTCACATTGAAGTGAAAGAGGCTAAGGAGCGTGAAACCACCGTGGAGGTGTAGCTCCGGATTGGAACAAGACTAAGAGGGGGAAACTCTTACTCTTCTCTTTCCTTTTTGACTGATGCATCTTAGAAACAAAAGATTGTTGAGTGCATGTCATAGATGAAAACAGATTGTGTTTAATTGCTTGAAATGAATTGTGAATGCTGAAATAGTTATTCCCCTGTGAAAGGATGAAAATGAATGAGCTCATGTGTATGTTGGGAAATCATGAAATGTGTGGAAGTCTCATGAGTAAAGCATGGACGTTCCATGTCAATTGGGAAAATAATTGACTAATTTCAATATTTTGTTATGCTTGTCCTAACAGGAACTGCCATGATGAGTCTCACAGGTCAAAAATTGAAAGCCATTGGTTAGAACTGTTACCAGCCAAGTGTTGCTAGTGAGCAAAGTGAGAGCCATTTGTGCACCTTGATCATGGAAGGAGACCAAAAGATATTTGTTTTGGCTGGAAATCTTCCTCAATTAGATGCCAGGATGGCAAGAAATATGGTAGCCATGAAATTATAGACTTGTAGATCAGCTGGAAGGGTAATAAAGGAAGGGATTGTTGTGGAGCAATGCCCACCTACAGAAATGGAAGATCAAAGCTAGCAAGAGAAGCTTGAGGAAGCCAAAGGACTTGATCTGTTGATGTATATGTAACTTCGGAATGTATTTCACCCATGTATTTCATATATGTATATTGTACTCCTATAGAGATGGTATTATTGCTCTATACGGAAGTGTTTGTATTCCTATAGAGATGTTATTATTCCTCTATATGGAAGTGTCGTCATTTATATTGTAAGTATCGTAACTTATACTTGATGGGTTATTAGACCACCTTGTTGGGGTCGACCTTGTATAAGTCATGTGGGTCAAAGGGTTATTAGACCACCCTAGTGGGGGTCGGTCATGTGGGTCAAAGGGTTATTAGACCACCCTATTGGGTGTCGGCCCAGTCAGCATTGTGTTATGTGGTTAAGTTGAGGCCGACCTAGTAAAGGTTATTAGGTAAGTCAAGTCAAGTATAAATAGAGTGTGGGAAGCACTCTATTTCATCATTCTATTCTCTCTCACACTCTCGGGAGAGTGGCGCACTTGTGGAGGAGGAGAAGCTGCTGCTAGGAGATGTCTATCACTTATGCTTTGGTTGCATCATTGCTCTATCTATCTCTGAGGAAGTTATTGGGGTTTTTCACCTTTATGGTTTTCCCCAAGTAAACTCTATGTCTCTTGTGTGCTTGCATTATTGTGTCCATGATTGATATACTGTAGATATGTTGTACATGTGGTTCTCTCGGTTAATATCCTAGATCAGATTGAAGTAAATTCTAAAAAATTAACATGATCCTGAAAGTTCAAATTCAAGAGATGAAACGTAGAACAGACCTGCCACTAGTTGTGAATTTTGAGGCATGTGTAAAATGGGTATATATTTTGAAGTATTGGAACACCGAGGACGGTGTTATTCCAAGGGGAGGGGAATGTAACATCCCCATCTTGACCCCATTATATTCAAATGTAGATGATGCAATATTGTTATAAAATCATGGTGAGGAGCTCAAGGCCAAGGCCCCACCATCGATTTATTGATGCATATGATTTGCGTGGTAGCTAGGTACTATGAAAATTTGAATATCATGTAAATATGCATTTTAATAAAATACCCACAACTAGCTATGCAATGCAACAAGAGATGGGGGCATAATTTTACAAGGAATTGGGATGGAAAACATTCAAACCCTTGAGCCAATCAAGTCAAGCCAAGTGTCAATGAGAGAACCCATCAAACCCTCAACTACCCATGTTGACTTTTGTACCCAATCATTGATTTCTCCCAAGAGTTGGTTGAGGTAGTTAATGCCTCGGGGAATGGGAAGTATGGTTGTCCAAATTCGGGTATGGGAAGACCACCATGCATGGAAAATCGTGTTTTTCTTCTTGGGAAAGAAAAGAGCCATGAATTGATCCCCAAGCCATTATCCATTAACTAGTTTCTCTCCCTCACGAGTTTGGAACTACTTGGGTGTTTTCCAGCCATGTTTTCCTGTGTTTTCCTTCATTCTCAGTTGGGAGAAGGGAATTTTTGTATTATATACCAGTGGGGAACAAATGGAATGGAATTGGGGTTCCATAGAGACCGTTTTGGCTGTTGAATGCTTAGTTAGTTGGGAGAGAATTCATTTTCCTCCCTATGATTGTTTTTCCCCATCCCACAATTCATTTTTGGCTGGAAATGATTTGGGAAAACCCATGGCCATATTGTTTGTAATTCCCATTGTTAAACATGTGTATCCATGCCCAATGATTGTGCTTGCTGTGTGTAGATAGAGTATGTTTGGCATGGGTTATGGGAATCCATTGTTTTGGCTTGAGCTTGAGTGCAAGCATCCAGGGTTCAAATGTAGCCTGATAAACCCAGCTGTGGACTGGCTTGGCTCAGATGAGATGATTAATTGGGCTGTGCATGATCTTGATTGTCCCCTTTTCCTTGTAAGAATCATGCCCAGCTCAGGGGTGGCAGTTGTGTTGAGAGATTGATGAACACAACTGGCCTATGGTTGGGTGAAACGTTGCAGCGACATAGCTAGTTGTTTGGGATCATTTCACAACAAAGATAAGCGTTTTTCTATCTATGTGTTTTGACTCTACAAATGTATAATTTAATGACTTTTATTGATATGTTGATTGCATATGAAAAATGTGTGTGGATGAGTTTATTTCCGTTGTGCATGTTTGCTTGATTTGCATCTGCACACCTTTGTTTTATCACTGTGAATCTAATGAATGGGCTGAGTTTATGTCAAAGCCATACATATTGGAATCATGTTCCCTTACTTGAGTTGGGTCCAAGGGAGGGTATGTTACAAATGCACTTTGCTAAATCTACCTTTGCAGGGATTTGATTGCAATCCATGTAGTGTTTATAATTAAATGAAAAAAATGACATGCAGTTGTAGCCACTTCAATAAGGTGTTTGTTGGAATTACTTGCTCCCAAGAGAATCAAGTCCTTCAAACATGTGCGAGACCTTGGTGGAATGAACTTCCTCCACATCTAAATTCATCCCGATCGTGACGCCTAATGCACCTATACACATTCACACAGGTCCTTCTAATTTCATTCCTACAAATCATATCTTCTAGACAATATAATTCCATATATGTCTGATGCTCTTGTCGAGACTATAGAAAGATCAACACACTCCATAGATTGACACCCTGTAACATCTTCAGGTAGCTCTACATGGCCTTAGCACAACTCCAGTCAAAACTCAATGCTGCAAGAGCTGCAAATCTTCACTAGCTGAACCAGACATTCTATACCCGTGACATCCGTTGGGCCTTGGGATAAGGGAGTTGTCGATGCAACTGTTAAATTTTGAGCATTAATTCACAATACTCTAGGATCTTTACTGAGAGAACAACATGTATAGTATATCAATGCATATCAATCATAACAAGCATCTCAATCATCACAAGAATCAAAAGCATGAGAGACAATAGACACACAGAGTTTTTGTGGGGAAAACCCTAAGGTGAAAAACCCCACAACTTCCTCAGAGATAGAGAGAGCAATAGCTCAACCAAAGTACAACCAAATACACAGAGATAGTATCCTAGTAGCAGATGATCCTCCTCCTCACATGTGCACCACTTTTCGAGCGAAGGAAGAATGAGTTTCTGAGTGATCCAAATAGAGATCTCCCGATCTCTATTTATACTTGTTATGTTTTCCCAATAACCTTATGGGGCTGACTTGTGTAGCTAGGTACATCAACCATATATTACATAAATTAGGGCCGAACCCACACATGGTGGTCTAATAACCCATTGGTAAGTTAAAACCCTTGCGACACTTGTCAATACACATGAGGACACTTCCGTATAGAGGAATGGCACATCTCTATAGGAGTACAATAATATATAAATGAAATACATGGATGAAATACATTCCGAAGTTACATATACATCAACACTCCCTCTTAACTAGGAAGGTATTTCTTGACACAGATCTGCTAGCACAAGTCTTCTTCTCTGGATCATCATCATCAATGCATCGTCACTGCTGCTGCTATCTCAACCAATCTCTGAATCTACTCGTCATAGGAAGTTCTACAAAGCCAGTCCTTTTTCATATTGGATGTAGGCTCACCACTTGTAGGTCTTCATCATCACTGGCCATACTGTGGAATCATCAGGACTTATTACATGCGTCACAAAACCTCGAAAGAGCATCCCAGGATGTTACGGGTACACAGCTCCGACCTGTAGGATCTCCCAGGGCACTATTACATGTGACCCCACCACAAAACCTCGCAAGAGCATCCTAGGATGTTACGGGTACAAAACTTTGACCTGAAGGATCTCCCAGGGCACAAATTACATGTGGTCACCACAAAACCTCGCAAGAGCATCCCAGGATGTTACGGGTACACAACTCCGACCTGAAGGATCTACCAATGCACAAATTACATGTGGTCATGAACACATATTTCATTAAATTTGGAATTATACAAGGGATCTAGAATTTAGAACTTCAACAAGATTGAGTTTTCAAAAAATGAAAAACCAAAAAATTACTTAATTCACTCATTTTAATCTTTATATTCACCATTTTTTTATAATATTATCAATATAAGCTATATAAAATCAAATTTATATAAAGTTGAAGCATATCTTCCTAATATTAAACTTAGATTCCTTACATTATTTTATTATTATAATTTTTTAATTTGTATTAATATTTGAGTTGATCAAGGTTTACCTCATCTCATGAACAATAGATGTTGCAAGAAATTTCTTACCTATTAAGTTATCTAATGGCATTATTTGTATGTTGAAATTATTAACCATTTTATTTATAATTTGATAAAGAATATATTGTGCATGTGTTGAATTACCATATTAGTAAGAGATTGTCTCCATTTTAGAGTGACCTACAAAGTTATTTAATGAAATAGCAGTCAATGTGTTTGTTACTGTAACAAATTTATGTATTGGCATAGTAACTTATTAATTCCCAATCTTGATAATGGGTGGCTAGAACATGGGGATTTTTTCTCAACTTCAAGAAACAACAAGAACTGGAAATGCCTATGAATTGGCTGAAACCTCTAATACCATGAAAAATTATTAGCTCATATAGTCATTGTAATATTGAAACTGTGGATGAGGACACTACCCCTAATCATATTTAGAATATTGACTAGAAAAACAATTAGTAACATATACACAAGCAACAACATGGAAAACTAGGTCATACTCTATTTTATTTTCTTCCCTTTATATGTATTGTCGAGTACGGATCTAGAATTTAGAACTTCAACAAGATTGAGTTTTCAAAAAATGAAAAACCTAAAAATTACTTAATTCACTCATTTCAATCTATATATTCACCATTTTTTTTACAATATTATCATTATAAGCTATATAAAATCAAATTTATATTAAGTTGAAGCATATCTTCCTATGCTTAAACTTAGATTCTTTACATTATTTTATTATTATAATTTGTAATTTGTATTAATATTTCTTACCTATTAATTTATCTAATGGCATTATTTGTATGTTGAAAGTATTAACCATTTTATTTATAATTTGATAAAGCATATATTGTGCATGTGTTGAATTACCATATTAGTAAGAGATTATCGCCATTTTAAAGTGACCTAGAAAGCTATTTAATGACATAACAGTCAATGTGTTTGTTACTATAACAAATTTATGTATTGGCATAATAACTTAGTAATTCTCAATCTTGATAATGGGTGGCTAGAACATGGGGGGTTTTGCTCAACTTCAAGAGACAACAAGAACTGGAAATGTCTAGGAATTAGGTGAAACCTCTAATACCATGAAGACGTATTAGCTCCTATATTCATTGTAATATTGTACTTGTGGATGATGACACTACCCCTAATAATCTTTAGAATATTGACTAAAAAAATAATCAATAACATATCTACGAGCAACAACATGGAAAATTAGGTCATACTCTATTTTATTTTCTTCCCTTTATATGTATTGTCTATTGTATGCCTTAGGACATTTTTGTCAAGTATATAGCACAATAGGTACTTAGGCACTTCACTTTTTCCCTTCATTTTATGGGATTATTATGAGCCCACAAGTTTCTACATGTTTTGGACATTGTTAACTATCAATTATTACTTTGGATTATGTTGATTGGTTAAGCCTAGATTCCTTTTTATAATATAAATATAATCATCTAACATTTAAAGAAATATTCATTATTCAATACTATATATTATGATATGTGGTTGGCACTATTTTAGAGCCAACAAGAGAAAATATTGTATTGGATAAAGTCTAAGTATACCAATTAAGGTCAAAAAAAATTATTAATTAGAATATAACTTTTATAGTACAATTGGTTTTTTTTCAAATACATGAAGAAAGAGGGAAAACCCATTCTAGTTATTGCAATTGTCCAGTGTTTATTTTTGAAATGTTTGAACATATTACATTGAAAAACATTAACTAGCTACTCCCATAGTAAAGTTTTCATAGACAAAGTCTATAATATGTTGTATGTCCAGTATTTATTTTTGAAATGTTTGAACATATTACATTAAAAAACATTAATTAGCTATTCCCATAATAAAGTTTTTATACAGTCTATAATATGTTGCTTGTAAGTGCTTTAGTGGACTCCATTAACCAAGTTTGATGGATCGAGAAGTGTGGTACATTTGAAATCAATGAATTAGAATAGAAACATTGAAGTACATTTTTGTTTCTTACAAATACAAAAGTGAAAACCCACTAAACTTATTAAAAGTGCATTTAACAATCAATTTTTTTTATAAGTATTTGTGTGTCATTTAACAATCAAAATCAAATTATTATGAATTTTTATTGGTAGTGCATTTAACAATCAAAATATTTTATAAGTATTTGTGTGTCATTTAACAATCAAAATCAAATTATTATGAACTTTTATTGGTAATTTTTATTGGAAACATTTTACAGATGTCAAAAGAAAATATTTTATAAGTCTAGGCATGTTTTTTAATGATCAAAATAAATAATTTTGTTATGAATTGGAATAGAAACAAAGTAGTACAGTTTAATTTATTTTATTATAATATATATTCATGAAATGTTTGAATGTATTATATTGAAAAGAATACGAATTAGCTAGCCCAACATTATCGTTTTAATAGATCGTATCTAGAAGATGATGCTTTTAAATGTATTATTGAACTTGATTATCCAAGTTTGATGGAGTGAGAAGTTATGTCGATCTAGACAAAGCATTGGAATTTGTAATTTCTATGTTAGATATTGTTTGGTGTTTGAACGTATTACATTGAAAACAATGCTAATTAACTCCAAACATTATCGTTTTAATAGATCGTATCTAGAAGATGATGCTTTTAAATGTATTATTGAACTTGATTATCCAAGTTTGATGGAGTGAGAAGTTATGTCGATCTAGACAAAGCATTGGAATTTGTAATTTCCATGTTAGATATTGTTTGGTGTTTGAACGTATTACATTGAAAACAATGCTAATTAACTCCAATATAGTTTTAATATGCCAAATTAACTCCAATATAGTTTTAATAGGACAAAACTAGAAGATATTGATTTTAAGTGCATTATTGGACTTGATTATCCAAGTTATGGGAGAAGTTATGTTAATATAAACAAATCATTGAAAGTTTAATATTTCATGGTGTCATGTAATTTGCATGAAGTATCGTCACATGAATACATTGCAATTTAAACAAAATTTTCATATTTGTACCAAATAATATAAAACTCCTCAAATAAATTTGAAGAGAATATTCAATATACAAGAAAAATTGAAAAATGTTTCTTCATGTATTAATTGGTCCTCCAAAGAACAAAATTACATCCATGAATCATCTCCACCTAATCTCATGTTATTCGTTCAAGTAGGTCAAGGACAGCTTGTACATCATGTTTATTTATCTTGGCCTTCTTGCAATGTTCTTTCCTAGCCATCCATGCCCAAACTATGGTATCAATTGGAATAGATCCAAGCTCTATGTCATCAGGATTTGGTACCAAATATTCTTCTAATACTTTTCCATTGTATTTCCCTGAACCGGGCTTCCACCAATCAACTTTAACATGAAGAGTATCACTTTCATCATCTTGAAATATATTTGAGGTGGCTTTTTCCATCCAAATCATCTCCCCTTCTTCCTCGTTTCCTGATCTAGCTAGCAACATCTTTCCTTTCTCAACATCATTAATAGGGTTGAATGTTGTCTTTGGCTTATTGCACTTGGGTCCAACATACACGGGTTCACCTGTCATAGTATCAAAATCCCCATCCATAATATTTGAGATTGCATGAAGCGCATTACGACCAACATCTGGAGTTTTCCTTGTCTTGGGCTAGAAATCCTCAGAAGATGAATCATGATCATTGTAATCTTCATATAAAGTATCAAGAACTCTTTCCCACTACTCTACCTTATTTTTCCATTCTGGTGTAACAATTGGCAAATCCTCACCACCCATTGTGTCTTTCCACATTTTTATGTATGATGTTATTCCTTCTTTTAGTTCTTTTAAATAGATTTCATTCTCTTTGGGATGTAAGAAAGATGGCTTCCCTATGGGCAGTTTAGATCGACCTTCATCGTCTGTATTCCATAACTCAACTGGTTCTGACCACTCAACATCTCTTATGGATTCTTTATACCTTAATACCGGAACATCATTGAGTACAAGAAATTGGAAGTACTGAACATTAAGATGTCCAACTAGTGCATTTTTTCCTTCCTTGATGTATCCATTAAGGAAGCTTTTGAAGTCATACACCTTATCAATCAGTTTAGGTGGAAACACTCTTTTTTCTTCAATTTTGTGATATGTATCCATCATCTCAGGTAGAGAATATATATCTTTACTTTTCAAGCTGGAAGACATTCTCCCATAGGTCCCGTCTATGTCTTCATGGGTGTGTCCCACAAGCAAGAACCCAACCTCAATAGTGATGAAGACACCAAGTGCAGTGAGAAGTGATAGAAACATGAAAAGATAACGATTTTTATTATCACTTGCTGCATTATCCAATTGTAACAATAAATGTGGAGGAAGAGGTTTAAAATCGATAGCTTGATTTTCTAATCTTCCATGAGATAAAAATTCATCCTTGTACACTCTACATTTTGAGTAAATAGAGGTGTCAAGTAATGGATTTGAAAGTGGGTTTCTTGAACTTCCACTCTCATAAAGAAGATCACCATACATATCAAGATGTGGGTCTTCAATGTACCTAAAACACTTAGCAAGTGATGTAATGGTAAATTGTGATCCCATATGTACAAATGGTAGGGAGAAATGACCAAAACCTCCTGTCTTATGCCCATGTGTTAGCATACCTGTCAATGACAAACCCAAGTTTATTCCTACAATATATTTTGATTTGACGCGTAGCCTTGGAATTGAAGTCTTTGTTTTATCCATTTTATCATGGATAATACTCAAATACTCCTTTGGAAACCTCTCTGACATGATTCTGTGGGCATAGTAGCAATGTCTTCCACACATAACGATCTTGTTATGTTTGTTCAATCTAGCGCGTGCCGTTTCTTCCAACTCTTTTGTAGTTGCTGACTTCATTTGTGCTTTCAACACAATACATTCACCACATTTACTGAAGTTGGTGTTCTTTGAGAATGCCACGTCTCGAAAATGAGTGTTCCAAATCTTGCTCATTGTTGGTTGTGATATTAATGGACAATTGAGCTTTTCCAAACCCACATTGATCTCTTTTAACAAAGAGCTTTGTGTGTAAGTCGAAGGCAACAATCTTAGAGGAGAAGAAGTTCCATCTGCTTCGACTTGACGTGTTTGGTTTGGCGAAAAATCTGAATTGTCCATTACAATTTTATGCAGTATTTCTATGGCCGCCACAGTTTGTGCACGTGCTTTACATGTATTGGTGTTACCATGAATGGATTCCATATGTCCTTGTTCAAAATTATGTTGGTAGCTATAGAAGGTGCTTTGAGGAATCTTATGTATCTTGTACCATGCTTTCTTACAAATAACATTACCATCAAATCTCATGTCCTTTACTTTTCTAATAATAGGAGGTAGGCCATGGCCATGGCTCATTGACATGATAGTGTTTGAAACAAGTGAATTCAATACAAATTCCCTGATACCATTTTTGTCTTTGCATTCCATATCCCTTCTAGCATTTGCAATGGCATTCCTATCCACATGTTGAAGACAATCTTGTTTACAACATTCATCTGCAGCCAAAAGTCGAACTTCTTTCTCTTTATCTATCTTGGTTTGACGTTTTGCAACTTTTTCTCTTGTCATAGCTCGTTTAATCTTTTTATATGGCCTCTATGCATTAAGAACATTGACATCTTGATCTTTTTGATTATAAAGATCCCCATCCCATTGGTATAAAGGACTTGTATCCTCTATAACATCCCATATCAGCATTTCCATGGGTGGCTCTTTGTACTTTGTCTTGACCCTTAACATCTCACCTATGTTGTCCACCAATTTATGTATTGGCCATCTAACCAATCCATGTATAGACTTATCCCCAATCTTGCATATTTCACAATACCCATGTATCTCTTCCACAAAAACACCAAAGTTATCTTCACCTAGTGTTTCACCCACAACCATGTCATTCTCATGGACATTAACTATCATTCCTTTGGCAATGCACATAATTGTTCCTCTGCATCCATGTGTAAGAGAAACCATTGTACATGTGAATGCAGCCCTACCTTGTGGAATATTTATGGGTTGATCTTCACAATGAGGTTTCAAATCTATTTCTGGCCAAATCTCATAAGATTCTATTGCACCCCCTAGTGTTTCCTCAAATCCAGTTGGATGTGGTAAAGGAGCATCATTTTTTAACACCTTCTCAATTCTAACCACTATGCATCCTTTCTTTACAATCTTTCCACGAACCTTATTCCCAAGCTCTGTATTGAATATGGAGCCCTCACCCACCTTCACTCCATGTTGTAAAAGATCTACTTTGTCTCCAATAGAAAATGTTGAACAAACATTTGCACCTGTACAACAAACATAACAAACTTAGTATTTTCTCAAAAAAACATTCAATAAACTATCAATAATTCTTAACACATGCTTTGGTATTTGATTTACCTATGGTGTGCCTCAAATCTGTAGTCCTCCACGGATGTGTGTCCCCTTCATCAACATATTCCACAATCAAATGTGGTTGAGTGACATCAATTATCAAAACCATAACATAACCTACAACAACCCTTCCTCCACCGTAATAAGTTCCAACTTCTGTAGATTCAACCTTTCCTAGCCCAATAACTTGACCATTAACCAGGAGGTCAACATAGTCCCCTTTTGTGAAAATTATACTTGCAGCCCTATCTTGTGGAATATTTATGGGTTGATCTTCACAATGAGGTTTCAAATCTATTTCTGGCCAAATCTCATAAGATTCTATTGCACCCCCTAGTGTTTCCTCAAATCCAGTTGGATGTGGTAAAGGAGCATCATTTTTTAACACCTTCTCAATTCTAACCACTATGCATCCTTTCTTTACAATCTTTCCATGAACCTTATTCCCAAGATCTGTATTGAATATGGAGCCCTCACCCACCTTCACTCCATGTTGTAAAAGATCTACTTTGTCTCCAATAGAAAATGTTGAACAAACATTTGCACCTGTACTGCAAACATAACAAACTTAGTATTTTCTCAAAAAAACATTCAATAAACTATGAATAATTCTTAACACATGCTTTGGTATTTGATTTACCTATGGTGTGCCTCAAATCTGTAGTCCTCCATGGATGTGTGTCCCCTTCATCAACATATTCCACAATCAAATGTGGTTGAGTGACATCAATTATCAAAACCATAACATAACCTGCAACAACCCTTCCTCCACCATAATAAGTTCCAACTTCTGTAGATTCAACCTTTCCTAGCCCAATAACTTGACCATTAACCAGGAGGTCAACATAGTCCCCTTTTGTGAAAATTATACTTGCAGCCCTATCTTGTGGAATATTTATAGGTTGCTCTTCACAATGAGGTTTCAAATCTATTTCTGGCCAAATCTCATAAGATTCTATTGCACCCCCTAGTGTTTCCTCAAATCCAGTTGGATGTGGTAAAGGAGCATCATTTTTTAACACCTTCTCAATTCTAACCACTATGCATCCTTTCTTTACAATCTTTCCATGAACCTTATTCCCAACCTCTGTATTGAATATGGATCCCTCACCCACCTTCACTCCATGTTGTAAAAGATCTACTTTGTCTCTAATAAAAAATGTTGAACAAACATTTGCACCTGTACACCAAACATAACAAACTTAGTATTTTCTCAAAAAAACATTCAATAAACTATGAATAATTCTTAACACATGCTTTGGTGTTTGATTTACCTATGGTGTGCCTCAAATCTGTAGTCCTCCATGGATGTGTGTCCCCTTCATCAACATATTCCACAATCAAATGTGGTTGAGTGACATCAATTATCAAAACCATAACATAACCTGCAACAACCCTTCCTCCACCATAATAAGTTCCAACTTCTGTAGATTCAACCTTTCCTAGCCCAATAACTTGACCATTAACCAGGAGGTCAACATAGTCCCCTTTTGTGAAAATTATACTTTCCATTGTCGCTCCCACAAATTCTATAACACACAATTGAATTATAATTTGTAGTTAAGGTTAAACCATGTAAAGTGTGCTCTTATATTTTAGGCAAAACACAATCTACAAAAAAATAATGTACTTGTAATAGCTAAAAAGGGTATAGCATCATTTTGTTGTGCAAATTAAACCTTGCTCCCCACCATTTAGTCCCCACCGCCAAAAGGGACTTTACATATAAATTATGATGGAGCTACAAAGCGTAATCAAAACAAGATTGGTTATCAATGCATATAATCTTAATACAAACACAAAACTATTCTTAGAAAAACTTGTAAAAATGTCTAAAAATTTTCCATACTTAAGAACTTGTAATAGTATTGAAGGTAGTTATTAAGTAGGTTGGAATCCAGCCATGATCGATCATGCAAGTTTGTATAATCATGGAACTTGTAATAGTATTGAAGGTAGTTATTAAGTAGGTTGGAATCCAACCATGATTGATCATGCAAGTTTGTATAATCATGGCTCACTGAGATTTATTTTTTGTATCAATTGTTCAAAGTAAATTCAAATATCCTTGATTGGAGTCATCCCTATTTTAAGTACTCCCGAAAATAGTTATTTGGTGTCATCTAAACCTATATTGTAGATTAGTGAAGAATAACATCTATATGGAACTAGAGTCATACAAAATCCCAAGCAATGCTACTTGATGCCACTATTAGTATACTAATACATAGTAGAAGTTTTTTGAATTATAAGCGACTCCTAGCTTAGCGACTACTAATACATAGCGACTACTAGCTTTTCTTCTAGCATAAGTATTTCCTTCTAGCATAAGCACACATGCTTATACTAGATGAAAAGCTAGCACTCATTAGCTTTCCAGAAGAAAAACCCTAGGCATGGTGATTGGTGGTTGCTAAGTTATACCTTGGTCTTGTGCCATGTACTCTATTTTGAAATAAGCACATGGCACAAAATCAAGAAAAGCTAGTGACTCCTAGCTTTCGTTCTAGCCTAAGCATTTCCTTATAGCATAAGCACACATATTTATGCTAGAATGAAAGCTAGTAGTCGCTAGCTTTCTAATAGATAAACCCTGGGCATGGTGATTGGTGGTTGCTAGCTTATACCTTGAGCTTTCCTTCTTGCATAAGCATGTGTGTTTATGATAGAAGGAAATTCTTATGCTACAAGGAAAGCTAGTAGTCGCCATCTTTCTTTGATCTGTTGCCATGTTCTTATTTCAAAATAGAGCACATGACACAAGCTCAAAGTATAATCTAGCAACCACCAATCACCATGGACAGGATTTTTCTATTGGAAATCTAGCGACTGCTAGCTTTCCTTCTAGCATAAGTATGTGTTATTATCCTAGAAGGAAATGCTTATGCTAGGAGGAAAGCTAGCAGTCGCTAGCTTTCCTTGATCTTGTTCCATGTGTTTATTTCAAAATAGAGCACATGGCGCAAGCTGAAGGTATAAGCTAACAACCACCAATCACCATGGACAGTGTTATCAATTGGAAAGCTAACGACTGCTAGCTTCCCTTCATGGCTAGAGTTTTTCTATTAGAAAGCTAGCAATTGTTATCTTTCCTTCTAGCATAAGCACATGTGTGCTTATGCTTATGCTAGAAGGAAATGCTTATGCTAGAAAGAAAGCTAGCAGTCGCTAGATTTCCTTTATCTTGTGCTATGTGCTTCTTTCAAAATAGAGCACATGGCACAAGCTCAAGGTATAAGCTAGCAACCACCAATCACTGTGGCTAGGGTTTTTCTATTGGAAAGATAGCGACTGATAATTTTCCTTCTAGCATAAGAATGTGTGGTTATGCCAGAAGGAAATGCTTATGCTAGCTTTCCTTGATCTTGTTCCGTGTTCTTCTTTCAAAATAGAGCACATGGCACAAGATAAAGGAAAGCTAGCGACTGCTAGCTTTCTTTCTAGCATAAGCATTTCCTTCTAGCATAAGCACACATGTGCTTATGCTAGAATGAAAGATAACAATTGCTAGCTTTCTAATAGAAAAACTCTAGCCATGAAGGAAAGCTAGCAGTCGTTAGCTTTCCAATTGATAACATTGTCCGTGGTGATTGGTGGTTGCTAGCTTATACCTTCAGCTTGCGCCATGTGCTCTATTTTGAAATAAACACATGGCACAAGATCAAGGAAAGCTAGCAGTCGCTAGCTTTCCTCCTAGCATAAGCATTTCCTTCTAGGATAATAACACATACTTATGCTAGAAGGAAAGCTAGCAGTCGCTAGCTTTCCAATAGAAAAATCCTGTCCATGGTGATTGGTGGTTGCTAGATTATACTTTGAGCTTGTGCCATGTGCTCTATTTTGAAATAAGAACATGGCAACAGATCAAAGAAAGCTAGCGACTGCTAGCTTTCCTTGTAGCATAAGAATTTCCTTCTATCATAAACACACATGTTTATGCAAGAAGGAAAGCTAATAGTCGCTAGCTTTCCAATACAAAAACCCTGTCCATGGTGATTGGTGGTTGTTAGCTTATACCTTGAGCTTGTTCGATGTACTCTATTTTTAACGAATGCTACCTTTCCTTCTAGCAAATGCATTTCCTTTTAGCATGACACACATGCTTATGTTAGAAGGAAAGCTAGCAGTCGCTAGCTTTCCAATAGAAAAAACCTGGGCTTGGTGATTGGTGGTTGCTAGCTTATACTTTGAACTTGTATCATGTACTATATTTTCAAATAAGCACATGGCACAAGATCAAGGAAATCTAGCGACTGCTAGCTTTCCTTCTAGCATAAGCATTTCCTTCTAGGATAATAACACATACTTATGCTAGAAAGAAAGCTAGCAGTCGCTAGCTTTCCAATAGAAAAATCTTGTCCATGGTGATTGGTGGTTGCTAGCTTATACCTTGAGCTTGTGCCATGTGCTCTATTTTGAAATAAACACATGACAAAAGATCAAGGAAAGCCAGCGACTGCTAGCTTTACTTGTAGCATAAGAATTTTTCTTCTAGCGACTGCACACATGCTTATGCTACAAGGAAAGCTAGCAGTCCAATAGAAAAATAATAAGAATCTCTTTAAGTTCACATTTCCTAAAGATTCATAATAGCCTATCCCATAGAGACCATCATTTAACTTGTTAGATGAATAACTTTTGGACATGTCAACATGAGAGAATAAGTGTTTATAAATGACAAGCTTTAAATTCTAACCACTATGCATCCTTTCTTTACAATCTTTCCATGAACCTTATTCCCAAGCTCTGTATTGAATATGGAGCCCTCACCCACCTTCACTCCATGTTGTAAAAGATCTACTTTGTCTCCAATAGAAAATGTTGAACAAACATTTGCACCTGTACACCAAACATAACAAACTTAATATTTTCTCAAAAAAACATTCAATAAACTATCAATAATTCTTAACACATGCTTTGGTATTTGATTTACCTATGGTGTGCCTCAAATTTGTAGTCCTCCATGGATGTGTTTCCCCTTCATCAACATATTCCACAATCAAATGTGGTTGAGTGACATCAATTATCAAAACCATAACATAACCTGCAACAACCCTTCCTCCACCATAATAAGTTCCAACTTTTCTCCATTGTCAACTTTGGAGAAAATAGTGAATATTTAAATGATATAAAACGAGGCATAACCAATATGAATCTCGAATTATTTCAGACATTCATTTAAATATAGAAGAAAAAAATAGTGGAAGATATAACAAAGGAAGTGAAAATGCACATATAAAGATAAAGAAAAAATGGACTGTAAAGCTGATCAACACATGAATCTCTGGTCTCAAAAGATGGGTATTTTCACTGTACTGCTTTTATTTATCAAAAAATAGATCTCCAAACATACACTGTCTCTCAAAAAATTTCCAATCCCCTCAACAATGACTCTCATTATTCTTATACAAAATTTGGAAGAAGCTTGACATTACTGCTTCTTTTAACTAATAACTGAAAATATTTTAACTTAAAAGATAACTATCTTTGAGCAATAGATAACTGCCTCCAAATAATATTACAAATTTAAAATAAAAGTATCCTTTTTGCCACTTGGCAAAATTTTTGAATATCATCTTTTTGCCACTTGGCGAGAGTTTTGAAAGCCTCTATGAATGGACAGAATATCTTATCCTTCCATATTTTTCCACATAAGTCCACTGGTCGGCCGCGGGTAAGTCATAGTTGGTCATTTCCTTCACCAAGACTCGCATTTCAACATGACCTGCATAAGAAACAGGAAGAAGGTTTCCACAGGTTGAGATTAGCATATTTAAAATTTCAAAATCCTCTGATATTTTCTCCATTAAAATTTTCCCTGTAAGCATATGATCCAGCTGGTGGAACTTTCTGTGATCCATCCTTATATCAAACAACAATCTCTTATAATCATTCGGAGGAATTAATTCATTTTTTTCATTCCAAAAAGCAGGGAACCCTTTGTTTACTAATTTTTCAAATTGCTTTTTGAACTTTACTACTTCTTCCCTTATTTCTCCAGCTTTAGCTTCAACATTCTCAACATACGAGTATTTCCCCAAGATCCTTCTGGCCCATGTGATGACTGAAATTCTGTTCGTTATATTCATGGCTATCAGGTCTGCTTCAGTTAGACTGTTTAAAAATGTTATTGCTTTCTGGGCTACATCTTTTGGCTTTTTATTTAAGCTTTCCCTGACGGCTCTGCAACTTTCGAAGGAATCTTTGACCACCTTTTCTTTGACTCTTATGTAATCCAGATATGGTCTTAGTTTCTCAACTTCTTTTATAATTTGGTCCCACACCAGGTGTTTACAACCTTGCATAGCAGCTTGCCCTGTCACATGAGCTGCTAATCCTTTATTATTATTACTTAATTCCCGATTCTTTGTTTGCAAGGTTTTTATTTCTTTATTTTTGATTTCATTCTCTTCTGTCAGCTTCTGTATTTCAACCTTCAATTCTTTGATTTCATTTTCCCTTAAGCTTACCTAGGACATAGCCTATAAAATATCATCTACTCCCGTTTTATCTTCCTGTGTGTTTGTTTGTACTTGTTGCTGACCACTTCCTGCTAATCTTTTCCTCGCTTCTGCCAAATGTTATTCTAAAATGATTTTCTCTTTTTCCCACCGATCTTTTTCATCAGAAATATTTAACATTTTAGCAGTAACATCATTGACTTCATTAGATAATTCTTCTTTTTCTTTTTCCAATATTGTCAATTCTGCTCCTTGGATGAGTACAGTGTCTGGAATTTTTAATTTTCGTCTCAACATCTGGATCGTATCGTCTTTCTCTTTGAGTAGTTTGGTTGCTGCATCTCCTTCTTTATTTATCAAATCTACTTGCAATTTTTTAATCTGTTGTTGTCGAGACTTATTCTCTGCCTTCTCCTGTCTCAATTGATTGTTCAATTTATCCACTGAACTTTTCAACTTTTCTGCTCTTAATATGGCTCCCAAATAGTCTGAGTATATGACTTCTCCAGTTTGTCTATGCAATAAAATTTTATCCGGGGCATTTATTTTAGACAAATCTATATTCATTTCTAAAATCTTATTTTTTGTGACAGCTGAAAATTTCAAGGAATTTTCCCTGATATTTCTGCTAGTAAATAAGCTTGCCTCAGTATTAGATATACTTCTAACCTTCGGAAACAATTGACTGGTTTGTTTCGCGGACTCCTGTTTATTTCGACTATGCTCATCAAACACATCCATGATATTTTGGGGTCTATTTACATCACCCTCTACAGGGGTTTCTTCAATGTTGTACTCTTTAACTGTAACCTCTGGTATTTCTTTTTCAGCTGTTTTAGCCTCTTCTGAAATTGTTGTTAACTCTTGTGGTTCATTCATTTTCAATCTTTTTCCTCTTTTTATTTCTTCATCTTCAATGATCATTATGTCCTGTATGGGTCTTTTAGATCCAACCAATGCACTATCTATTTCGCCTCAGTATTAGATATACTTCTAACCTTCGGAAACAATTGACTGGTTTGTTTCGCAGACTCCTGTTTATTTCGACTATGCTCATCAAACACATCCATGATATTCTGGGGTCTATTTACATCACCCTCTACAGGGGTTTCTTCAATGTTGTACTCTTTAACTGTAACCTCTGGTATTTCTTTTTCAGCTGTTTTAGCCTCTTCTGAAATTGTTGTTAACTCTTGTGGTTCATTCATTTTCAATCTTTTTCCTCTTTCTGTTTCTTCATCTTCAATGATCATTATGTCCTGTATGGGTCTTTTAGATCCAACCAATGCACTATCTATTTCGCCTCAGTATTAGATATACTTCTAACCTTCGGAAACAATTGACTGGTTTGTTTCGCGGACTCCTGTTTATTTCGACTATGCTCATCAAACACATCCATGATATTCTGGGGTCTATTTACATCACCCTCTACAGGGGTTTCTTCAATGTTGTACTCTTTAACTGTAACCTCTGGTATTTCTTTTTCAGCTGTTTTAGCCTCTTCTGAAATTGTTGTTAACTCTTGTGGTTCATTCATTTTCAATCTTTTTCCTCTTTCTGTTTCTTCATCTTCAATGATCATTATGTCCTGTATGGGTCTTTTAGATCCAACCAATGCACTATCTATTTCGCTTTCTGTCCCTGTTGTTTTTTCAATCAATGCCATTTCTTTGTCGGATGCATCCGGAATGATTTCTTCTTTATATTCTAGCCAATTGGCTCTGTCCAACATTCCTTCAACAATCTGATGGTTCAGGGCCTTGATACGATGCTCCGTTCTTCGTTTTGATATGATGTTTAACGGGTCATACTCCATAGCCATATCTGACTCAAAATTCATATCCTTCAACAACTTCTCTATATACACTACAGCATTCTTATTCTTTATTGTGAACGGACCAAATGTGAATGGGTATTTAATGTCTGTAGCTTGTTTGTGAACCAAAAAATTGTTATCTTCCACAATCAACTTTTGTCTTAAGAATTCCAAGGCAAAAACCCTTAAAGTAAGAAAAGCTGGTAACACATAGGGTTTATGTCTGAACCCATATAATCTGATTACTGTACCGTCTTTCAACAAAAACCAATCTCCTGTTGCGTATTCTGTACTCAATTGCATGGATGCCTGCATTTCCGGTAGTACTCTAGGCAGATTTTTTCCAAAAATCATTCTATAAATATCTGAAAGCATGTAATTGATGTAATTGAACATGTTATTTTCTAGTAAAGTCGTGAAAATGATTTCTGGGAACTGCAACTCGTCTTGACTGGCTGTCATAATCATTTTCATCAAAAAGGCCTGAAACCTGAAATGTCTGAGAGTGGGAAAATTGACCATCTGGTCATGAATCTTTTCTGTTAAAAATGCTTCAAAATTAAGTTGAGGGATTTGATTTTCACCAATCCCTGACTGGACTGTACTCATTTTGTACAATAAACTCAATTGAAACTCGGTTACATACAAATCTGTATCCAAACCTAGAACTACGGCCAATAATGTCAAAACTAACTGGGTATTTTCATTAAAAAGATTGATATCTATAGGGTATGGGACCTCCGAAATGCTGGTCTCTGGCTTGAGACACGATGAAAAAAACATTTCCCTATCATTTTAGAAACATGATGATAATTTTCAATAATGGAGACTTCAGAGAAAACCTCAGGGTCAAGGGTTTGGGAACAATCTACTTCTAGGGCTTTAATTAACTCTGCTGGCTTTAATTCGCAAATGACTCGGGTTTTCTGGCTGTTTAGAACGACTTTCTCTTCCCGGGAGTAATTTTCGACACACCATGATACGAATTCTGTGAAAGAAGGGATTTGGTCGGGGCAAAAGGCTATCAAAGACGACTGGTGAACTCTGTGGGGGTCTGTCCCTTCCTTTAACAATTCACACAACCTAATTTTTATATCAAATATTGGAAACCTAATTAGGGTATCGTAGACGTCTTCGTTTCTATCCTCTAGGGCTTCTTTTGATTTAAAAACGTCTATATCGTGCATAGTCTCCATTTAAACGTTTCTTTAAACAAAATTCTGTTTAAAAGTAGGACAGGTAACCCGACCCTACCTGTATGTACCCGCCTTTCGCCTTCTGTCGCAATCGCAGACCTCCACCAGTCTTCAGAGCTCTTCGGGATAGTGACACATGCAGAATGCCGTTATGTGGAGCCCCTTTTGTTTTATATAATACTTTTGAATTAACTTCCCTGCACCTTTATGAATGCGGTTCATATCTGACCATTGATCTCGAGACTTTGTTTTGGATCGTCAGATCTCGCCTCCCTTTATTCCATCTGGTGGTATCCGCGATCAAAAATTTGTTTTCTTTTCCGGTTTATTCTCTGCGCGGATCTGCCACCTGCTGACACCTGTTCGAGTGGTTTATTCTCCGCGACCGCTCTTCCTCATATCCAGTGTGCACCTTCCTAGATGCGGATGAAACAATGGCCGTTGATTTGATTAAGGTTTATATCGGCCCTCCTATTGCTACAAAGTATACGCCATGTGATATGACCCCGCCACGCTTGCTCAATCTGCCACGTATCAGGTCCCACCTTGCCACGTGTACTGACCCCACCGCGCTTCCATATTTGGTGGTTCCGCCCGGCGCTATGGTGGTTTCCTTTACCGCTATATTACATATGCGGAAGGATGAGGTTTGGACACGTGTCCTGGCGGTATTGAGTCCACTACCGCCCACATCTATTTGCCGTCGATCACTTTGGCGATGCGGGAAGCAATATCGGCCGTTGATCGGGATTTTTGACATCTCCGCCACCGAAACTTGATCAGGGTTTAATCTTTTCACAAATTTGCTTTCGGACTTTGCATAAGTGGGTTTTTTCCTCTTGTTTTTGAATTGTCAACCTTTTCTTCAACCTCCTTTGTGATAATTTCTTCCTTTTTTGGACATTTTAGCAAACTTTTTGGATTTAGTCATTCTCAAACCTTAGTGTCAACACATAGAATGCCAATCTTTTCTCTTTACATGAGAATTAGCACCCATCTGCATTTCATAGTTCAATACATCTTCCATCCTCTCAAATTCCTGTTGTATTTTCTCTATATCTAAAAAAATTGGATTTCTCTTTTATGATGGTCTACCTCTATACCAAGCCGGTAGATGTTGCAAGTTTGTTGAATTGTAGCAACAAGGGAATGCAAATTGTAATTAATCTATACCTTAGTCTAATTAATTTTTGTCCAATAATTATGCTTTGATCATTACACCACTCTCAACTTTTGTACCTATTTTTGGCATTTCAAACTCCAAGCATTCCAATCTCCAACTAAGTATGACATGTCAGTTTCCTCGGTATGCACTTGTCACATTGTCGTAAATGTTATCAGGACTTCAAACCTCATTACTTGTTCAAGGTAGTGGGTTGGTGAATTAAAATTGGCATCTTGCCTCTCCCTGTTCATTCTTCCGTTGTGGAAGCCCATCCCCTGCATTTGCTTCTCAACCAGACATCTCACCCTTCTGCAGCGAGACCCCTGCATCTGCTGCTCGAGCAGGTTCTATTCTACTCCATGTTCTGTTCTACTTTTGTTTTATAGTTGCATAGCATTTCCAATGCAAGGCAAACAACTACAAGTTACACACCAAATTGGCGATCAATCCTAAATCTCTCTATAAACTTAGTAGGTAGGACTAAACTATTATGACCCGACACTAAACTTTTCCATCTAGGTCGATTGATCCATAATGTAACGTCCGGAGGGATCTAATGGTCAGTGAACCATAGATTTTAAATGGCTAATGTCCCATATATTTTAAACGGTTAATGTCGCATAGGTTTTATATGGGGTTTCCATGAGAGGAAATAAAAATATTCTACTCTAAATGCCATCTTTTTGCAACTTATAATGTGTTAAACCATATCTTTATGGTTAATGCCTCATAGATTTAAAATCATATCTCAATAGATATAAGTGATTTTACTATCCCCTTCTAAATATATTTTGACCATTAAATAATTGAAAAGAGAGATAAATTAATATTAAGTTAATTTTAAAATTACAGTCAAGTTAAGCATCAAATCAATTGGATATATAAAATTATATACATCAAAACCTTCAACTTAAGAAATGTGATTTTCTTTACAATCTTTCATTAAATGGATATTTCCTACCAATTTCATTGAATTTAGGATAGTTTTGGAATTCCCTAAAATAAAGTGGAGAGGGTTTTATGGGGAAAGGAAATTATTAAAAGAAATTTGAAAACCTAAAATGCAAGATAAGCACCAATTCTCATATTTCATAATATTAAGAATCACTTTCAAGTGAGGATAGATGGAAGTGGATACATTATGGAAGTTATCTTAATGTAGACAAGTAAGAAATGTGCTTTATCCTCTAATGAATGATCTTATGAAGTGGAAGAACCATATAAACTGAAAAAGGCCATCAATAACACTAATCACTAGACTTTGTAATATTTGTAGGTTCATATTGACCTTCAACAATTAAGACACTAGAAATGGATGGGATGTTTGCAAAACTTTATCTCATAATCATTTATAAAAATGGAAATATAACACATAGGAAGACATCCTATTTATTCTATGTGCATTGAAGATCATATCTTTAGCTAATTTGGTGCACATGGATCCTTTCACTCATGATTCATACAAAGAGGAAAGAACATAAGATTACAATTTCATGAAGATATTTCATGGATACAAGGCCAAAGTCATGAAGAATCAATTAAAGTGACAGCAAGATTTAGTATCATCTCCAAGATGCATTTCTCAACAAGATATATAAGTGTTATACACCTATATAGGTGAGAGAAAAAAACTAATAACAGAGGCCCATAACTCTGATGTTGGAGGCCATTTTGGTTTTGAGAAAACAAATAATAACTTGTAGATATGTGTCTTGTGCCAAATTCAGGAAGATGTAGATTGGTTCATTAGAGGATGCATACGCCATTGCACTAGTAAGACCAACAATGGGAAGGAAGGTTTATATCAACATATACATATAAGTACTAGACCATGGGAGAACAATGCATTTTGTGGGAGGTTTTTCAAGAAGCATGTTACGTATTTTGTAAATAAAATAGCTTAATAAAATAGTGTATAAACCAATGTACACCAAATATGAGAGTGAAACATAAATCCTAAAGTTATAATAGAGATGAATTAAATAATAAATCCTTATATTTATTCTCCAATATTTCTGGATTCATTGTGTTAAGGAGGGGTTTATCGATGTTTCATACCTACGATACGCAATCCATATTCTTACCTATCATGAAGATGGACTACATATCATAGGTCCGAAACGTCGATAAACCCCTCCTTAACACAATGAATCCAAAAATCATGGAGAATAAACTAGCACACTGTGAAATCCTGAGAGAGAAAAATCATTATATTCATTAAGAGAATCCTTAATTATAATGATTGTAACTACATCTCTCTATATAATATTCCCTATCTCTCCATATAATATCCCCAATTGTACTTGTGGGTCCCCTATTAGGGTTATCCCTATTAAATATTCATGTAACCACATTACCTTATATTCAACCCCATATATACATCCCATGGAGTTATAACATATCACCCCATAAAAAGGATTCGTCATCAAATGTTTGTAGCTAAGGCTTTTATATGTGATGAAACCTAATAATAGCAATGGTTATTTATATTTTTTCTCTCTTGCTACTACTATTGATTATCCATCCATCTATATTTAATTTTTTTTTGTCAATTCTTCATGGCTTCCTTTCCTTTGATTGCATGTGCATTATTATAGCTTCTCCAATTTGTTATAGTTTTTGTTCTTTGATAACATCACATTAAATAATGGTCCCTTTTTGCCTCATTATATGAACCATTGATTATTTCATCTTCATCCTTTGTAATGTTGACACTTATTGTATTTTTTCTGATATTTCATTGTAAAGAGGTATCAATATGGTTCCACCATTAATGGTGCTTCGTAAATTTTGATGCCCTTATCACCCCCTCTCCTTTTTGGTACAATGACATGCTCCAACTATTATAATTATTGACCTTCAATTGCTTCTACTTTTGAGATAATAAGATCATATTTTTCCTTCATATTCTGAAGATGATGTTCAAATTCAACAATTATTTTATGGTGACCTTCTTATACCTTCTCATCCTTCTCCTTTTGTACTAAATGGTTGATGTTATCCATCATTCTATCCTTCTTCGATTATAAATTGAACTTTTAATTTGACATATATTCAAAATTTAGGGTTTCTTCAACCTTCTTGCCAACATAATATTCAAGTGTTTAGGTAGTTTATTCATCTATAATCTTTCAAAATACTAACTAATGACATAGACCATATCCTTAGTCATATTATATGATTCCTAAAAGTGATCTCCCCGCAAAGTGATATTCTTAGCACGTACTATAGCAATGTAAGATAATCGAAGAGTTTATGGAAGCATGGGTATAGGCGAAAATAAGGGACTTCCTATATACCCAAAGGTACATGGAAGATTAAATTTCTAAGCATATTTTATGTAATGTGGTACTAATTGCTAGATACCAACATAGGTTCACTAGGGAGCCCAACCAAGTGACTCAAATTTCCTACATGTATGTTTCCTAGTACTATTTTTTTCCTAGTAAATAGCATATATTTGTGTTTAAAGATGCTTGAACATGTTTCTAGCTTTAAAAAAATACGTAAAAATTGGACATGTGCTAGCATTGGAAATGTAACAACCCAAAAAAAAGGAATGCAGACCATGACCATCTGCACATCACATGCACTCCACAAACGTATTACACAGGCCTTAATACCACAATTCACTTGGTACTTAACACACAATCACTTCAAATATATAAAATAATCGACTTAACCCTCCAACCTTTAAATCGAGGTCCCTGACACATTTCACAATCTTTTGATAGATTGGTCTAGGGCTCGCTTCCTGCATTTCACATACTTAGTTTCTTGAATATACAGACAGTGAGGCGAACGAAAGGATTGAACACAGATAACAATTCTTGATTGTAACCATATCCGAGAGCATTAACATGATCATACACAAAGAATTACACTGAATAATAAAATTTGAATGAATTCATGTGCTAGCTAGAGTTAATATATAAGGGAAAGCAGGATGGCAAAGTGCGCAGGTATTTCCCATGAGATGTTGCAGTTGTTTCTATGAACATTCCACGCACTAAACCCAACTAGACCAGAAATTGGATAGTATTTGGTTTAGGGACTGAAATTTTGTTAAGAAAATGCCAGAGAATTTGATGAGACAAGAATGCCTTGTAGCACTAGGAGATAGGATGACATGGCAGAGAGATGTACCCGGAACTAATGTGGTGCTGTCAGGATGATTCATGGAGATGGATGAAACACTGAATGAAATGCTGCTGGCCACCCACGCTCGTGAAGGTTATTTCGGCCTGCCAACTCCTTTAAAAAATTCATTACACATATCTTGAGAGCTGGAGATACCAACAGAAGCAATTTATGGAAATAACAACAAATAATGCATACGCTGAGGATATTTAGTTTATATACCAGTTGGTGCAAGGAGGAAATGTGCCCTAAGCAGGCATAGACTGGATCTCGTAGTTGAGCATGTGCCTTGTAGGATGTGTGACAACTGTTTGGCAGCGCTAGATTATGAGAATATATAGAAAATATTTCCAGACAATGCTCGCCCCAAAAATCTTATGAACTGTTGCAAAATGCTCACCGCCTTCATCATAGCCTTAGTATGGAGAGAACATCATCCTTTCACCCATTTCCTTCTAAGAAACTTGCAAGCCCTGAAGGCGCTCCTCCAATGCACAAGATTTGAACTATCGAGTCCTAACGGTGAGTTTTCTGAGGTATCCTTGATGGATCTTCTGCCATGGTGAAGAATGGAGGAAATTGGTGAGGAACCGTCCTTTGGTAACTTTCGTGGAGCGCGGGCATTTGAGATTTGAAATTCAAATTCGCTTTTTTGAACACCATGTCTGAACATTGAAGGGACAGGATATATATATTATGCATTATATGCATGGACTTGGTATATGGCATACATTAGATTCTTAATAAATTTGTGGTCAAAATAGGTTATTTTGATATAAGATTATTTTATTTTTTATATATTTATTTCTTCTTCAAATATAGGATCAAAATAAGATTGAGTTACAAATTTTTTAATTGAACTAGCTCAGACTTTAGAGTGCTAACAATATATTAAATGAACTAAATCTGTGAAGTTGGTTATTATTACAGCAAACTAAAGAGTTGATGGGCATAATTCTATGAAATCATATTTATGCAGACTAAGTACAATGATTCGAAAGATATAAGTTGAAAATAGAAAAGCACTACAAACATAAAAGTTGAAACAATTTTAGAGGGCATACAAAACCAAATTATAATAAGGGAATTTCTCTACTCATTTTCATTACTCAAACATAACAATATATATACACATTTACAACATTTGCCTTACCACTATGTTTGAGGTCCATGGTAGACTCTCTCAATTGCCATGTCTCAAGACCATCTAGCTAACCCCTCTCAAATGACAACCATTTTTTTATTATTCATGTTTACTCATGGTGCAGCTTCCCCTACGCTTCATCCATCTTCAACTACTCTTTAACTTCCATATGACTACTTGAGCACATCTTTGTCTCTTCAACTTCCACATTGATATTTCATCTTCCCTTAGTGCACTTCATATGTCATGCACAGTTACCCCATGCTCATCATGTGCACTCATTGTCATCCACATTTTTGCTCACATGCACTTGACTCATAGTTGGAATAACTAACTTGCATTCTCCTTGGATGCACATTCCACTTGAGCACACCCCTCAAAGTATCGTATGTTTTTTTTTGTTAATCCATGCATGATCGACATTATGTTATTTTCTCTTGTCGTACCACATTATATCTTCTATGTTTTCTTTTGTATCAAACTTGCTTGTGTAACACTAGCATGTACCAAGTACTGGTACATGCTAAGTATTGTACTTCCTTGAAGCCTGTACCAAGTCGCTTAAGTAGTCCTAGTCCCCTTGTTGTTACAACTATGTTTGAAATTCATGCAGGCAAGCATTCTTTGACATTGGTGTTCGTGGAAACAAAAAGGGATCTGATTCATTGGAATACTGGTTGTGTTCCAATAGGTTTCCACTATTCCAGCAACCAGTATTCATGGAGACAGAAGCCAAAGGAGTGTGAGAAAACGACTTCAAGCATCGAGCTATTGACTCATCAACTGTGCGAGCTCCATCGACCATTCAACCAATGTTACATAACGATGTGCGGGCTCCATCGACCATTCAACCAATGTTACATAACAATGTGCGGGCTCCATCGACCATTCAACCAAAAGTTGTTTGATAGTGCACAGAGTCACATTGTATCGTTTTGTGCGGGCTCACGGTTATGATTGGAGACTAGTCCTTGGAGGGTGCACAAAATGGTACGTTGTGCAACCCCTCCGCAATGCCAAGAGTCAAGACCATGATCTGTGCACAAAACTAAACTCGTTGTCCCATGTGCAAGCTCGACTCTACATGTGACGATACACATTTGATGGTTGCACCATGGTATTGCGGGCTCATCATATACACATTGGCCAGTGTAAAAGCGATTTGTGCGAGCTCACCATCATAATATGTGACTGGTCTAAAGAGGGTGCACAAACTTTGCTTCGTACTTTGTGCAAGCTCTCGTCACATGATGTTGCAAATAAGATTGGACACACAAAATGTATGATATACCATATGATATAACCCATGTAACATTTCATCGTTTTTCACCGCTTTTCATATCCCATTTCCGATATGTTACATGGGTGTATAAAGCTATTTTTCCAAAATTATTTTTCCAAGGACGCTTCTTCGAAAAAACTAAGTCTTTTCTTATTTTTCTTTTAGGTTCACTCTTTGGATGGTTTAGGGGTGAAACAAACTGAGGGTTTTCATCAAGTGGAATTTAAGCTTATGGAATCAGGGATAGTTTTCTCACTCATATTTTGTCAAACTTTTCAAGGATGAATTGCTTGTACAGAAAGAATAGGCAGTAAGGGCAGGGGGGGTTTACTATATCCAAGTGTATGGCATGATAATAAAAAAACCTGTAAAGGAGAAATATTAGACATGGTATGATAAAACATACCTTATAAGGACTCCGTCCAAATTGTAGTTGTATAGACATCATTAAAGAGTAACAACACTTGGATCAGTGGCCTTTAGCTCAAAATTTCAGGTGGGGCCCCACATCACATAACTTGGGGAGTTGTTGAGGGATCAATAGATTATTACATACACCAAAGGAGAAGCTCGAACAAGGCATAAAATTACTTGTGGAAGGTATTCCAAGACTAGGAAAACGTAGGGTTGGAATGTGTTTGCTAATAGATGGCATTATGAATGAAGAGACATTGGGAACATGTGGCATATGGGTAGAAGAAATGATTTTGATAACTAAATATACATAAGAAGCATTAATGTTTCCTCAAAAGACACTAGGTGTAGTGGAAGTACATCCCATGCTTGTTAGATTAACCATAATTTGGTTCTAGACATATTATGTTGTACATTTTGAACAAATTTAAAGGGATCTATGGGAAAAGGTACATCTAGTTGTATCAAGACATGATCGTCAGGTTGGGTCAAGGGAGGATTATAATGGGTCAGTGTCTAAATGTCAATAACTTCAATTTTAGGTGTCCCTAAATATTCGGTTAAGTTTGTATTTGTATCAGGTGGATACACAGTATGATCAGGTGGATCATGTATGATGATATGTATCAGGTAGATACTTGGTATGCATCAGGTAGATGCATTGTATGAATTGTGAAGTATGTTGAACTTGTGATATTCATTGACATTGATTGGTATATTGAATTATGCCTTTTATATTACTTATTTGTCTTTATTATCCATTGTTGACTCCATGCAAGGCACTAATATTATCCATAATGATTGTAGAATGGTATTTCCAGGTGTGTTGGTGCTTACAGGTGTTATTCCTCCATTAGGGACTCTCCCATGGGTTTAGGACTTAAGCAAAGAAGATGAGGAGTTAGGTTATGGTGACATTGGACCTATGTCCTCCCCACTTACTGTAACTAGCCCCTTGGTCCACACAGCCTAGGTGTTCTAGGGATGATAGTTTGTATAATAACAGGGAGGAGGAGAGGGGTTAAAGAGAGAGAGGGAGAGAGTGTGGGAGTTAGAAAGGAGGGAGGTTAAAGATAATTGGAGAGAGAGATGGGGTTAGAGAGAGAGTGGGGGGGTGGGGTAGAGAGGTGGTTTGTTATGGAAAAGGGGATAGAAAGGGGGATAAGAGGGAGGGAGGTAGCATGGGAGGTATAGATTAGCAAAGGGATAGATCTAATGAGTATGGTGGGAAGTATGGAGGAGGGGATTTTTGGAGGGATATATTGAGAAATGGTGGGAGGGAGAGAGAGGGGTAGGGTGTGAGAGATAGATAAGGAGAGATGTAGAATGGATATATTAGGAAATAGTGTGAGGGAGAGAGAGGGTTAGGGTTTTAGAGATAGATAGTACTTAAAACCAGAGTTTATTATTATGAGGACCCATCCTCCAACATAGTTAAGAGGGTTTTAGGAATAGTAGATTTCAATTATCCAAGACATGTTCCCCTACATACAAGGAAATCATCCAAAAATGGGTCTATGTACCCAATAGCTCCATTGGCCTAGTCATGATGGATACATTCATCAAAACATTCTTACCATGTGAGCATTAACGAATTCGAGATAAAATTCTTACAAAATTACTACCCATTTCGTATAGTTTCCCATGATTATACGACGGGACGAAATGTGTTGCATGGAGTTCATTTTAGACACTATTTTTGTTTTTCATGGAAATATATAATGCCCAAGTATTTAATTAGCATGAACCACTGCTAAGGAAAACTCCTCTACCTAGGAATACCTAAATTCAAGGACAACAAGGCCCTTACCAAGAGAGTATATGACATGTTCCCGATATGAATCATCTTCTTGTACTAATACCATCCCTAAAATAGATTCGGTAGCTTCCAAATATAGCAGAAATATATACTATAGTTCAGAGGACTAAGTATCAGGGTTGACATCAAGATTTTCTTCAATGCATCGAGTGAGTGTTGATTTTGGTCATCCCATATGAATGGTGCATCTTTTTTGAGAATACACATGAAACATTTATCTATTTTGGCATAATTTGTGATAAATCTTCTAAGTAAGTTTGATTTCCCTTGTAGCATTTGAAGTTGTCGGATTGTTTTCAGGGAGGAGGGGGGGAAACTATAATATTGCATCAACCTTAAGGGAATAAGCCATAATCCTATACTTGGATACAATGAAACCAAGTAATCTTTGAATATCCACACCAAAGATGCATTTATTTGGGTTCAACCTAATGTTGTACTTACGACATCAAATGAATACAACATGTAGATGTGCACAGTGTTCGGCCCTTTTCTTAGATTTAGCTACCAAGTCATCAAGATAAACCTCGATGACTTTCCGAATGAGAGAGAGATGACTTTACGAATGATCTAAATAGAGATCTCCTGATCTCTATTTATAAAAACCTATTTTCCCAGTGACCTTATGGGGCCGAATTGTCTAGCTAGGTACATCCACAATATAATATATATTTCAGGGCCAACCCCACACATGGTGGTCTAATAACCCATCGGCAAGTACACACACTTGCGACACTTGTCAATCCACATGACGACACTTCCTTATAGAGGAATAACACATCTCTAATAAGGGTACAATAAATATATATGAAATACATAGATGAAATACATTCCAAAGTTACATATACATCAACACTCCCTCTTAACTAGGAAGGTATTTCTTGACACAGATCTGCTAGACAAGTCTTCTTCTCGAGATCATCGTCATCGATGCATCGTCATCATCATCGTCACTGCTGCTGCTATCTCAACCAATCTCTGACTCTACTCGTCATAGGAATTTCTACAGAGCCAGTCCTTTTTCATACTGGATGTAGGCCCACCACCTGCAGGTCTTCATCATCACTCGCCATACTGTGGAAATCTCAGGACTTATTACGTTCGTCACAAAACCTTAAAAGAGTCTCTTGACTAGCAAGAACCCTAAAGAGCATCTGAGGCCTTTTTCATCCTGTCCAGATCTCCAGGACTTATTACATGTGACCCCACCACAAAACCTTGAAAGAGAATCCCAGGACTGATTACGAGCACAAGGCTCAACCTATTGGATCTCCCAGGGCACAAATTACATGTGGTCACCACAAAACCTCGAAAGAGCATCTTAGGACTAATTACGAGCACAAGGCTCAACCTATCGGATCTCCTAGGGCACAAATTACATGTAGTCATGGCAAAACCTCGAAAGAGCATCCCAGGACTGATTACGAGCACACGGCTCAACCTATCGGATCTCCCAGGGCACAAATGACATGCCATAGGACAAAACCTTGAAAGAGCATCTGCCAAATATCCCAGGGCACAAATTACATGCCATTGGAAAAACCTCAAAATACTATCTGCAGATCTCCCAGGGCACAAATTATATGTCCTCCCAAGAAAAACCTCAAAAGAGCATTTGCCAAATATACCAGGGTACAAATTACATGCCGTAGGAAAAACCTAGAAAGACTATCTGCAAATCTCCCAAGGCACAAATTACATGCTTATCTACACAACCTGTTCCACAGCCACAGAGTATCTACCTGATACTCACCATACATCATCCTGATGTACACATGATCATCCTGATCATCATCACTGCAACATCCTGCTGCATGTCATCTGGAGCAACATCCTGAAGCTCGTCATCCATGATCATCCTGATCATACAATGCATCTACCTGATGCATACCAAGTATCTACCTGATACATATCATCATACATGATCCACCTGATCATACAGTGTATGTATCATATAGGTGTTTGGATATAGCTAGGGAACATGGGATGTATGTATCAGGCCTAAGACTCTAAGAGAATTGGTGTCACCTTAAGGAATTTTCAATTATATCAAAGCTCCTATACATGCTTAACTTACTAGACACGCAAGAGGGGATAATCAGGTGGTTTTTACGTGTACTTCAGATATAGGAGCATCATATAAATACCCAACTTAAAGAAATAGGCACAACCAAGCTAATGTGAAGTTTAAACTCAAGCAAATATGTCAATCGAAGGAGGAAACTGTTGTATTGCAAAGAAGCTCTGAATCACTAAAAAAGGAAAATGTGGCCTTCCAGCGCAGTAGATCGACGATGTGATAATTTGCCATAACATTATCCAATGATTGTTTATGTTTAGATATATGCAAATGCCTAAAGTACTCAAATGCATTTCTAAGTAATGCTATAGGTGCAAACTTATATGTTTTTATGCGGTTAAGTTTAACAAGCATTTTCACTAGGAGCAAGTGGATCAGTGCTTATCTGCTCAAGCATGGTATTCTGTCAGAAGTCGACATCGCCGTCGCTCTCCCTGTGTGTGATTTACCCGTACTCTATGACCCTTCATATTCCTTTGTGTGTCCGTCGGTGAACCGTTTCACCTGTCGCTACACACATTTCTCACAAATGTAAATTAGTAGCAATGTCCTCAATAATCACAATTTGATTTATAAATCTATTGCTTCATTAAGCATCTATAGTTTACTCAATCGTTACTCATTCGTCTAATCACATAATCAATTGCACAACTAGTCGTTAAGCACCATTCATATGTATAGTTTTCATATCAAAGTTAATTGTTAAACAACATGAAATCGTCCATTCACAATAACTACCCAAATGCACATATATCAATCAATCGTAATCATAAATATACTCAAAATAAAATCATAGGGTTATTTTATTAATGTTTCAAACAGTCAGGTCACTCAGCAGGTGCCCTCAATGTCTACAGTAGTCTAGGGGCACTACATACACCCCTACTTATTTAGAACTTCGTCCCGAAGTTCAAAATAAATGCGGAAATCTATGATGCATCTTAGCTGTGTCCTCCCAAGTCGCACAACTAGGACTATAAATGACCCACTACACTTGACTTGATCAATCCGTGCTAATCATTAAGCAAGATGTAATCAATCAATTATCCCACCCCACACAATATAATTTAATTCCTTAATTCATTTATCAATTATTATTGTCATTCACATCTTCAGGTTTTCCTCAATCATTTAAGACATAACAAGGCTCAAGAGACCACTATATCGAAGTTGTTCAGCCGGGTCACTTGACAGGTGCCCTTAAGGTCCACAGTCATTCTAGGGGCATTACATACACCCCCTCTTAAATAGAACTTCATCCTGAAGTTAATTTTTGTTCTTGTACTTTCGACACTAAGCTTTATCTTAATTTTCTATTATCATCTTCTTTCCATTCCCTTCTATTTTTCTCCAACAATCATGGCCATAAGCACAAGTGGTTCTAATCATTATTATTATTTTTTTTTTTTCCAACATGGTTCCAATACATTCTCAGGAAATCAATCATAATTGTGTATAATATCAATTCGATAGTACATTCAATAACTGTCGGTCCCAACTAGATTTTCGATATCACTTATTCTTGTCATTAGTATCATCATGTTCAGCTCCATGAGCTTATCATGTATTTCCCTTATCTCTTCGTTTATGTTGTCATAGGACCACTTCGACAGATTCATCAAGTCGCACAAAGTGTCTTCTTAGCCCCATCAAGTTCCATCTCGAGGGCTAGTTGTCATTTTATCATGTTTGATTATGACCTAAGGTTAGCTTCATTGCGTTCTATTTATTATGCTAATCGTCTCCATACTTCTTTTTACGAAACATTGCCTTCATTTGACCATTTCGATACCATGGTTAAATTTCAAGTTCGTAGTCATGAGTTTTCATAAATGGTTTTGTTGTAATGCAAAATGCATGTCATTGAGTTCAGCTCATCATACCAATCACATTGATATCTCGTTTTCAAATTTTAAGTTGGTTTCTCTTCCTCGACAATCCATCAAAGTCTCGTCAATCCGAGCATCTTGGTGTCTTATCATTTAAAATTGATCAATTTTTCGTCATTCAGCAAATCCACCGATTATATCCGTCCACTTGTTTTCTCATCATGGCTATGTAGAAAAAGGTTTAAAATATCGTTGGTCTTTGTTCCTTTCTCCGAGTAGATTTTTCTTAAAATAAAATTTTACATTATTGATACCATCTCTATTCGACAATTTAATGCTCGTAGTTAGTGAATGATTTTTTTTTCTTTTCTTCTTCTTCTTCTTCTTCTTTTTATTTTTTTTATTTTATACTATAAGTGTCTACTCCTAAGTTATAGTTCTTTGGATTTCCAAAGCATTTGTTCTGGAACAATTATTCCATATGTGAATTGGCAAGGATCTCTATCATAGTTGAAATATATCTTAAATAAGTAACACTTGCAAACGGAAACCCTAAGGGTACAATTTGACAAAAAGGAAGGCTATGTCTTTAATCTTACAACCTACAATCCCCTAAGTGAACTGTGAAATATAGGCATGTGTTAACTTTTCATCTAGTTCATTTTATAACATCAAGAAATATCATAACAGTATCTTATCTTTCAACCAGTTCATATTATCATATAAACGTAGTATAAATATAATAATACATTAGCCTTTCATAGTATCCCATAAAATAATTATGAACTATAAACAAGGCATTAACCTTTCCTTTACATCTTGCTATCCCATTAACGAAATATGAAATATGGTGATGCATTATCCTAAATTTACCTAATTCATTTCATCACATAAACGTAATATAAAATATAATATAATAATACATTTAACTTTTCAAATTACATAAGAAAGTACAAAATATAGACAAAATATTAATCTTTCTTCTACTTCCAGTTATCCCCAAAAAAATATGTAATATCACCACTACTTTATACTATCATGCATAAATAAAAAATATTACAATATCTTTCAACTAAATCTTATAATTATAATAAGGTATTATAAAATATAATAATACATTAACTTTTCATCCATGCCATAAAGAAATATGAAATAAGAACATGCCATAAAGGAATATGAAATAAGAACATACCATACATTATCATCCATTTCATGTCATTGCATAAATGAGAAATATTGCAATATCATTCAACTAGTTTTATAATTATAATAATGTATTATAATTATTAACGTAGTACCACACGAAGCGCCACACAGTCCCATCGAAAACATGAGCCAGCTGCAGCCATATCCTGGAGATCTCATCGTACACAGTCTCGCTGCCGCCATATCCTCAAGGTTCAACGCCCATCTACCTGCATTCAACGCCCATCTACCTGCATTCAAGGCAGTGCAGTCCATTGCAAAATGCCAAGAGACTTGGTCCTCATTCTCGTCCTGCAAATTCCTATAGCGGGAGCTGCTGAAACATCTTGTCCTCTGCAAATTAGAACCTGAATCCTATTGCGAGTAGCTGGAGCGGCCGAATCGTCCTCCTGTAAATTAGAACTTCAGGTACTCCTCGTCCTACAAATTCCTATCATTCTCGTCCATTTAGTTTAGTATCTGGATTTTGTACAAGGCCCATGGGGTATGGGTATTTTTGTGCCTTCTTCAAGTTATAAGAGGTTGCATATTTCAGTTACTGGAGATATCTACGAGTCTGCTGTATGCTTGAAAATCTTGATCTGAAGATTCCCATATAAATTTCGTAGCAACGTTTAAATTTGTAGTTTGTATGTTCTTATTTCAAACTTTATCAGTTTTTAGAGGTTTGTACTGGTTCTTATACTTTGTAGTGGTTGTTATACCGTAGCATGGATTTATATTTAGTGTACCTGACTATTTCTCAAGGGACCCTCCCTCTAGTCACTCAACCTAGTACTTTTGTTTAAAGCACTTCCCAGCACAGTCTTTGCAAGGTCGGAAAGCCCCCTTGGAACAGATGGAAAAACCTTTTGAAGGTCTAATTTAGGTGCTTCACAGTAGCGAAAACACTACAGCTCTCCATAGGAATCAGAAAGATGCTTCAGGTCAGAGTGCAAAGCATACCCTAACTTCAAAATGCTAGTTGAATGAAATACAACTTTAAGGCACAAGTCCAGTGCACCTGGTTCTTTGTTAAATAAATTCACCATCTCAAATTTAAAAACCTTTTTTGCAGTAGCAATCTCTGATATCGAAACCTACAGAATTAAAGGTAATTCAAGGTTCCAAAAAAATAAAAGACAAATCATCCTTGGTTAATCGAGACGATGGAAGGGATGATTTTCCATAACTTGATTGCAATTATCTTTTTGAGGATCTTGTATTAAACGTTGTAGAGGGAGATGGGCCTAAATTTATCTACAGATGTCTATATTAACGTCATTTTCCATGAAACCGTTTTCCTGTATCGCACTGAAACATTTGCTCCGATGTATGTCCATCGATATAACCCTGGCATCCATCAGTATCACCCTGCATCCAAGCATCAGATGGTGGATTCCAAGTATGTAGGCAATGTGATGAATGGTAAACAACCTTTAAAACCCTGCCCGACTACGCGATCGTCGCTTCAGATAATTTTGTCATAAATGTTATTCGTTTGAGTAATCTTTTCCAACTTGGGAAATTCATTACGATTTGGTGGAGAAACACTCAGTATTAATGCAATCGTCTGACATGCTCGCACAGCCATGCCCATTTGAATTTTGAATTTTGAATTTTTTTGTTCCGCCTTACTACCAGATACAAGTGACATTGCCGCTTCCCGCCCTCGTTTGAGTTCGAACATATTCATAGATAGGAGCACACGATATTTTTTTGTCACTGGCCTGGAGTTTAATTCACAGCCATGGCTGACCTAAAGCCTATAAAATCCTATTTGTATGGATGAGTTGCTTACTATCTTATGAAAATCTGCCTCCTCAAATGATGATGAGAAGCCCAAATTGAGAGTAAGAGGTTATATAATTCTCTTTGTGGAGACTTTTGCGGGGGAACCCTACTTCATGTCTAAATAATGACACTGATATTACTATTTGCATTTTACACCACTGTCATTACGATTTGCATTTACACCTCTCTCACTCTGCTGTCGTGACTATGCAAATTTAGGTAGTTACCATCCGACTCAATTTTCCAGCATGATGAATCTTTACCGCCAACCTTTACAGGTTTTGTAAATGGGAGTAAAATGGTAGTGAAATGGTTCACTTAGGTGTAGAACTATAGACTTATTTGATTATTCTGCCAACTCAATGCAAGTTTTGGTTACAACTCTTTTGACATTAACATGGTTGGAAACTTTTAATGTCAAAAATAAAAATGTATTTTATTTTTAGATAATTTATTTTTTATTTATCAAATTTAAAAAATGATGTTATAAATTGTGAAAACTTCAATTTTATAATACCATGAATCTGGGTTTTTGACAAATGGTACTGACATGATAACATGATAGTAATTTCACAATTGCATTTAATATAGGCCGTTATTAGGTTTTCTTAATATAATGGATCTATATTAAGCATAACCTCTTTTCAATTGAAATATATACTTATTGTTGTGCTCCAAACTAACTTTATATGAGTCGATTGAATTGTAAAATTTTGTAACTTCATATGAGTAGGCTGATTTGTAAAAGAAATATATACTTATTCTTGTGTTCCAAACTAATGGCATATGACTGGGTTGAATTGTAAAAGTTTGTAACTCCATATGAAAGTGTCTATTGTTTGGATTTTTTTGGTATTTTTTAAATTATTAATGATATTTTAATGGAATTTAATATTTATGTTAATTACTTTTAAACCATTCACATTATCACATTATCATTGATGTTTATCTTAATTAAAAAAAAATTATCTAAATTATCAAAACATTTTATGATTTTGGTTTGGATTGTTTATTTTATGAGATTGTTTAAAAAATAAATATTTGTCATTAGAATTATCAAAATATTTTATGATTATGTTTTTGAAAAAACATTTAATGATTTTGTTGACTTGAATTACATTACATCATTTAATGATTTTGTTTTTCCACTACCCTTGATCAATGCATTGATTGCATTATATCATCTCAATTATTGGCATATGACTTGTACCACATCTCCTTCATCTTCTTGCCACATATTTTCTACTCATCCCAAGGATTTTTTTGACTTTCTACTTTCCATAACATTTACTTAAAAATGAAGGGCTAACATAGAACATGTTATTATGAGTGTATAAATATTATTACGTCTAAATTTATGATAGAAATAGGAAGTGTTCTCCTTGTCATCCATAAGCAAATGGAATAGTTGAGTGATTTAATAAAAAATTTGTAAAAGGATTTAATAACAATCCACCAGTATTTGGTCTTGGAACCCTCTATTATTCTTGAGGTTTTGGAATCCTTAATTTTCTTTAAAATATAGATAAATTTCTAGGAAATAGTTTACATTGTATATGGAACACTAACTCTCTCCTTTTCTTTTTTATCATTATATAATTACACCTACATATTTTTTGAATTTAATTTTATGTAGGATGTTAAATATAATAAATACTAAGACAATTTGATTAAATACATGGATTTATTAAACCCTAGATCTTCACCAAACCACTTAAACCACTCTTTATTATTTATTTATATATATTTCTTTCTTTCTTTCTTTTCCAAAATTTTAAATATTTATATATATTAAATTTAAATATTTTAAATTTCTCCCTTAAATATAAATTATAATTTAAATTTTATCTATGATAATTTAAATATAACTTCACCAACCACTTCAACCTTACTATAATTGACCTTAAAACCTTAAATCTATGAAGAACTTTTAAATTGAAAGTTCGTGAGTAGCTTTATATTTTTAAATATTAACTTTTAATTTTTTAACAAACCTAGGTTATAACATTATATGGAATCTAATTAAATTTAAATAAAATAATACTAGCGCTGTATAATTATACACGAAATTTAAATAAAAATATATACGAAATTTAATTAAATATAAATAAAATAACACTAGCATTATATAATTATATAAGAAATTTTGCCGAAGCCCCTTTTTTTTTACATGGTATTTCTTTTTCTTCTTTTTTTAATTCTGATCAACAACTAAATTAAATTAAATTAAATAATAATGAATAAAATTAAAAAATTAAATTGAATTAATTATAAAAAAATTAAATTGAATTAATTAAATTAAATTAATTAATTAAATGACATTAAATTAAATTAATTAAATCAAATTAATTAAATCAAATTAAATTAAAAGTCATTAAATTAAATTAATTAAATTAAATTAAACGAATTAAATTAAATGAATGTTAAGAGACACTACATTAAATTAATAAAATAAAATTAATATTTAATTTTTGACATGGTATTTCTTTTTCTTTTTTTTTTAATTCTTATCAACAACTAAATTAAATTAAATTAAATAATAATTAATAAAATAAAATAAAAAAAATTAAATTAAATTGAATTAATTAAAAAAAAAATTAAATTGAATTAAGTAAATTAAATTAATTAATTAAATGACATTAAATTAAATTAATTAAATCAAATTAAATTAAAAGTCATTAAATTAAATTAATTAAATTAAATTAAACGAATTAAATTAAATGAATGTTAAGAGACACTACATTAAATTAATAAAATTAAATTAATATTTAAAAAACATTAATTTAAAATAATAATAAAAAAAATTAAAACAATATAAAACGCAAAAAAAAACCTTTACTTTTTCGCATGGGGATTGACGCCAAGGCAGGATCGACGGCTCTCCTTATTCCGCGTCGGCAACATGCACGCATGGTAAGGGTGGTTGGTGGTCGCGGAAAGGAAACCACCATCCCACGTGTTCATTCCTTACTCGTCCGCATACCAATCAAGCGGTATAGTAAACCGCTCATGGGCAATGCGGAAAGGAAACCACCATCCCACGTGTTCATTCCTTACTCGTCCACATACCAATAAAGCGGTATAGTAAACCGCTCATGGGCAACGCGGAAACCGTCTCACGTGCCGTCAAAAGTATGCCTATTTAAGGAGGAAATAAGGTTTTATTTGGCATTGTAGGGCTGCTTCTCGCGTGGAGAGCTCGTGGTGCTAAGCGCTAGGGTTTAAGGGTGTGCGTGATGTGTTGAGTACGTAGACCCAAGAAGGTAATGCTCTTGTGAGAGCTCTGCGCTTGAAATTCGATGGAGTGCATGGTTCCGACTCGTCTTGGTAGCTGGTTGTCTTGGAGCTGAGCGCATAGGCTGGCCTTGGAAAGGATTTCTCTGGCACTTGCAGGGTGGTTGAGATGCGTGGAAACCCCCGTGGGTGTACTGGTGCGTGAGGGCCCCCTTCAGGATTGGCCTTCGGTCATCTGAAATGCTCTTGGTGTTGAGCGATAGGGCTTGGCCCAATAAACTTTTTATTACCTAGGCAATAAAAAGGAGTGCTCATGTGTAAGCTTGGCGGTTGGACGTAATGGTGTGTGCGACCCACATCTGACTCTGCAACCGGATCTCTGTGGTGAGCTCGAGCTTGGGGTTCGAGCTGCGGTGGTGTACGTGGATCTCCAATCGGCCTGGCAGCTGAGTCTTTGGCATTGGCCGTTGAAAATGATATCATAATTAAATATTTTTAATGTTTTGACATTGAGCTTTATTTTTTTTATATAAATTTAATTTTAATTATTTTAAATTTAAGATGTGGAGTACCATCTATACAGATTATAAAACAAAGTGAAGAAAAATATCACACAGATTTGAAACTGTCTGAAATTATAAATGTAAGGTTATATTACATAATCCCAAAATAGGTTTTCATGGGGATAATATTTGTTAACTAAAAAGCTAATCCTCTTCCAGGAAACTAAGCTTTAATTTTATGTATATTATTTATAAATCCAACTCCATCGTGGAAATAATCTCTCCAACTACGTTAGTTGGATTTGTTGCGATGCTTGTATTATAAACAATATTGCAGGCAACAATATTATTTGAATATTTGTTTTATGCCACATTTATTGAAATGAATGTTTAAAACAAAATGTTACAGGCAAGAAGGCAGATCTGCATTAAAATAATAGGAAATGAAAACTGATCACTTTGGTTGCAGGTCTGAAATTTTGAGAACCCTCTGTAAATCCTGTGCGAGACTCATTGTTTCGTATTTATTATGAATACAATTTCTTTATATAAATGCAATGAAGTGTTTTTTTTTGTTAGTATTAAATTTTAGATCTAAATATTATAACGGTAATATATATAGTGTTGTAACTTGGTTTATATGTATTTATTTATTTGTTTAAAAACATTGTTTATCCCAAATGCTTTAGCATTGGATTAATATTAGGGTTTGAATATTAAAAGAGTGTATATAGAAATGTTGTTGTTTTTCTGGAAAGGTTTGTTTAATGGGGTCTAGACTGAGCCCTAAATAAGCAGTTATATATATATATATATATATCATTCAAATTCTGTTTCTGTTACGCCTTACGAATAAATGGGAAAAGGCTCTTCAAATTATCTTTTTGCAGCCATCATACTGGTTTATTATTTTCTAGTAAATTTCACTAAAGTTCCAGGTGTAGTTAGGCACTAAGGTCTCAGTGTCTGAGCCTTGCGCTCTGATACCAACTGTAGTGCCCTATCTAGGCACTGGGTCTATTCCAGGTTATCAGGTTATACCTAGTTTTTCCCTTAATTATTGTTAGAAGAAAACAAGAGATTCAACCATCTATATTTCTGTTTCTGTAAATGTTTAACTGTCTGTTTACTATATGTTTACATGTCTCTGCAGTTAAATAAACATAATCCTAAAAATTTCCATTTAATTCTGTTCGTTTGACATGCATAGCTTGGAAATAAAAAAAAATACATTCTAATTAAGCTGGTTCAGAAAAATACCTGAAACTGTCGATTGCAGTAAGATAAGAAGATTTCTGGAATGGATTCTGTAAGTTACCTTAACAACCCCAAAATGATGTGTCCACCCTGCCGATCATCTATTATCGTGCTGACCCTAGGAAATCAACGGATTTCCTAGCCCCCAAGCCCACAGACCGATAATCCCACTTTCCATGGTAATCATCCGCTAAGTTATCCCCCTCCTCAGTCTTTTCTTTTGAGTTTCCCACCTCCTCAAAGCTTCGAGTTAACCCCCTCCTCGGCATTCCTCCTTTTTCACAAAAATCCTCACAGTTCTCCCACAATAACCCCCTTACTACTTTGTTAATTCACCTCTTTATAGGAATCCACCTCCTTCAAAAGTCAACTTCCTTATCACTCCACCGCCCTAGCTGTCGTGGTCTTGGAAGTACATATCATTAATGCATCCCCTTTTGAGGTAATAAGGTGGATTATATATTATTTTATATCATCCCAATTTCTATCTAGTAATGGAATTATTCAATAATTTATTCAAACATATCCTTTTAATTTACTTGGGATGATTCCGTCCGTTAATTAAATTAATAATTTATTTAATAAATTCATTATTATTCAACCCACTATATTTTATAAAAGGGATTATTATCATTATTATCATTAATTAAATAATATTAATAATATAATAATAATAACAATAACAATTAATAATAATAGTAATTAATTTAAATTGTGAATAGTAATTTAAAATATTTATTTGGTTAATGGATAAGTGTCAACATAGTACCTCTGTGTATAAACAATGAAATATAATTAATGATTTAATTAATCATGATCAACGATTATATAGTACACTCCTCTATTATTAATGTTTAACTTTTATACTTCACCTTGAAGACACCTTTACTTGAGGATACTTACAATTAATGACATTTATTTTACACATGAGAACTTGATAATCTTTTACTAATTAAGTCATCCACTAAACACTTAATTGACTTATCCATGATAACTTATATCATTGTTAAATCTTGATAAGTAGTGTTTTATATATATATAGCATTACTTGTATATAGAAATAGCTAAATAGCTAGTGTTTTTTATATTTAATTATTTGATATAAGTGTGTAACTTACAGATAGTTTCAATATATTGTACAGTTTCCATTCAAGTAGTCTTGGCTTCATAGCTTCTAGATTATTGTCTATCAAAGAAGCAAGACCAACTAAGATGAAGATGAAGTTATGGGAAAAAATGGCATTGGCATTGGCATTAGCTTTAGTCTTAGCCAAACAAAAAGTAAAGAAGAAGACTGGATTAAAAAGAGGTTGAAAATCTTGGTAAGTTTATAGATTTTTTTTTACTTTTACAATTTTGTTTATAGATTTTTTTTTTATTTTTACAATTTATTTTATTTAGTTTTTCTTACATGGTTTACATGGTTTATTTAGTTGTTTTTCTATTAGGTTGAGTTTCATTATTTTCATTTTAAAAGAAAATCCTTTTCATTTATATGCAATATCTCATGTGTGCTCAAAACCGTCACTTTCTTTGATGCACACACACACACAAGAAACTCTCTCGTCACTCACTAAGTTCAAAAATAGCTTAAATCTACTCACTTAATACCTCCATAGGAGGGCACAAAAGAATCTTGTAGTTTAGGAAGGATTTTGGGGCTAGGCATCCAAAAACATAGTTGTTGTCCTTAGGGTGCTTTATAAATCCTGCTATAAGCAAGTGTTAAAAGAAAACCTGGATCATTTATATGGGTTCAATTTATTTATTTTTTTGTTCACAGGTCTTTAAGTAACCAATAAACTTAATTTGGTATAAAAGCTATAATGAAGGAGGTCTTCTTTATGTATATTTTACTATGTTTATGTCTATTTTCGCATTAGAGGTAATCTATATGTAACATTTAATTGTTATTAGCAATAGAAAACTAGAGGTAGTGTCTTTGTATAATTTACTTGTTATTAGCAATAGAAATGATCTCAAAAATTATATTCTTGGTGTAGCCTCCAAGCTTCACATGAGGTCACAAAACATAAATTAGTTAGGTAGGATTGATTGGGCTAGGCATCCATTAATGCCCTCCAATCTACTTTCATTAGGTATATTTTGAAACATAGCATTGTTGACTTATAGGGTGCTTTATAAATCCTGCTATAAGCAAGTGTTAAAAGAAAACCCGGATCAGAAGTGCGTCGTGCCTAAGGAGGTTAAAGCCGAGGTATAGTTTCCCTGCTCTCCCCTACGAGTCACCCAACTCGTTGTAGGGTGACGACACTATACCGTACAGGCCGAACCACTGATCCACACTTGATGCAAGGTATCTTAGTGTCCAAAGTTAGGAAATCACCAAGGAGCACTTGTGGGTGCAATTGACTCCTAAAGTCAGCTATTGCCGTTGGGAGGTGTTGCCAAGTCTTCTAGATTGGAACATTTGCCCCATCGCCAGTAGAACTGCCTCTTTCTTACCTTCACTAGTCAATTGGTGTGTGGACTCCATTGTCACCATCAATTGTGCTTTTGGAAGGCCCAGTTACATATCCGCGGAAAACCATACACTTTTTTTATATTTATATATTCATCCTACCAAACTCATAATTAAACATAATCTACATTTTGTGACTCTTTCACTAAACTGACTTTGAACATATCACTCACTTGTTGCACCTTTTACACTAATTTGTAGCTTGTGATTTGTCTTGTTCATAGTCCATTAACCACAATAGATTAGAGTGGGAACAATAAAAATTCGTAGTAGAATTCTTTACCCACACAATATGTGTAGTTTTGAAGAGCTGGGTAAACATACACTTGAAGTTGTTTTTTTGTTTTGCTTTTAAATCGTGAAACTTTGGACAAACATAATTGCATGTTTATCAAGTCCCCACATCCTTATAATCATTTGGAAGGTCTTCTTGTAGAAGTTGATAAGAATTTCTAACAACAAACGTTTTTAAATTTTACATTTTATTTTTTACAATTTCAAATATTATGAGTGATTCAATATCAAGTACTTGTTGAAATATTGTAACTTCAAAGAATATTATATTTGTATATTATTTATTCCGGAGATGTTCCATACCTCCGATGTGATTATACTATAAATCCGGAGATGTTTATTCCTCCGAGTTGGTTGTGGTAACTAGGGTTATTAGACCCACCATGTGGGGGTCGGCCCAGTCAATTATAATGGGGTATTTAACCTAATGGTTAAATACGAGCCTACATGTACTTGTGTAAAATACATATCAGAGTAGTGTATAAATAGAGGAGGTGTGTTCCTCATTTGATACATTCACTCACTTGAGGATAGCGCACTTGTGGAGGAGAGGTCTGCTATTGTGGAGGAGGAGATCATGTCTCAGGGTTTCATGTTTGTATATTGCTGGTCATCTATATTGAGGAAGCTTTGTTGGGTTTTCTACCCCATGAGGGTTTCCCAGGATAAATCTCTGTCTCTTGTGTTTATGCTGTGCTTGTTGTTTCTTCAATGATCCTGTATATGCTATTATTGTGAAATGGAATGTAATGCTGCTATTTTCTGTCTTATCATATTAAATCTTAACATGGTATCAGAGCTAACCTGAAGGAAGACAAGGTATGGCACTAACGACACTTGCTTTACTTACGACAATTTGAAGGTTAGGGTTTTACATAGCAAAAACCAGTCATCGTATAACTTTCGCTATAAATCCGTTTTGGCGAAGTTTTCGGATCTGAAATTGTTACACGACGAAGATTAAATCTCCAGGTACCTTGTGTCCAAAGGAAAACCTCTAATTCGTTGTACTTTGTGATTTATGATCTGTACAATATAGGGTTTCTGCCTCTTCCAGATCTGAGTCAAAATCAGGTGACCTTGGGAAAAAGGTCATATCTTGGGCTAGGAAGCTCCAAATGCAATTTCGTAAAAAGTGACAGGTAGTACACAGTCTGTACTATCTCAGAAAACGTTTTCAGAGGCCGAAGTTGAACCAGTGACACGTGGAACTCCGTACAAGTTCGCCCTCCTGTATTATCCCATAAACAGGTCATGTTGCGACACTTGGCATAACTCTCTCTCAGAGAGTCCAATTGAGGTCAGACCTATCAGGATGGAAAGATAACAGGCCGAGATACCTTGAAAAGTTTTTCAGAGGCCGAAGTTCAAACAGTGACACGTGGCACGCCGTACAAGTTCGCTCTTTTTTTTTATCCCAAAACAGGTCACGTTGCGACATTTGACATAACTCTCTCTCAGAGAATCCAATTGAGGTCAGACCTGTCAGGATGGAAAGATAACAGGTCAGGCTATCTCAAAAAACTTTTTCAGACCTTGTGGATTGAAAAGTTTGGAGTTACACCAGAAACAATCAGGTACATATTTCTGTCAAAACAGAATTATTTTTGAGTACCTTCATTCATGGCTTCCGGAATTTAGGGCTTTGAAGAAAGTTGGAATTTTTGTAAACGGAGACCACGGCTGAATGCTACTCATAAAAATAGAAATTTAGAGACCAAGATCAGACTTTTTGGTTGGGCAGAAGTGCGGGCTTGATCAAACCCTAGTTCGGGACTTTGATCAGAAAAGTGGAAAATTAGGGCTTCTGTAAAAATGGGAATTTTTGAAATCTGTGACCATGGCTGGAAGCTCCTCAGAAAAATAGAAGCTTAGAGCTTTGGATCAAACATTTTGATTGGGCAGAAGAGTGGGATTCATCAAACCCCAGTTCAGGGTCATGTCCAGTGAATCCGGAAGTTTCAAAGGCAAAATTGAGGAGTGAAACTTTGCAGTTTTCAAATTCTGAATATATCAGTTTGATCAGCTCATCAAGGCGCATATTTCTATCCTTTCGGAAGTTTGAAATTCAAATTTTGAATTTTTGGGGTTTCTCTGACAAACCCATATCCAGCTCCAGGTCCAGTTCTTGCAAATCAAGTGGATAGGGTTAATCCTAGAAGAAGATGGATTGGTCACCTGCATAAGTGAAGGAGTTCCTGTTTCAGAGGGAGATGAGGCTAAGGCTTTACATAAGGAGATTACAAGCGATCTCGACAGGTATGACTCATCGAGGTATGTTTTGAGATTTGTTCATGATTAAGTTTATTGTATGTTTGTCTTCATGTTATTACGGTTAGTACAATCTTGATTTTAGATTTGTTGTTTCACCTTAACAAAATTATGAATGCATGATAGAAGATATTCATTGGTTAGGGTGTTGACACTTATGATTGTACTAATGCATTATGATGTTGTGTGAGGTTGATGTTGTGTGCTAACAAGATACAGGTACATCACAAAAGACAAATCAGGTTCCATGACCATGAAAACATGAAGACAAAGACTCATCCATAATCTTTGTTCTACTTATGAGGTATGTATGACTTTGTTATATTATGCTTAACCTATGAGACATGCAGGTTCTACCTCAGGATCTCTAAATCATTGAAGAGATTGTTTAGGTATGTTGTACATAACTAAGTAAGTATACTAATCCAGGTATGTTTCCCATGAATCTTACCTTGTGTTAGGATCCCTCATATAAGTATACTTGGTATGATTGGTTATGCTTATTCATAAAGTTAGTAATCAAGGGATTATGCATATTATGTCTTTTATCTTGATTGATGATATGCATGAGTAAAAGAAGACTTCCCTGAAATCTTGAATACTAATGTTTATTATCTATAATCATGATTATACATTTTCAAGATTATTTAGAACTATAATGTTTTGATAACATTTAATGTATGTTTGTGTATGAGATCATGATGATGACACTAGTGCACATTTGAGCATGCACAGTGGTATAGAATGAATAGAAGCTCAAAAGACATATAGAAGATCAAGCGGGAAGCAACCGCACAAACATAAAAGATAAGTATTTGAGTTGTTATTTGAAATAGTAAATGATATTGTTTGTATGCATATTTGTATTCCTAGAATATATAATGCTGAGTGTAAACATTCATAGAGCATTGAATAGTATACAACTAATGTGCATATGTTTGGTAAGTTGGACAAACATTCCATTGTTGCTTGTCTAGAATGAAACCTCTTTGCTGACATGCCGAGAGCTGTGCACACTCTCGATAGAATGTTCTGGTAGAGATGGAAGGCATCTAGATAGCCACTATATGCATACAGGATATGGGAAAGTGTTGTGCCAAAGTATTGGTCAAATTAGTTGCATAACTATATAAATGATATTCGTATGCATAATAGGTTATCATGACAATATGATTTGATGATTATGAAGTATTACTAATCATATACTTAATTTTGATTTGTAGGAAAGATCATGATGAATGATGAACACTGAACAAGCAAATGGATGTTCAACAAGAAGATTTACAAATCAAACAAAATATAGAAGGCTCATGGCTAGAAGATTCTCTTAGAAAGAGGAAGAGAATCATGATGAGATGTTTGCTCCAAGTGGATAAAATAAGACCATTCTCTTAATGGTGTAATTAAAGAAGAAGTGTGAATCAGGTTCTATATGGTTCCCAGGATCGATAATCAATTGATGAGCTTAATGATCACCATGGGTGATATGGATCTCAACCTTTGCTACAAGGTTGAATATGGCTTCTATACACATATGACATGGATGCAAGAAGGAACTCACCACAGAGTTCGAATGATGTTGAGGCTCATATCAATAGACCCATCTGATGAGAGATGGCACAGATAGATGACTGTAGAAATGAAATTGAAAGATCTCAGATTGATGCATTACTTTCTAGGTCTAAAAGTATGGAAAGTCTCAGAAGGAATCTCTCTCAACCAGAGAAAGTATGCTAAGAAATCTTGAGAAGACTTGATATGTTGGAATGGCCACTCTTATGGATTCCAACTTGAAGCTGTTAGGAGATGACTCATCAGAGTTAGTGGATATAACTCTGTACAGTCAAATTATTGGGTCATTGATGTATCTAACATATACTAGATTAGATATATGCTTTGTTGTGAACACCTTGAGTCAGTATCTAGTGGAAACTAGATGTGTTCACCTGATAGTTGTAAAGCATGTGATGAGGCACATAAAGGACACGATAGAATGCTATCTTGAAGATCATGACTTCAGATGGTTATTCAAATTCTGATTGGGCAGGAAGTGTATCAGACAGGAAGAACACATCGAGAGGATGTTATTGTCTGGGATTAGCCATGATCTCGTGGTTTAGCTGGAAGCAGTCTAGTGTGGCTCTCAGCACAAGCAGAATATATGGCTGCTTGCTCTGCTAGTTGTGAAGAAGCTTGGCTTCAGGATTGGTTTGAATTAGAGATAGAACCAACTGTGATCCTATGTGACAAATAGAGTTGTATGAAGATGACAAAGAATCTAGTGTTCCGTGATAAGTCAAAGAACATAGGGAACTAATAAGATATGATGCAGAAGGAACTAAAGTTTGAATTTGTAACAGGTTACCGATGTACTAACCAAATCTCTACCTCAAGTGAAGAAGTTACCAACATACTAACCAAACCTCTGTCTCGAGTGAAATTTGAATACTTCCGAGACAAGCTTGGTGTAGCTCAAAAGGACCCTCCTCGAAAGGGGGAGTAGTATAGTCACTGATGATGAGATTGTCTCATCGAACAACAAGGTCGATGATGAGGTAACCTGTTCTCTACACCTAGATACTTAGAAATATTTAGATTTAGGACTCTTATGCTTAGAATACTTTGTTTTACATGCTTTTGATGATAGATGTATTGGTGAGAATACATGCTTTTGATGATAAGATGTATTGGTAAGAATACATACTTTTGATGACACATGTATTGATTAATGTACTCGTATGGTTGAGGATACTTGTACTTGTATTGATGAGAATACATGTGGGGATTGTATCATCCTTGAACACTTGTTCTAAAGTGAGCCGTATATGTGAGGTCTCCGAGGATGAAGTCCTTAGTGGACAGTTGAGGGGATTGGATCATCCCTGGACTTTCAGTCCTAAAGAGAGCCGTAGACGTGAGGTCTCCGAGAATGAAGTCCTTAGTGGACAGTTGAGGGGATTGGATCATCCCTGGACTTTCAGTCCTAAAGAGAGTCGTAGACGTGAGGTCTCCGAGAATGAAGTCCTTAGTGGACAGTTGAGGGGATTGGATCATCCCTGTACTTTCAGTCCTAAAGAGAGCCATAGACGTGAGGTCTCCGAGAATGAAGTCCTTAGTGGACAGTTGAGGGAATTGGATCATCCTGGACTTTCAGTCCTAAAGAGAGCCGTAGACGTGAGGTCTCCGAGAATGAAGTCCTTAGTGGACAGTTGAGGGGATTGGATCATCCCTGGACTTTCAGTCCTAAAGAGAGCCGTAGACGTGAGGTCTCCGATAATGAAGTCCTGAATGAACAGGCAGGGGATTGCATCGTCCCCGGACTGAGGTCCTAGAATAGAGCCGTAGACTAGGTCTCCGATAATGAAGTCCTGAATGAACAGGCAGGGGATTGCATCGTCCCCGGACTGAGGTCCCAGAATAGAGCCGTAGACTGGGTCTCCGATAATGAAGTCCTGAATGAACAGGCAGGGGATTGCATCGTCCCCGGACTGAGGTCCCTGAATTGATCCGTAGACTGATGTCTCCGAGAATTGAAGATAGGACTGCATCGTCCTTGGACCTTGGTTCAAAATGTACGTGATGGGGATTGTATCATCCCCGGACTTTGGTCCCTGAATTGATCCGTAGACGTGTGGTCTCCGAGAAGTGGGGATTGTATCATCCCCGGACTACGGTCCCTGAATTGATCCGTAGACGTATGGTCTCCGAGAAAGTGATTTTTGATGTGGTTACTTGTATCGGTAGGATACTTGTATTGATGATGTGGTTACTTGTATCGGTAGAATACTTGTATTGATGATGTGGTTACTTGTATCGGTAGAATACTTGTATTGATGATGTGGTTACTTGTATCGGTAGGATACTTGTATTGATGATATGGTTACTTGTATCGGTAGGATACTTGTATTGATGATGTGGTTACTTGTATCGGTAGGATACTTGTATTGATGATGTGGTTACTTGTATCGGTAGGATACTTGTATTGATGATGTGGTTACTTGTATCGGTAGGATACTTGTATTGATGGTGTGGCTACTTGAGTCGGTAGGATACTTGTATTGTTGATATGGTCACTTGTATTGGCATGAATACTTGTAATGCTGCTGATCGTGTGATGACGATGCTGCTGATCATGTGATGACGATGCTGCTGATCGTGTGATGACGATGTTGATGATCGTGTGATGACGATGCTGATGATCGCGTGTGACGATGCTGATGATCGTGTGATGATGATGTTGATGATCGTGTGATGACGATGCTGATGATCGTGTGTGACGATGATGATGATCGTGTGATGACGATATTGATGATCGTGTGATGACGATGCTAATGATCGTGTGTGACGATGCTGATGATCGTGTGATGACGATGCTGATGATCGTGTGATGACGATGCTGATGATCGTGTGATGACGATGCTGACGATCGTGAGGATTCATATATTGATGGTGCTGTAGCTGTTTGAGTGCTACAGAAGATAAAGACTCAGTACTGAAGATGTTGATGTTCCAGTATTGAAGATGTTCCAGTAACTGCTTAAGTTACTGATGATGTTGAGAAAGCTTCCAATGATTTATAGATGTATCATGTATGATGTTGATGACTCCTTGCTCGTGCAGATACTGTTATAATATCCTTCTCGTTAAGGGGGAGTGTTGAAATATTGTAACTTCAAAGAATATTATATTTGTATATTATTTATTCCGGAGATGTTCCATACCTCCGATGTGATTATACTATAAATCCGGAGATGTTTATTCCTCCGAGTTGGTTGTGGTAACTAGGGTTATTAGACCCACCATGTGGGGGTCGGCCCAGTCAGTTATAATGGGGTATTTAACCTAATGGTTAAATACGAGCCTACATGTACTTGTGTAAAATACATATCAGAGTAGTGTATAAATAGAGGAGGTGTGTTCCTCATTTGATACATTCACTCACTTGAGGATAGCGCACTTGTGGAGGAGAGGTCTGCTATTGTGGAGGAGGAGATCATGTCTCAGGGTTTCATCTTTGTATATTGCTGGTCATCTATATTGAGGAAGCTTTGATGGGTTTTCTACCCCATGAGGGTTTCCCAGGATAAATCTCTGTCTCTTGTGTTTATGCTGTGCTTGTTGTTTCTTCAGTGATCCTGTATATGCTATTATTGTGAAATGGAATGTAATGCTGCTATTTTCTGTCTTAGCATATTAAATCTTAACAGTACTTATATTGAAAAATCCATGGAAGTACATCCCATTGGAGATTCACTACTCGTCAATCTTTTTTTCTCTTTGTCTCATTCTCATCCTCCTCTTGATTATTTATCTCCTTTGTTTAAGAAAGAGGGTTCGTGAAAACCCCAAACATATTAATGAACTCGGCACAAGTCCTCTCTAAATGATTCACATGATATTAATCATATATTTCTCCATAAGTATAGTGAAAACTCACATGTCTTTTCATTTAAGTCATGACTTTCCATTTCGAGCCTACATGAAATACAATGGGCTCTATTTTGCCATGTGCTCTATTTTGAACGAATGCTAGCTCTCCTTCTAGCATAAGCATTTCCTTCTAACATAACAAACATGCTTATGTTAGAAGAAAAGCTATCAGTCGCTAGCGTTCCAATATAAAAACCCTGAGCATGGTGATTGGTGGTTGCTAGCTTATACCTTGAGCTTGTGCCATGTACTCTATTTTCAAATAAGCACATGGCACAAGATCAAGGAAAGCTAGCGACTGCTAGCTTTCCTTCTAGGATAATAACACATACTTATGTTAGAATGAAAGCTGGCAGTTGCTAGCTTTCCAATAGAAAAATCATGTCCATGGTGATTGGTGGTTGCTAGCTTATACCTTGATCTTGTGTCATGTGATCTATTTTGAAATAGGCACATGGAAAAATATCAAGGAAAGCTAGCAACTGCTAGCTTTCCTTTTAGCATAATCATTTCCTTCTAGCATAAACACACATGCTTATGCTAGAAGGAAAGCTAACAGTCGCTAGCTTTCCAATAGAAAAACCCTGTCCATAGTGATTGGTGGTTGTTAGCTTATACCTTGAGCTTGTGCCATGTGCTCTATTTTGAACGAATGCTAGCTTTTCTTCTAGCATAAATATTTCCTTATAGCATAACACATGTGTTTATGTTAGAAGGAAAGCTAGCAGTCGCTAGCTTTACATGGTGATTGGTGGTTGCTCGCTTATACCTTGAATTTGTGCCATGTGCTCTATTTTGAACGAATGCTAGCTTCCTTTCTAGCATAAGCATTTCCTTTTAGCATAACCCACATGCTTATGTTAGAATGAAAGCTAGCAGTCGCTAGCTTTCCAATAGAAAACCTTGGACATGGTGATTGGTGGTTGCTAGTTTATACCTTGAGCTTGTGCCATGTATTCTATTTTCAAATAAGCACATGGTACAAGATCAAGGAAAGCTAGCGACTGCTAGCTTTCCTTCTAACATAAGCATTTCCTTCTAGGATAATAACACATACTTATGCTAGAAGGAAATCTAGTCGTCGCTAGCTTTCCAATAGAAAAATCATGTCCATTGTGATTGGTGGTTGCTAGCTTATACCTTGAGCTTGTGCCATGTGCTCTATTTTGAAATAAGCACATGGAAAAAGATCAAGGAAAGCTAGCGACTGCTAGCTTTCCTTCTAGCATAAGCATTTCCTTCTAGCATAAACACATATGCTTATGCTAGAAGGAAAGCTAACAGTCGCTAGCTTTCCAATAGAAAAACCCTGTCCATGGTGATTGGTGATTGCTAGCTTATACCTTGAGCTTGTGCCATGTACTCTATTTTGAACGAATGCTACATTTCATTCTAGCATAAACATTTTTTTCTAGCATGTCACACATGCTTATGGTAGAAGGAAAGCTAGCAGTCGCTAGCTTTCCAATAGAAAAACCCTAGGCATGGTGATTGGTGGTTGCTAGCTTATACCTTGAACTTGTGCCATGTACTCTATTTTCAAATAAGCACATGGCACAAGATCAAGGAAAGCCTTGAACTTGTGCCATGTACTCTATTTTCAAATAAGCACATGGCATAAGATCAAGGAAAGCTATGACTGCTAGCTTTCCTTCTAGCATAAGCATTTAATTATAGGATAATAACACATACCTATGCTAGAAAGAAAGCTAGCAGTCGCTAGCTTTCCAATAGAAAAATCCTGTCCATGGTGATTGGTGGTTGCTAGCTTATACCTTGAGCTTGTGCCATGTGCTCTATTTTGAAATAAGCACATGGCAAAAGATCAAGGAAAGCTAGCGACTGCTAGCTTTCTTTCTAGCATAACCATTTCCTTCTAGCATTTTTTAGAAGAAAAACTTTTCTTTTTAATGAGTCTCTACTTGTGCTAGATGCAATTGATTTTTATTTATTTCTAAGTATTTAATATGTTTCCATAACACATGACCCTTATTATTCTTGTGCATGTGAATAAAAGACATGTAATAGAATATTGTTTGATAATGGGGGCTGGAGGCTGGTGAAGACTACTAGTCTCTAGACCAGGGTCATCAAGCAGAAATACTTGGCCGATGAAAGCATTGAAGATTGGATTAGGAATTCTAGGAAGTCCCATCAGGGGGGATCAATGATTTGGAAGGCTGTGGTAAAATCTTTTGGCCTGATTGAATCCAAATTAGCCTGGAATGTGGGGAATGGTGAAAAGCTGCTGGTAGGAAGGGACCCTTGGATGGGATGTACACATGAACACATTCTCCCTGAACATGTTATTGAGGCACTTGGAAGAAGAGGGATTTACACACTGAGACAGAGATGGTGTAGGGAAAACACTTTGGGGCTTCTGGAACAGGAGTCGGCTATCTTGGAGGTATATATCCACCATTTGGAAGTGACAAATGTATTGTTGAGTGATGAGGAGGATTCTCTGGTCTGGGAGGCGGATCCGGAAGGTAAGTACACTCCCAAGGTAGGTTATATTTTATTAAGTTCAGAGGAGGAACGGAGGGAGGTAGTTTGGTGGTGGAAGTCTCTCTGGAAGTTAAATGCCCAGCTAAATCGAAACTTTTTATGTGGTGTGTACTCGAGAACAGAGCACCTACATGGGATATTTTGCAGAAGAGGTCCTTTCATGGGCCAAGCAGGTGTGTGCTATGCAAAAGGGAACTGGAAACTGCTACACACCTGTTCCTTACATGTCCCTATTATGTTGCAGTTTGGAAGGAGTGCACAGTTTTGGTGGGGTTTCTTTGTCAATGGGATGGAGAGTCGGTTGGGGTAGCATGGGAAGCATGGTGGAGGAGGAACACAGTTAAGACTTATAAGAACCTACCTCTGCTTGTTATCTGGGGGATATGGGTGGCACGGAACAATGCTATCTTCAATGAAAAGACATGCCTTCCAGAGATAACTGTAGCACAATCTATAGGTATCATCAAGTCACTACTTGAGCATATAAGGGATGACAATCAAAGAAGGAATCTGGAGGTGGAAACTGATCACTCTCGGCCATGGGCTTTTTTCGATGGGGCCTCACAGCAGAATTTGTGTGGGCGTGGCGCGGTTCTTCATCTATCTGAATCGCATTCATTCACTCCTTCTATGGGATTAGGGGAGGGATCAAACAACTTTGCCGCATTGCAGAGTTTGAAACTATTACTTATCTTTGCTCTTGAGAAAGGATGCAACACATTGAATTGCTTCGGGGACTCAATGAATGTTATAAATTGGATCAATCAGATACAAAAATGCAGAAATTTGAGCCTGGTGAATATACTCTCATCCATTAGGATGATCCTTTTGCGGTTTGACAATATATCTTGCCGGCATGTTTACAGGAATAACAACAAAGAAGCGGACACCGCATCCAAGGAGGGGCTCTCGAGGGACATTAGCACATGGCATATTAAAGAAATTCTAAATGGAAGAACACAGACTTATTATCATAGGCCATTTATAGAGAATCTATGAAATATAACAGCACACTATCTATGATTCAGTTCCTGCTTTATGATACATTGTAAAATCTTATTAGTATTCTACTGGTTTTTCTTAAGGTGATGGTCCAGAAACACAGACAGAAATAATTTATGAATTATGCCTTACGGGGCTGATCTACTTATCTATACAGCATCATAGTATGTTTTTTTATGTAAACTGAAAGAAGACATAACAGTTCCATCACAGGAATATATGATCTTGAAGAATTCACTATTTATGGTGAACCTACAGAATGTAATTTTGATCTCTACAGATGAATGAAATTACGCTTTTTTTTCTTGGAAAAAAAAAATGCTCATTATTTCATGTATTTTTAAAACAATTTAAACTTATAGTCGACTATTTATTATTGTTTTTAGAAGCTATGGACTCTGGTGCAATGACAATTCCAAGGAATAATTTGAAGAAAAAACGAATTGCAAGTGACACACAAACAACGTCCCCCCCATGTGGTATGGTGGTTTTAAATATTATTCTCTCATTTCTAAATGGTTAGACTAGAAGACTATATGGTAATATTTGTGATTTTGATTTCATTTTATTTATAGTAATAATTGCTTATTATTGTTTTTAGAAGCTGTCGTCTCCAAAGCAAGTAAAATGCCACAATTAGCATTCAAAAAACAAAAGCGTCATTCAACTCAGATTATAAATTCAACAATGGGTTCTAATTTTGAAATGATTAAAAAGTTCAAAACATCTGCTGCATATGAGTATGTCGAAGATTGGTATGTTGAGATTGAAAGTCCCATGAATATGTTTCCAAATATGTATCTATTTGGATCCATGGATGGAAATGATATACAAAGGCTAGGGATAATTGTTAGTTGCTATGCTCTCAATCATAGTCAGATCGATTTTCAAATGGAGGTAATTGAAGAAAATGAAGTGAAATTATTTTCTTGCCAAGTTGATTACACAAAATTTAGACCAGATTTGATTGATACTAATACAGAATTTCCAGAGTCAATAAAAAAGTCACAGTTTAAGTTGGACAGTTTTGAGAGCTTCAATGAATCTGGTTTAAAGATTTGTGATGATCTTGTACAACGTATTACCAACGTTATGAAATATCGCTATGTGAGATGTAAGAAAACATCATCCGTGTTTCTTTATTTGCAACAAAGAGGTAAACTACTTGATAAAATACCAGATGATAAACTCGAGGCTCAAATGCTTGCTTTGAGAAGGGTATATTTAGCTGAGCTAGAACAGAGCATTAAAGAAAGTGAGTTCATGCCTACTATAGAGTTTGTAAAATCCCAAAAAGAAGACTCTCAGATAGAGAAGCTTGCTGACCAATGCGATGAAATCCATGAAAATTTTAAGGACAGTTATTTATTTTCAAGCTCTTTTACCATGAAGGTGGATGTTCGAAGATGTGTAGAAGCACCCAAGTTATATAAATTGAGATCACAGGATGATTTAAATGTTCGAGTATTAGTAAAATCATTCCTACAGAAATTTCAAGCATCATTGCCTGATGCTCTTCTGATTCCATTTGACACAAAAGAGTCTGATCCGATTGGAAACCCTGTGAAAATCATGAATGAAATGGATATAAATGCCAAGAACATCAATTTTTGGATAGTTGATGGGCAACACACCATTCAAGCAGCAAAAGAAATATTATCAAATCCTAAATTCAGTCTATCTGGGGAGGCAAAACAAAAGTACAAAGAACGTAATGCTCGATTCTTAGATCCATTAGTTGCTCCTAGTGTGGTGATTCGTATTTGCTGCCAGTTAAATTCTGCAAACACAGTGTTCTTCAAAACTCCATTCATTGATTCTGTGAGATCTGCAAGACAATTCCTAATTGCCACAAATAAATTAAAGAAACAAAAATGTGGGAATTCTAAGACGACTGAAGACAAGGTATGCAAATTTTTTTTTTTTGCACTTAGTTTATATTGTTATAACTAAATTCATGGCTATTTTATTTTTGATATCACATTCTTACTAATTTATATTTGTTATTTTTTAACAGGTTGATGATGAAATGTTGTTCTCTTTCTTCGATTGTCCACTAACAAACTTTGTTGAAAAAAAAGTCTTGTTATATCTTGATGATACTACTTGGGATAAATGGGAAGTTGTTTTTAATTGTTACAAACTAGGGACATTAATGTGTTCTCCAAACCAACCTAAGGATCCAAACTATAAGACAAATAGTCTGAACAGTTTGGTATCAAGTTCTTTTCGTCCCCTTCGGGGACTAACCGCTGAAGAAATGTGTTCTGTAGCAGATAAAATATTGGATGGAACTGTCTGGTTTTCTATTCTAGTGAACCATCCAACCAATGCCATAAAAATTAAAGATGATTGTTCACAATTGAAAACCAAAAGAACAATTTTGGAGGAAATGGTAACATATTGCAAAAGTCATGATAAGAATATGAATGATAAGATTCTTACAATATCCAATATTCTTGAGCATTATGGAATTACTGATATCATATTTGCCAACTTCTGTAAGACAATGGAAGGGTGTAAATATGTAAAAGGATCACGAAATACAAAAATAGAGTCCCTTTCTCCACAAGCCTGTGTGGTCCTTGATAGAATAATTGATGCATCGACATATATACAGGAAATTGAGAACATTTTTGAATTCGGTTGTCATTATGGGGGTCCTAGCCTCTTGTCAACACTTTTGCACTCTTTTCCTTGTCAGTTTCAACCAATGTTATACACTGACTTTGTTGTGTTGGATACATTGGCTTTGAAAGATGAATCATTCCTTAAGGATCACTATATTGAATTGTTTCGATTTTTAATCGAAAAAAATGGGTTGAAAGATTTTACTATGATTATCTTAGTAGAAATTTGGTCTTGTAAGGATGTACGCCAAGCTCTGTAGATTGTTGTCAAGGACTCAAATGTCAACTATAAAATGGCTACCGGTCTTTATGAATATAAAGAACAAAATAACTATAGTTATGATATAGTTTTAACTATACATTTCTATAGTGAAGAGTCAAAAAGTTTAGAGGCCTCAAGATACTCTCACAGTTTTAGAGACATATCTGATGAAAAGGAGAGAGATTTTGAATTCTGGGAAGAATTATTGCAAATGCATCAACAACATAGTGATCTAAATTTGATTATTTCTCTTTATGCGGGGACAAATTTACAGCAGGCTTGCTGTACATATGGAAGAAGAATGGCATGTGTCGTAGAAAACGAGTTACAAAGGACTACCACGCTGACTAATCAAGAATCCTTCCAATTGCAAAAACCAATGTCTAATATATTGCTGTTGGAATATCCAGGTATTGTACTTGGTTTGTTCTTTCTCTAGTGATTCTTTGGATTCTATGCTATTTATAAATCTTGATTAACAAGATGTTTAGTATAACTACTAATGGCGGAAATTGTAAAGAAAACAACGACGACACTTTTCAACAAAGCAATGATCAACATAGTGTGCACAATGTCGAAGAAGTTTTCGAGATGCAAATACAAGACGAAGAAAATACCATACCAGGTACATAATTTATTTTGTTTCTTTTGTTGTATTGTACTTGTTTTGTTCTTTCTCTAGTGATTCTTTGGATTCTATGCCTATTTATTTAATGAATTTCATTCGTTGATACATTTTATAACATTTCATATGTTTATTACAGTGGCAAATGAGGAGAAAAAAGGCAGTGATCAAGGGAATGTGACAAAAAGCCATAGTCAAGAACATGATATCATATCAGGTACTTCACATGTCTCTTATTTTCAATTAAACATAAAATATGTCTTATAAAAAAAAATGATTGAAAGAAGTATTATTGGTATTTGATTGAAGGTTTGTTATTTTGGCTCTAGGTTCTATGAAGACAATACAAGAGAAGTGTGGCTTATCAATAACTAGTACAAAAAATACTCAAAGTGAGTGTATTTCCTCAACAATTTTTTTAATAATAATTTATGTAGCATGAATAAAATGAATTTACTATGATATCCATTATTGTTTTGCAGCTATTATAAGTCAAAAGAAATTAGTTATTTTTGAATTGAATAACATTTTGTATCAGAGCGTTGATGGTGATGCATCACAAAAAGAATTTATCGAGAAAATGGGAAGGGCCGCAGATTACACGATAGAGAAAAAATCATTTTGGTTTCATCCACATGCAAAAACATTTCTTGAAATGTGTTCCAGAAAAGAATCTCTTGACATTGCAATTTGGACGACATCTTTGAAACAAAACACAACAAGAGTTATGAAAAAGCTGGTTTCAGAAACATTACAAGCTAAATTTTTGTTTACATGGACTGCTTCAGATTGCAAACAACAAAAGGGAAAAAATGACATTGATAATTCAACACAAGTTATATACAAAAAACATCTGAAAAAAGTGTGGAGAATGTATTCTCAATATGATGCTACTAACACTATTCTAGTGGATTGTTCAATGGAAACAAAGAAAGAAAATCCCAAAGAAAATGTGATTATTGCCCCTTCGTTTGATGGAAAGAATGAGGATAAATGGTTGATCGCTAATCTGTGGAGCTTATTGAATAAATTCTACAAGGCAACCGATGTTCGAGATATTTTGAAGAATCTTCAATGACTTTTAATAGTACATTAAGATGATTGTTATTCATTTCCTCTATAAACAAAATATTGAAGTTTATAATATAAATTCTTGGTCATTGTACATTTGATGACTTAATTCTACATGTGATGTGTTTTTCCTTGGTCTACATGTGATGTGTTATTACTGTGTTTTATTTTATTATCAATTTAATGTCAATATTATTTCATAATACTCATATAAGGATTGTTGTTGTGTCATTACTATAAATTAACATATTATTATTTTGCTTATTTATATTGAGATATTGAGTTATAAAAAGTTAGTGATTTGAATAATAGTCTTATGTGTTTGCATAAAAATGTAGTATTCCATATTAATTAAATAATTGTATTAGGTTGTATGTATAAATTAACGTACAATTACTATGTTTGAGCAATTGCAGTTTATTTATCAATTGCGTCTTAATTGATCATTATAACTCTTACAAATCAGTGATTTGAATGTTAGTTCAATGTTATCATATGAAATTTTCTTATTTCTTAGAAATTAAAAAAATGGAAAATCATATCATGGTGTATGTAAAAATTACCTATAATTAGCTTGTTTAATTGAAATTTAAAAAATTGTAAATCTAGGTGGTGTGTATAAATTAACATATAATTGGTTTGAATTGGACCATTGTAACTATATTTTTAAATTGTGATTTGAATTTCATTGCAATGTGCTTATATGAATTTTTCTTATAATTTCTTGAAAATTAAAATATCGTATGAGGTTGTATGTAAAAATGAACATATAAATAGTTTGCTTGATTTAAACTTAAAAACTGTAAATTTAGGTAGTATGTAGATATTAACATGTAATTAGTTCAAATGAATTCGACTATTGTAATTATATTTTTAAATTGTAGTTTATCTCATTACAATTCTTAAAAATTAGTGATTTGAGTAGTAGTTGAATGTGTTTGTATAAAAAAACTATTCCACGGAAATTACTTTTATTTTTTTCATTAAGTTGTTTGTTTGGGAGTGGAAATAAATTGGATATGTTTTGATGCCATTAAGCAATGAAGTTTTGAAGTGAAAATATGTTAATGTTATATATGTGGCAGCAATGCAGATGGGAGTTAATATCAGTCGGAAGATCTTGTTGATATTTGAAATGGAAGGAGTATTCTTCTCGTCGTATTCCAAAGATGAAACGAGTTGTCAAATTCAAAAAAAACCAGATTGGGAGCTTGGTGATAGATCCTACTTTTGTAGGCCTTTTCAATTAGAAGTATTAAAATACTGCCTAAAACATTATGATGTTGCGATATGGACATCAAATGTTACTAACAAGTACATTCGACAAGTACTTGAAAAATCAAATATTGATACAAGTGACTTTGAATTCATATGGGATAGGTCCCATTGTCACTTGCAAACAAAATCCAAATCATGTAGTATGATACAGTTTTATGAGAAAAGGCTAAGCGACGTGTGGTCCCAATATGGAAATAAGTACACAGAATCAAATGTATTGCTAATAGATACATCAAAGCCTACTTATCAATTCCTCGGATATCGGTCAAACTGTATCTTAATAAAGGCTTATATAGGACATGAACACGATACTTGGCTTGTGCAAGTTCTATTCCCCTTTTTAAAGACACTTCATCGCATCAAACAGAAACGCAACTACATTCGAATGTTCAATAGAACATTGAGTTCTTTGTATTAAGTGAAGATATTATTTTATGGAAATTTGTTGACGATTACATTGCAATATTTCAATACAAGTTGGACACATTTTTTGGTGAATTAATTTGTATGATTTTATAACTTTTATAGATAGATGATAATTGACAATGATATATAAATACAATTATTAGTATTATTTATGATTGCTTTTAGATTGACAAGTTTTTGCATCATACAGCACTTGATTCCCCATTCAAAATATTTTCTAAATTTGTGCTCTTAAATCAACTCTTTGTAATTTAAATCATCTCATAAAAGCCAACAAGGCATGCAAGAAACTCTCTTTAGTTTTATTTATCTATGTGTATTAATACAAGTGCATTACAACACTTGATTTCTCTATTCAAAATATTTTTTAAATTACATACTCTTAAATCAATTATTTGTAATTTAAATCATCTCACAAAAGCCAACAAGGAATGAAGTTCTCTTTAGTTTTATTGATCTATATGCATTAATACAAGTGACACACAAATTTTGAATTAAACCTCCATCTATATAAAAGCACATTTCTTACAAAAAATATTACTTCAATGATAATGAGTGCTAAGTGTACTAGAATTTAGATTAAAGCATGATGAGTCATAGATGAATGATTTTGAAAGGTATAGGCATTTGATTTCCCAATCTATAACTTATTGTAAATGTGTATTCTTAAGTTAATAGTTTATAATTGCAATAATCTCATATAAGCCAACAAGACATGAAATAAATTATTGACTGTTATTAGCCTATATTCATTAATATGAGGAGTTTATCAATGCAATATGTAATTTTTGAAATAAAACCCCATATAATTGAAGTTGCAATTATTTTAAAACACAAATGAGTTCTTTGTATTAAGTGAAGATATTATTTTATGGAAATTTGTTGACGATTACATTGCAATATTTCAATACAAGTTGGACACATTTTTTGGTGAATTAATTTGTATGATTTTATAACTTTTATAGATAGATGATAATTGACAATGATATATAAATACAATTATTAGTATTATTTATGATTGCTTTTAGATTGACAAGTTTTTGCATCATACAGCACTTGATTTCCCCATTCAAAATATTTTCTAAATTTGTGCTCTTAAATCAACTATTTGTAATTTAAATCATCTCATAAAAGCCAACAAGGCATGCAAGAAACTCTCTTTAGTTTTATTTATCTATATGTATTAATACAAGTGCATTACAACACTTGATTTCTCTATTCAAAATATTTTTTAAATTACATACTCTTAAGTCAATTATTTGTAATTTAAATCATCTCACAAAAGCCAACAAGGACTGAAGTTCTCTTTAGTTTTATTGATCTATATGCATTAATACAATTGACACACAAATTTTGAATTAAACCTCCATCTATATAAAAGCACATTTCTTACAAAAAATATTACTTCAATGATAATGAGTGCTAAGTGTACTAGAATTTAGATTAAAGCATGATGAGTCATAGATGAATGATTTTGAAAGGTATAGGCATTTGATTTCCCAATCTATAACTTATTGTAAATGTGTATTCTTAAGTTAATAGTTTATAATTGCAATAATCTCATATAAGCCAACAAGACATGAAATAAATTATTGACTGTTATTAGCCTATATTCATTAATATGAGGAGTTTATCAATGCAATATGTAATTTTTGAAATAAAACCCCATATAATTGAAGTTGCAATTGTTTTAAAACACAAAATTAATTCCTAATGAGTGCTAAGTGGTATTAAGGGTAGACTTACGAGATTGGTCATAAGTGAGTGACATTGAACTATAAGAAATTTGATTTCTCATTTCATTTTTTTGTAAGTTTGTATTATTAACTCAATTACGATTAATTGAAATAATCTCATAAAAGCCAACAAAGCATGAGATATGCTCTATATTTTATCTTCTTGTATGCATTAAATGAATGTATAAATGTGATATGTATTTTTTGGAATAAAATACAATGTAAAAACATTCAACAAGTAGTTGAAAAATCAAATACCGATACAAGTGACTTTGAATTCATATGGGACAGGTCTCATTGTCACTTGCAAACAAAATTCAAATAATGTAGTGTGATACAATTTTATGAGAAAATGTTAAGTGATGTGTGGTCCAAATATGGAAATATGTACGAAGAATCAAATATATTGCTAATAGATACATCAAAGCTTACTTCTCAATTCCCCGGATACCGGTCAAATTGTATCTTAACAAAGGCTTATATAGGACATGAACCTAATACTTGGCTTGTCCAAATTCTATTCCCCCTTTTTAAAACACTTCATCGTATCAAAGAGAAACGCAACTACATTCGAATGTTCAATAGAACATTGAGTTCTTTATAGTAGGTGAAGATATTAATTTTTAGAAATTTGCTAACGCGTACATTGCAATATTTCAATACAAGTTGGACACATTTTTTTATGAATTAATTTGTATGTTTTTAAAACTTTTATAGATAGATGAGAATTAACAATAATATTTAAATACAATTATTAATATTATTTATGATTGCCTTTAGTTTGACATTTTTTTGCATCATACACCACTTGATTTCCCCATTCAATTTTTTTTTTTAATTTGCATTCTTAAATCAAATATTTGTAATTAAAATCATGTCATAAAAGCCAACAAGGCACGCACAAAGTTTTGTAAATGTGTATTCTTAAGTTAATAGTTTATAATTGCAATAATCTCATATAAGCCAACAAGGCATGAAATAAATTATTGACTTTTATTTGCATATATTCATTAATAAGAGGAGTTTATCAATGCAGTATGTAATTTTTGAAATAAAGCCCCATATAATTAAAGTTGCAATTGTTTAAAAACACAAAATTTATTGCTAATGAGTGCTAAGTGGTATTAAGGGTAGTACGTGATTGGTCATAAGTGAGTGACATTGAACTATAAGAAATTTGATTTCTCAATTCATTTTTTTGTAAGTTTGTATTACTAACTCAATTATGATTAACTGAAATAATCTCTTACAGGCCAACAAAGCACGAGATATGTTCTATCTTTTATCTTCTTATATGCATTAAATGAATGTATAAATGTGGTATGTAATTTTTGGAATAAAATACAATGTAAAACCATATAATTAATTGTTAATGAGTACTAAGTGGACTATTTAGACTCATTCGATATGTGCCATAAATAAATTCAAAAGAGCATGGGGTCATATATAAAGTTCAACTAAAAGATTTGAAAAATATGTTTCAACATCTATTTCTTCGACATTTAAAAATCTTATCATTTTCTTTGCCTTTTGGTGAAAGTAATTCTCGGCCATGATTTCTTAATTCTATTTCTTCACACTTTCATTGTGTATGTATAATGTTGTACTTAACAACTATCCCAATTTTGACGAATTTATAGTTATTATTTGGTTCGACATCAATACATTTCTTATAATTTATTTTATTTTAATTTAATATTGTGATTTCCTTCCAATCATGCTATATTATAATATGTTATTTAACAATAAAAATATTTAATATGATACTTTGTTCACTTCAAATATAGATAGAGATCTTCTTGTAATAAAACATGCAATTATGTGTGCAACTTAACTTCATTAATCCTACATTTTATATCTTCATGAATATTTTTTCTCACGATTCAACAAATTACAGATTTTCATATATTCCTCCTAATTTATGGCATACCGAACTAGTTATAAACACTTGGAGTAAATAAAATTTGTGATCAATAAAAACATTCTTTCTAGGATTAGTTTTTCCAATTTTAATGGAATATTTCTTTAATGCATAATTTTTACAAATTAAATGAAATAAATAAAATGTTTACAAAAAAATTCAATGTCATAGAAGTCCTTGTAATAGAATTTTTCTAGATTTCTTGAAATATGTGTTCATGGAAAAACCTCGCAAGAGCATCCCAGGATGTTACGGATACACAACTCCGACCTGAAGGATCTCCTAGGGCCCAAATTATATGCCATAGGAAAAAACCTTGCAAGAGCATCCCAGGATGTTATAGGTACACAACTCCAACCTGAAGGATCTCCCAGGGCACAAATTATATGTCCTCCCAAACCAATGTCTCGAAAGAGAATCCCAGGTTGTTACGGGCACACAACTCTGACCTATAGGATCTCCTAAACATGCTCATCTACACAACCTAATCCACGACCACAAAGTATCATCCTGATACTCACCATACATCATCCTGATGTACACATGATCATCCTGATCATCATCACTGTATCATCCTGATGCATGTCATCTGGAGCAACATCCTGAAGCTCGTCATCCATGATCATCATGATCATACAATGCATCTACCTGATGCATACATAGTATCTGCCTAATACATATCATCATACATGATCTACCTGATCATACAACGTATCCACCTGATACAAATATAGATACATGGTCCAAGCATCCAACATGATGCGTACATACATAAATAATCCAACTGATCATATCCAGCATCAACATGATGCGTACATACATAAATGATCCAACTGATCATATCCAACATCCAACATGATGCATACATACATAAAAATGTAAATGATCCAACTGATCATACAGAGCAGAAACTAGAACATCATCCTGATGCTCATCATCCAGCGCTTACATCCACAGCCATGTGAAGGATATCCCTTCCACCATGCTAGGAATGGCTACAACAAATGTCTCCATCACTTCTTCCTCGAAGTGTCGTCGATTTGAAGAAAACCGATCCTCTCTCTGAAGTACTCAAACTTCACTCTGGCTAGTGGCTTCGTCAACACATCTGCAATCTACTCGTCCGTCGCAACATACAGGAGCTTCACTGCTCCTCTCTGCACCATATCCCTGATATAGTGGTATTTGATTTCTATGTGTTTCGACCTGTCGTGGAACACCGAGTTCTCATACAGCTTCACACAACTCTGGTTGTCACAAAAGATACCAGTAGTCTCCAGTGGGAGATCAAATAACTCTGATAGTAGCTTCCAAAGCCATACTGCCTCACAACTAGCTGAACATGCTGCAACATACTTTGCCTCAGCTGTACTCAGGGCTGCTTCCTGCTAAACCAAGAGATCACACCTGATCCCATACTGAAGCAACACCCAGATGTGCTCTTCCTATCTGCAGCACTTCCTTCCCAGTCCGAATCAACATAACCCTAGAGGTTAAACTTTTGATTTGCATCATATTTGAGCCCATAATCAACTGTACCTTTCAGGTACCTCAGAATATTCTTTACAGCAAGCAGGTGAACACTTCTCTGATCTATCAGGAACTGGCTCAATGTGTTCACCGCAAAGTAAATGTCTGGTCTCATTTTCGTCAGGTACATCAAGGACCCAATCATCTGACGATACATAGAGACATCCACTGGCTCAGATGAAGCATCAAAAAGAAGCTTCAGGTTTGATGCCATAGGTGTGGCCATGGCCTTGCAATCCATCATCCCGAACCTCTTCAAGATATCTACTGCATACTTCCCTTGTCCAAGGAAGATCCCATCTGCACTCTGCCACACCTCCATACCTAGAAAATAGTGCATCATCCCCAAGTCCTTCATATCAAACTCAGTAGTAAGCTTCCTCTTTGTATCAGCAATCAGTCTATCATCTCCTATTACAAATAGGTCATCCACATATAGGAGTAGTATCACAGGATTTTCTTCCTCAACCTTGTAGTAAAGGTTGGAATCCGCTTTACTCTTGGTAAAGCCCAAACTAGATAGGAAATTGTCCATCCTACCATACCAAGTTCTGGGAGCTTGCTTCAATCCATACAAGGCTTTCTTCAATTTGCACACATATGACTCCCTATCCTGTGTTTCAAAACCAAGTGGCTGCTCGACATACACTTCCTCTTCAACTACACCATTCAAGAAGGCAGTCTTGACATCCATCTGGTGTATCTTCCATTTCATTGCTACAGCCAGGGCAAGTACTAATCTAATGGAAGTGTACCTGGCTACAGGTGCAAAATTTTCTTCATAATCTATTCCCTCTTTCTGAGAGAAGCCACGAGCTACGAATCTTGCCTTGTATTTTTCTATGCTGCCATCTGTAGCATGCTTGATCTTGTAAATCCATTTGGAAGTCACAACAGACTTCCCTTCAGGTCTTGGGACAACATCCCAAACATCGTTCTTCATTATTGATTGGTATTCCTCGACCATGGCATCCTTCCATTCTTTCTTTTCCGTGACTTCTTCATAACTGGAAGGTTCTTTGTTCATGATATCACAGAGTAAAGCAACATAGTTGGTATGTGATCTAGTTCTCTTCTTTGCTCTGTGTTCTTCTTCTAGAATGCCATATCTTTCTGCATCTTGAATGAGCTCTCTAGCCCATGCAGGTTTCCTCTTGTGAGAGTCCTTCTCACGAGGTGGATCTATAGGTTCTTGTGGATCTTCAATTTCACGATCAACATTTTGAATTGCTTCAGTCATGGCAGTGTCTTGAAATCTAGTTTCCTTGGGTTCTTCATAATCTTCAACAGGTGTCTTCCTTGATTTGATGACTGTTGAGTTTTCATCAAATGTTACATCCCTGCTAACATCAATCTTCTTGAACCCTGAAAAGTATATTCTGTAAGCCTTCGAGCTTTCACTGTAACCCACAAAGATACCCTTCTTTCCTGAAGGATCTAGCTTAGTCCTCTTTTCCTTTGGGACATGAGTGTATACTGGACAACCAAATATTTTGAGATGGATGACTTCAAGTTTCTTACCAAAGAAGACCTCTTCTAGTGTCTTGTTGTCCAATATCTTGTGGGGTGTTCTGTTCTGCACATATACAGCTGTCCTAGCTGCTTCTTCCCATAGATGCATAGGTAGATCCTGGTCATGCAGTATTTCCCTTGTTGCTTCCATGATTGTTCTGTTATTTCTTTCTGCAACTCCATTCTGTTGTGGATTGTAAGGAGCAGTCAACTCCCTCTTAATCCCTGAATGACTGCATAGCTTCTTGAAGTCACCTGAGGTAAATTCTCCACCATTTTTGGATCTGAATGTTTTGATCTTCTTATCAGTTTGGTTCTCCATCAAGGTTTTGAATTCCTTGAACTTATCAAATACTTCATCTTTGTTCTTCAAGAAGTAAACCCAAGTCTTCCTGGAGAAGTCATCAATGAAAGAGACATAGTAAACATATCCACTCAGAGAACTTGATGACATCAGACCGCATACATCAGAGTGGATGATTTCCAAGATACTTTTAGCCTTGCTTTCACTGCTTGGAAATGCCTTCTTTATGTTCTTTCCTTTTTCACATCCTTTGCAAACACCTTCATGCTTGGTCTTGATTTCAGGAAGACCTTCTACTACTTTGCTTGCAATTGGTAATGCTCTGTAGTGCATATGTGCAAGTATTCTATGCCAAAGTTCACTTGGCTCCATGGACTCATATACCATGGCTTGTTCCAGTTGTCCCTTCAATTTATACAAACCTCCCTCTTGCTCTCCAATCACTATTGCATCATCGATAGTTTTACCTTTTGGCCACATTAGAACTTGGCCATATACAAATGCAACCCTCATACCTTTTGCATCCAATGCATATATGGAGAGTAGGTTCTTCTTGAGTCCAGGTACATAAAGGACTTCTTTCATCTTCAAATATTTTCCAGAATCTAGGTTGTAGGAGGCTTCACCACTTCCTTTGATGGGGTATTGATAGTCATCCCCAAGTTTCACTTTATGGGGTGATTCATGTTCAGATAGGTTTACAAAAGATTATTTAAACCCAGTCATGTGTTTGGAAGCCCCACTGTCAATAATCCAATCATTACAACCATGAGAGATAGTACCTGTGAGAGCAGATATTAAAACATACTCTTCTTCACTTGATGAGTCATCATCACTTTTTTCCCTAGCCTTCTTCTTTGGAGGTTCATCATCTTCGGCAGCATGAGCATGGAAATTTCTTTTGCTGCCCTTCTTCTTCTTGCTAGATTTGTTGTTGTTGTTGTTATCCCTTTTTTTCTTGGGACATTCTGAAGCAAAGTGACCCTTCTCATTGCATGTGAAGCACCTTAGGTCCTTCTTATTCTTTTGGTGATAGTGAGTGGATCTCTTCTGTTGAGAGTGCTCCCTCTTAGGCTTGCTTCTTTTGGTGTGAGCTGCAAGAGCTTGATCTTCACTTCCCATCTTTTCTTCTCGTGCCACAAGCCTAGTTTCTTCTTGAGAGCATTCCTCCCACATTCTACTAAAAGAGATCAATTTATTTCTTGCACAGATTCCTTGAATAAAGGAGTCCCATGACCTAGGTAGGCCATTCAGAGTGGTCATGACAACTTCACCATTGTCCACTACTTCATCCACAGCTTCAAGTTGTTCCTTGATCTGAGAGACCTTGGAGAAGTAAGATTGAATGGTCTCTCCATTCAGCATATTGACTCCTTTCAATTGATTCCGCAGAGTCATCTTCTGATTTATGTTCTTCCCTTTAAATAACTTGGTCAGCGAGTCAAACATCTCCTTGGGTGTCTTTAGGGATGACACATGTGGTATAAGATGGCCTTTGATAGAATCAGAAATGATTCTCTTTGCCTTGACCAAGTTCTTCTTATGTAATACCTTAGCCTCTTCATCCTCTAGGATAGGGACCTCAGAGCTAATGTAGGAGTCCAATTCATTTTCTTCCAGGATTAACCCAATCCTATACTTCTAGGATCAGAAGTTATCAGCCCCTTCAAGCTTATCCTCAAGCTTGGTGTGGTGAGACATCTTAAGGTGTACTTCAAATGGAAATAGAAGAGATTTAGGTCTTACCACTTGCTTTGGTGAAAAACTGGATCTGGTCCCGGATTAGGGTTTGTCGAAAAAACCCTAAAAATTCAAAAGATGAATTTCAACTTTCTGACAGGATAGAAAGATGCGCCTTGATGATCTGATCATCCTGGTGTATTCATAATTTGAGATCTGCAAAGCTTCACCCTTCAGAAATGTCTTTTTGTCTTCCTGGGTTCATTAGGGAGGACCCTGAATTAGAGTTTGAGTTTCCTGGAGATCTACCCAGCCAAAAATCTCGATCCAAAGCTCTAAACTTCGATTTTTGCAAGGAGCTTCCAGCTATGTCTTCAGATTCCAGAAATTCCTATTTTTGTGGAAATCCTAATTTTTAGGGCCAAATCTGAAAATGCTCTGAATTGAATTCTGATTGGACAGATAGATTCTCCTTGATTATTAGAGTCAATCTACTATACTGCTTTTCCAAAATTTGTGGAGAGAAACCCAATAAACAAGAAACCCTAGTTTTTGTCATTGCACAATGTCTTCTTCTCAGGTTAGCTCTGATACCATGTTAAATTTTGAGCATTAATTCACAATACTTTAGGATCATTACTAAGAGAAAAATATGTACAGTATATCAATGCATATCAATCATAATAAGCATGTCAATCATCACAAGAATCAAAAGCATGAGAGACAATAGACAAACATGGTTTCCGTGGGGAAAACCCTAAGGTGAGAAACCCCACAACTTCCTCAGAGAGAGAGAGCAATAGCTCAACCAAAGTACAACCAAATACACAGAGATAGTCTCCTAGTAGCATATGATCCTCCTCCTCACATGTGCGCCACTTTCCGAGTGAAGGAAGAATGAGTTTCTGAGTGATCCAAATAGAGATCTCCCGATCTCTATTTATACTTGTTCTGTTTTCCCAATAACCTTATGGGGACGACTTGTCTAGCTAGGTACATCAACCATATATTACATAAATTAGGGTCGACCCCACAAATGGTGGTCTAATAACCCATCGGCAAGTTAACACACTTGTGACACTTTTCAATACACATGACGACACTTCCGTATAGAGGAATGACACATCTATATAGGAGTACAATAATATATAAATGAAATACATGGATGAAATACATTCCGAAGTTACATATACAACAACAGCAACCTCCCTACAAATATGGACTTTTCACTTTACTCTTCCATGACTTACGCTCCATTTAAACAACCACCAAATTTAGCAGGCGAAGATGGAGCCGAAGAACAAGAAAGGCCCTGTAAACAAGGTCACTGAGCTTCGCTTAAGCTCTGCACGAGTCTAGCAGGATGAATTTTCCTTATTTACTTCTCCAATTTACTCATTGAACCCTCATCTCTCCTCATACATAGAGCTTATGCCATATCCCATCTCCTTCGGGCTCTGGACGATGGCATGTTGAGAGACAATTTGTTACAAAATCACCACCATTTTCTGGTTTCTCCGCTAACGCATTCCATATGCACTTGCTCGGATGAAATCCTCACCCAGGACACAACAAACGTCATTGTGAAGCTCTACACAATTATTACCAGTGATGTGTTAAGAAAATAAGCATTGTCTTTGCAATAACCTCTATCGATCTGCCTTCACCTGTAGCGGCCTGCTCTGTGCCATCACATGCCTAGAGATAATACTACTTCCATATGTCTAAACCACAATTTAGAGAAATATATCTGCCTGCTCTAATCTCCCTTCCATGCTTCTATACCGGCAATGCAGAATCCTTCTTGCATTTATGTAATAGATTTTGATCTAAAATGAATTTGACAGAATTTATAACGACTAGAGCACAATACTTAAAAGATCAAGCATATGTATAAAATAGAAACCCAGGAAGCAACTATACAGGCATAAAATTGTAAAAGGACAGACATGCATACTCAGAAAAACAGACTAGGGCATGAACTTTGCATTTTCATTTACTTCAGCATTATCTTCACAATACAACACACTCAACCAGATCGCCCTACAAATACAGTACATCAATAAAAATACAAGAGATGTTTTCAGAATTGAAGGTGTCTAGAGCCTTCCGTTGCTGTCGGTGAGAAGATGGATTCATCGAGAAGAATCTTTCATTTAATTCATCACCTACATTCTATCTACCAACTGATAGAGAAAACTAAGTTGGGATTGAAAGGTGAGTTGGCTTTCAACGGTCTAATATTTTCTTTTCCAGAATTTGATTTAACCAGATAACATTCTCCCACTTGAAATCAAATGGAGGCAAAGGAGAGTTTGTCAATCATCCAAACCCGTAAATCAAGTTACCCCCAGTCCTACCAATTTTCTACAAATCTCTTGGTTGTCTCTTGGAAAATTTTTAGTCAACATGTCAGCAGGATTCTCGGTAGTATGAATATTTTCCAGATATATATGCCCTTCTTCCAATACTTGGTGGATCTAATGGTACTTCAGATCAATGTGCTTGGTCCTTGAGTGAAATTCTGGGTTTTTCTCTAAGTGAATGGCACTTTGACTATCACAATGCAACACATACTTGTCTTTCTTAATTCCCATCTCTCCTAGGCATCATTGCATCTAGAACATATTTTTGAAAGCCTATGTTGCAGCTATGTATTCTGCCTTAGTTGTGGAGAGAGATACTACCTTTTGTAGCCTAGATACCCAAGACACAGCTGCACCTACAAATGTATACAAATAACCAGTAGTGGAATTTCTAGTGTCCACATCTCTAGCCATATCTGCATCTGTGAAGCCTTCAAGCACAATGCCATTTTCACCAAATCATAAACAGTAACTACTAGTACCCTTGAGATACCTTAAGATCCACTTCACTGCTTGCCAATGTTGTTTTCCTAGATTGGAAATAAATATGCTCACTACTCCCACTGAATGTGCAATGTCTGGCCGTGTACATACCATGGCATACATTAAACTTCCAACTACTGAAGCATAGGGAATTTTACTCATTTCCTTCTTCTCCTTGTCATTACAAGGGCACAAATCAATGCTCAATTTGAAGTGGGAAGCAAGAGGTGTTCCCACTGGCTTGGCATCCTTGATGTTGAACTTGTTAAGCACCTTTTCAATGTATTTTTCTTGTGACAACCACAACCTTTTATTCTTTTTGTCATGTATGATCCTCATGCCCAATATTTGTTGTGCTTGGCCCAAATCCTTCATTGCAAATTGATTTCCCAAATCCTTCTTCACCCTGTTAATCATGCTCTTATCTTGTCCAACAATTAACATGTCATCCACAAATAACAATAAAATAATAAACTTTTATTGGTCGTAATTTTTAATGTAAACACAATGATCAACCTCTAATCTCCTAAAACCATGCTCCAAAATAAAAGAATCAAAGTTCTTATACCATTGGCGAGGTGCTTGTTTCAGCCCATAGAGGCTCTTCTTCAACCTACAAACCAAATTTTCTTTACCTTTTGTTTTGAATCCTTCCGGTTGCTCCATATAGATCTCTTCCTCCAATTCTCCATGAAGGAAGGTGGTATTCACGTCTAACTATTCACACTCCAAGTCTAAAGCAACAACAAGACGAAGAATAACTCCAATGGATGACATTTTAACAATGGGTGAAAAACTTTCATTGAAGTCAATACCTTCTTTTTGGGCAAATCCTTTCATCACCAACCTTGCCTTGTACATTTCCTTCTCCCCTTCACCCTCATGCTTGATCTTGTATACCCACTTGTTTTGAAGATCTTTTCTTCCTTTCAAAAGCTTCACTAGCTCCTATGTTTTTTTCTCCAATAATGAATCCATTTCTTCCTGCATGGATTTATTCCAATCCTTTCTATCCTCGTCATCACAAGCCTCCTGAAAACACTGAGGTTCACCTTCATCAGTTAATAATATATAATTTGAGGGAGGATACCTTTGTGATGGCTTATGAGGCATAGTGGACCTGCGAACCAGTTATGGTGGTATATTTTCCGGTTGGACCTCTTGTAACAGTTATTGCAAGGCTTCTTCTTCTCGTTTTCCATCATTTTCATCTGGTTGTCCATCATGTTCAACTGGTTGTCCACCATTTTCTATCTGTTATCCATAATCTTCTTGCTATGGTGGTATGTTTTCTTGCTACTCAACATACCTGTCAATAGATTTCTTGACCTCCATATCACCTATAGGAATCTTAAAGATATCTAATTCATTAAATATGACATCCATGCTTCTAATAACTTTACATTTAACCGGATCCCATAAACGGTAACCAAACTCACCATCCACATATCCCAAGAAAATACATTTCATTCATTTATTGTCTAACTTAGTTATTTGCTCTTTGGGAATGTGTACAAATGATTCACATAAAAACATTTCAAGGTGAGAATAGTTTACCTTCTTCCCGATCCAAACTTCTTCAGGAATTCCACCATCCAAGGCTGTTGTAGGTGATCGGTTGATGAGGTAACAAGTTGTTCTTACTACTTCTTCCCAAAAATGATTCTCCAACCTAGAATTTGACAACATGCTCCTCACCTTCTCCATGATGGTGTGGTTCATCCTTTCTATTGAAATATTGTAACTTGTAAGAATATTATATTTGTACTTTATTATTCCAGAGATGTTTCATTCCTCCGATGAGACTTTGTCATGCATCCGGAGACGTTTATTCCTCCATGGTTACTTGGGTTATTAGACTTCCCTAGTGGGGTCAGCCCTGTATGTGCTATGTGGGTCAAAGGTTTATTAGACCACCCTAGTGGGGTCGGCCCTACCACATTATGTAAAGTGGTTAAGTTGGGGCCGACCTAGCTTGTGTAAAAGACAAGTCGGAGTTGTGTATAAATAGAGGAGGTGTGTTCCTCATTTAACACACACTACACTCACTTGTGAATAGTGCATAGGTGAGAGAGAGATCTGCTATGGAGGAGAAGGAGCTCATGTCTAGGGTTTAGATCTTTGTATTTGCTGGTCATCTATATTGAGGAATCTTTCCTGGGTTTTCTACCCCATGAGGGTTTCCCAAGATAAATCTGTGTCTCTTGTGCTTATGTTGTGCTTGTTGTTCTTTCAATGATCCTGTATATGCTATTGTTGTGCAATGAAATGCAATGCTGATATTTTTGTCTTAGCATATTGAATCTTAACACTTTCTGCAATGCCATTTTGTTGATGAGTTCCAGGTATAGTCTTCTCATGCTTTATGTCAAACCTGTTACAATATTCTTTGAATGCATTGGAGCAATACTCTCCACCATTGTCTGTCCTTAAACACTTGAGCAACTTGTTAGTTTATCTTTCAACACTAACATGAAATTTATGAAATGTTTCAAATACCTCATATTTTCTTTTCATGGGGTAGGCCCAAACCCTCCTAGATGCATCATCTATGAATGTAACAAAGTATGAGGCTCCTCCAAGATATATAATGTTGACTGGCCCAAACACATCAGAGTGTACCAATTCTAACAAATTTGTTTTTCTTTCATGGCCACCTCTCATAAATGGAACTCTACGCTACCTACTATTTATACAAGGTTCACACAGGCCAAGTTCATAGGATTTCAATCCTGGTAGAAAATTTTGGCCAACAAGAATTTTAAGGCCGTTTTCGCTCATGTGACCCAAGCGCTTATGCCATAAATCTGGTGTGGTTCCTTCTTTTGCAATAGCAACCACATCTGATTTTTTTGTTGTTTTTCTTAAGGTTTACAGTGTCCCCGCTTTGAGTCCTCTAGCCATGACCAACGCTCCTTTGTTGATTTTCCAACCACTATTTCCAAAGCTAGTATAGCATCCTTCGTCATCTAATTTCCCCACTGAAATTAGGCTCATGTGCATTTCTGGGACATGCCTAACTTGTTTCAGCAAGATATCATGGCCATCCTTTGATTGGATTCAGGCATCTCCCACTCCAACAATATTACAAAATTGATTGTTTCCCAAATGCACTCTGCCATAGTCTCCGACTTCATATGAAAAAAAAATGGTTTTGCATGGGGTTACATGGTGAGATGCCCCGGAGTCTAGGACCCAATCAATGCTACTATTGGAAGTATATAAGCATACTTATTATACTAAAACAGTAAATGAAACATCACTATCTAAAGCTACAAAAGTGGTCTCACCTTCATTTGTGTTGGTTGATTTGTGATTTGAGCTGGCTTATTTTGGATCCTTCTTTTCTCTCTTCAATATCCAACACTCTCTTTTCATGTGTTCTGGTTCTCCTCAGTGATAGCAAGTAATTCTACCTCTTCTTGATTTTGATCTGGCTCTTGACATGGAACGCCCTTGCCTAGTTTGGTCAATTTTCCTTCCATGATCAGCTATGGTGAGAGCTTCTCCTCCATGGTTTTTTGTCAGTGATTTCCATTGCAACTCCTCATTCATTAAGCTGCTGCTAACATCATCAAACTTCAGGATCCCTATAGGAGCTGAAGTCTTCATGGTAACAATCAAATTCTCCCAGCTATCTGGCATGGAGCACATGAGTAGGATGGCTCTGATTTCATCATCCAATACAATTTTAACTAAGGCAAGCTGGCTGGTAACGATATTAAATTCATTTAGGTGCTTTGCAACTGAAGCACCCTCCTTCATCTTGTGGTTATACAGCTTCTTCATCAATAACACTTTGTTGGAGGATTTGTTTTTCTCATACAAATCATGTAATTTCTTCCACAGGTCTACTGTTGTCTTCTCTCCAGCAACATTAAAGTAGAAATTCTTTGCTAAGTACTTCCTGATTGTGGCAATGGCCTTCCTGTCAAGCTTGTTCCAATCTTCATATGTCATTGATGAAGGCTTACTTGTTGCTCCCTTAATTGGAAATCACTAGTCCTTTAGAATTAGTATGTCCTCCATCAGTGCTTTCCATAGAGCAAAATTGGCCCCATTTAGTTTCTCCATGTCACCCATTGCTGTTGTTTCCATGTTGCCTCAAATGATAGATCACTGGGGCTCCCCCTTCCAAATTGTGGCCTCCACACTAGCTATCACAGGCTTACAAAGAAAGCACAGATCAAGCACACTCAGATAAGCTTTCAACGCTCTATGGACAGGTTGGTTCCCAACCCTACTCTGATACCAGTTGTTAAGAAAATAAACATTGTCTCTGTAAATAACCTCTATCTTTGTGCCTTTACCTGTAGTGGCCTACTCTATGCCATCACGTCCTTGGAGATAATACTACTTCCATATGTCTAAACCACAATTTAGAGAAATATATATGCCTTCTCTAATCTCCCTTCCCTGCTCCTGTACTGGCAATGCAGAATCCTTCCTGCACTTGTGTAATAGATTTTAATCTAAAATGAATTTGATAGAATTTATAATGACTAGAGCACCATACTTGAAAGATCAAGCATATGTATAAAATAGAAACTCAGGAAGTAACTATACATGCATAAAATTGTGAAAGGACAGACACGCATACTCAGAAAAAACAGATTTGGGCATGAACTTTGCATTTTCATTTACTTCAGCATTATCTTCACAATACAACACATTCAACCAGCTCGCCCTACCAATACAATACATCAATAAAAATACAAGAGAAGTTTTTCAGAATTGAAGGCGTCTAGAGCCTTCCGTGGTTGTCGATGAGAAGATGGATTGATCGAGAAGCCTCTTTCATTTAATTCATCACCTACATTCTATCTACCAAATGACAGAGAAAACTGAGTTGGCATTGAAGGGTGAGTTGGATTTCAACAGTCTAATATTTTCTTTTCCAGAATTTGATTTCACCCGCTAACATGATGATGATGTTGTGGTTATCCAAGATTTTTTTACATAATCTCCTGCTACAACTTTCTTTGTTTGCGATTGTCTGGACTTGGGGTGAAACATACGACATAACACTACTACAAAAAATCCATTTAACTTTCTTGGAAATTTTATGATTAGTAAATTAATTGAATTAAAAATTAATGATTAGCAAATCAAGTGCCTGAAAGCTTATCTTTATTCTTTGGATTTATTGCAATATTGCTTTGTTTGCAAATTTCGTTGTGATTTATAAATTAACTAAAAAATTAAAGAAATATGTTATCTCTATATTTACTGTAAATTATAGCTTAAAGAAAGCCTGTGATTTACAACCATTCCAATATGCCTTTCCCTTCCAATGGCCACCATTCTATTCTTTCTCAAAGCAAGTTTTGTTTATCAGGCAGCAAATTTCAGTCTAAATGACCTTGAACTCATCGGGCGTAATTAATCCAAAGCATAAGAGGGTATATATATGAACTTATATGCAGGAAATCCTATCTCTGTTTTTAGTTGGTGACATCCAACTCGACTAGAGAAAAGTCATTCTAGGTTAACAACTGGATATTCTTTGTTTTGTATTCTTTCTAAATTTAAAACAAGGAGATGAAATAAGATCAGGAATTAAAGAATATTGATAAATAAAAATCTATGTTGTAAACTAGATCTCTTTTGTTGTTAATATCCTCAAGGTTTTGTTATGGTTGGATGGCATAACTCCATTGTAATGTCCCTTTTTTTTATTTTTATTAAAATAGTGAAATTTTCAACTTTTTTCCCTAGATCGACCTTTGACTAGTTTTGAGGTCTAGGTCTCCAAATTGCTCCAAATGCTCCCAAATCTTCAGATAAGATGTATGAATGATATTAGGACTTGATTATTATGTTCAGGGATGATTTAGGATCATAAAAATACATCTTCAAAACCCTTTAAGATTCTGTTCAAGACAGGAGTTTTTAATAGCAATTTGGGGTTCAAATCCCTCAAGGGAAAATGTTGAATATGGCTCTCCAAAAGCTCTCAAACCCTCTCTAATTTATGAATAGAGGAATAGGAATTATAAGAGACAATTTTAAGGTATCACGTGCATATTTATTCAGTTTTTTAAGCCTGTTACAACCTTCTCCAAATACCTACAAAATTACTAGTTTCGACCTTGGGGGAAATGGCATTAAATCCTCTCCAAATGATATAAAACTGAGCAAGATGACTCCAAAATCTTAAGTACTGAACATGAAACTTGTGAAAATCATTAATAAAAGTCCATTCATCATAAATACACCAGTGAAACACTCTTCCATTTGAATTCATCAACATTTCATTGGTATACATCAATATAGTGGGGAAATGGTCACTATTTGCTCATAAATGATCAATTGTACATATATCCACTTGGAATATCGACCTGATAGAGTTATGAAAGTGAATAACAGATTATATGAATCTTATTAAAAAATAAATGGGGCATTAGAAGCTCCCCTAAAGAGTACAATAGCTCACCAAAAGCGCCTCTCCTCAAGGATGAAGAATATGCAAAGAAAAATGGAAATGGTTGGAGGAATGAGATGCACTAGAAGAAACCATGAGTTGTCCTGTATATTACACCTGAAAATAAAGACTCCGTTAAATCTCCCATGAAAGGTCTAAATGGCCTTTCCACACACCAACTAGGATTAGAATCTTTCACCCTCGAAATTGGCTAAGGCGAGTAGACTAGTATTCCACTAGCTCTCTTCACAAATGCAAATTCTCAAAATGATGAAAAGCCATTATTATTCTTTGTTATTGTATTTTATAAACTTCTAAGGCCCTCCTTGGGTTGAATTACTTCCAAGGGACTCATTCCAACTCAAGTTGGGAAGAGATTCCAATCTGGGCCACTTGTCCCTCCAATTCTAACCTCCTCTTCCACCAAATTCGAATAGGTGTTTCTTTGGCTTCCCTAACTCCCTTGAGCGCCCTCTTGGAGGATATTTTTAGCCCTGACATGTAATTTATGTCAGATGTCAGCATTCAGGTCTGATTTTTGTCATAGGTGTCATAGCATATTCATCATTGTTGTCATAGAGCTAGGGAATCTAGTCCAAGTGTCCCACTAGCTCCAAAATGCCTCTTCCTCTTCCATGGGAGTTACTCTTCCAATCCAATTCGACCTGAAATGAGTCATGAAAAGTATATTGACCTTCCAACTACCCAAGTCCATTAGACTCGGCCTTGGATTCGAATGGGTGAGAGTAGAATTCCATGTGGCATGAGGAATCTAGCTTTGTGTGGGTCCCACATCCTCCATGTGTCTTCATGATCAATTGCCACTTTGATTTTCTCTTTCATTTATTTATTTAGATCATTTATTAAATATTTATTCCATTCTAATTTACAAACACCATTTATTATCTCCCTTATTAAAAATCCTCATGTCTCCATCCAACATAGGGAACTAGTAGGATTGATGGAATTTCCATGTTATGAATTTATTTGAATGGGGACATTAGAGTCCTCCCCACCCAAGATTGCTTGCCCTCAAGCAATCTCAATTTATCATGCTGCAAACTTGTTCCTCCTCTATCAGATGGCCTTCCATGAGTAATGTCTCCCAAAACATTTCCATTCTTGTGTTTCATGTTGTGGGAGGAAACTACTTGATTTAGATAGGTGTGCTGCCCTCTTACAACCCTTGGTATTCCTTCCAAATCTTGGAATTTCATTACAGGAATTTGATAGTTCATTGTATGCTCCCTTATAGAGTACAACCATTGCACTCCCAAAACCACATTAGTATCAGCAAGATCAACCACATAAAATCTATTAGAAAAATTATAGTTACCTATGGTGGTTTGCAGCTTTGGAACCCATGTTTTGCAGTCCATTGTGTTGTGACCTGGAATGAAAACCATGAATCCATCAAATCGTTCAGTAGGTATCTTCCTTCTCTCTACCATGTCTGCATCAGTGAATTTATGATTGGCTCCTCCATCTACCAAAACTGAGGTCCTTTGTCCTAGTACCACACCCTTGCATCAAATAGTGTGATAACGAGGCACTGTTGAAAGTACTGCCATTCTTACTTTCTCAGGTAAGGGATGATTTGCCTCTTGTTTCCCTTCTTCTCTTGTAGTATATCCCTCTTCTTGGTATGAAATATGTCCCTCTTCCTCCATGCCCCCTTCATACTCATCATCACAAAATACTTCAATGAATTGGGCCTTTCCCTTAGCACACTTATGTCCTGGTGCCCATGGTTGGAAGCATGAGTAACACAATTTATTCCTTTTGAGTTCTTCCCTGCTTAGTTCCTCTTTCTTATCCTTTCCACATTCATCTTTTTTCCATGGCTTCTTTTCAGATCTGAATTGGGGAGCTAAGTTGGGCTTGGGAGGAAACCTTGTCCTAGGTAGTACATTTTGCAAATCCCTTATCAAACTCATAGCATCCTTCAATGCATTGGGTTTGTGGGCCTTAACTAAACCTTTTAAGGGTTCATCCAAAGCTTCAGTGAACAACAATACTAATCTTACCATATATATATCATCCACTTTGACTAATAATTTTTTAAATTCCATCATATACTCAACAGGGGTTCCCACTTGCTTCAATTGGGCTAGTTCTTGGAAAGGTAATTCTGGGTCCTTTTTCTCAAATCTATGTAATACCCTTTCAACAAATTATCCATAGGTAGTAACCTGATCATGTCCCAAATTTTTCAGACCATGAAACCACCATTCATTGGCATCTCCTTCTAGATGCAAAATAGCCATTTTTAAGGCATTCTCTTCCACCATGGGATTCAACTGAAAATACACATCTAGTTTTTACACCCAAGTGTTAGCAAAACTTTGAGAGGAACCATCAAAAGTGGGAAGTGGCATTTTACCAATAACACAATTTAATTCTTTGTTTTGGAATAGAGCCCTATTATCTTCCTTCTTTTTTAGTTTGTTTGAAACGACAAAGTATTGATCAAATGGTAGAGTCCTTCAACAATCTTCACTCAATTTTTCCCATTCTTTCAACAAATTATATGCATATTATTACAAAATAAATGGGGCATTAGAAGCTCCCCTAAAGAGTACAATAGCTCACCAAAAGCGCCTCTCCTCAAGAATGAAGAATATGCAAAGAAAACTAGAAATGGTTGGAGGAATGAGATGTACTAGAAGAAACCATGAGTTGTCCTGTATATTACACCTGAAAATAAAGAATCCATTTAATATCCCATGAAAGTTCTGAATGTCCTTTCCACACGCCAACTAGGATGGGAATATTTCACCCTCAAAATTGGCTAAGGCAAGTAGACTAGTATTCCGTTAGCTCTTTTCACAAATGCAAATTCTCAAAATGATCAAAATTCATTCTTCTTCTTTGTTATTGTATTTTATAAAATTCTAAGGTCCTCCTTGGGTCGAATTCCTTCCAAGGGATTCATGCCAACTCAAGTTGGGAAGAGATTCTAATGTGTGCCACTTGTCCCTCCAATTCTAGCCTCCTCTTCCACCAAATTCGAATAGGTGTCTCTTTGGATTCCCTAACTCCCTTTAGTTCCCTCTTGGAGGATATTTTTATCCCTGACATGTCATTTATTTCAGATGTTAGCATTCAGGTCTGATTTGTGTCATAGGTTTCATAGCATCTTCATCATTGTTGTCATTGAACTAGGGAATCTAGTCCAAGTGTCCCACTAGCTCCAAAATGCCTCTTCCTCTTCCACAGGAGTTACTCTTCCACTCCAATTCGACCTGAAATGAGTCATGACAAGTATATTGACCTTCCAACTACCCAAAACCATTAGAATCCACCTTGGATTCAAATGGGTGAGAGTAGAATGCCATCTGGCATGAGGAATCTAGCTTTGTGTGGGTCCCACATCCTCCATGTGTCTTCATGATCAATTGCCACTTTGATTTTCTCTTTCATTTATTTATTTAGATCCTTTATTAAATATTTATTCCATTCTAATGTCCAAACACCATTTATTAGCTCCCTTATTGCAAATCCTTGTGTCTCCATCGAACCTAGGGAACTAGTAGGATTGATGGAATTTCCTTGTTATGAATTTATTTGAATGGGGACATTACATCCATGAAGGTAAAAGTCTCTCTTGTAATGTATGAAATGTATGAAAAAAATATTTGGGAGGAGAGCTAGAACGACACAATAGTTGTGAATGTGAACAAGGCTATCTTAACCTTTTCCTCCAATGTAATTTGGCGAATAATGGCCAGGGGGGAAGTTTTTGACAATGACTTGGGAGCTGATGGCAAAGTATTTAGGCATCTGCTATTAGAGCTATCAGTTATTGATGGAGAGCTCAATATTGGATACTTCATTTCTTATTTGGATTGGATGGACTTATAGGGAATCAAGGGGTGTATGTTCAAACTAAACAAAACATATGATGCATTCGCTAAGGAAATAATAGAATACTATCTTCTCATGGCGTTCGTTCCCTCCAGTGATGGCCAGGCATAGGAAAATGAAGAGCATGATAAAGAATGTGTGGATTTGTTGCTCCAGATGACAACTAAGGATTATCATATAAAGGGAGATACCAAATCCACACAAGAAACAATTAATTCAATTATGCTTTTATGTCGCTAAGGCTCCTGGTATTTTATTTCTAAGGTATCTGTTTATTTTAAGTCAATATTAGATTAGTTTTTAGACTTCAATTGACAAGATAAATTGTTTTCCTACAGGATATGTTTTCTAGTGGAATGGATACGTCGTCATGGGAATGGGCACCTCTTCAACAAGATTCCAAATAAAAATACATGCTAGAAAGTAGGTGAAGTAACATATGACATAAAGGATATGAAGGATTTCTAGAAGCTTTATCAATTATTGGATCGAAGGATAACTACCTCATATTTCCCATGCTAGTGACTTGTTAACACCACACCAAACTATACAAACATGATTGAATTAATATCGACATATCAAAAAAATTGGGTCCCTCTCATGAGGATGGCCAACGACGCTTAATACAAGGAATGCCGTGGCATGTAACCTAGCCACTCACGAATGGGAACCACATGCTACATTTTTAATCTTTTATTTGGTATTTTGTGTACATGGCTCCACCACATGATCTTAATATGTCTTTCCTTCCATTGATGTGCCAATTTTCTTTTAATACAATGAACGTTGTCGTGTGTGGGAAGTGGGATCAAAGGAGCAAAACCAAATTTAATGAGGAAGATGATTCATTTCAATTTTCAAGGTATTCACATCTAGGGTCATTGGATTAGTGTCAAAACCTAACATCTTTTGCCCTCCCCATGGGAGCATTGTCTATATTTTTGTTTACACACTTACCACGTGCATAGTTAAAGTCCCTTCTACGAAGCTTCCCCATTTGGGCATGGTATATGTTTTCTTAGGCCTTACAAGTGGAAACTCTAAACTTTTGTAACAAACTTTCTACAACGTAAGTATGTTAGCTACTTAATGCTTGTCATGGCCAAAGAACTCTCACATTGTCGATTCACATGGATCAAATTAGATCCTTAATACTTGCTATGGAAAAAGAACTCTCACATGGATCAAATTTGAAGGGCAGAGTCATATTTCAATTGCAAAAGGCTATTGATTTAAATTTTTTATAGTGATATTTAGTTAAAAATAAACAATTTTTTCCATTTCATTATAAAAATGGGAGACTTACGATTGTGAGGACTCTGAGTCTTTGCATGACTCATTTCTCATGACGACAGCAACACCCTCCTCAACAGGATTGTGGGGACTTTGAGTCTTTGCATGGTTCCATCGAATCAACATGCCTCTTTGGAATCAAGGTGCTTAGTCATAATAGTGAATGCACACCCAAATTTTCCATGCTTTTTTTCTCATTTATTTCTTGTTATTGTCATCGACATTGCAACTTGTTGCTTTTGTTGTGATATAGTTTTAAGATGAGAGAATAATTCAAATTAGCTATCAATGTGGTATGTTATCACTTACCAAGTAGAATCTAATTTAATTGGATGAGACTATCAAGCATTTACATCTTTTGCGTACAAATAACTAAATTTCTTTATTTTAAAATGAAATAATTTGATATAAGAACATTTTCAAATTAAATATAACATAGTATATATAACTTCAATGAAAATTTTGAAAAGGTTAAAGATGAATAGATGTTATTGATATACTTTTAAAATTATTTTCTTATTCAAATTCATATTGAATTAAAGTATTCTAGAAATATTTAAATACATGATTATGAAAAAAATTAATAATATTTGTAAAACGTATTTATTAATAAGTAATAATCTATATAAATGTTAATGGATGGTTATCTGTTACATTTATCTTATAACTGAAGAAAAATACTTAATTCATAGGCATGAATGATCATTCACTTAGAAACATAGTTTGCTATATTAATAATAGGAAGCTCATAAATAAGAGGTTGAAGATAGCTAATTTCAATTAATGTATTCCACAAGGAACTTAGAGGTATAGTTACAAATAAAGTGTGAACCATTTTTCTTAGTTTATATTGTAACCCTAAATTCCTTTCACTTTCTTTATATATATATATATATATATATATATATATATTTATATATATTTATATATACTACGGAGAATACTAGGGGTCGCATCCTATGGCACCATGAAACCCAAGGAATCATCTACCCCAGCAGAGGAGCTAGACCCCAATAGGATTAGGAATTGAACCCCTTACCTCTGTCCTGGAAACAACTTGTCAATTGAGGCCCAACCAGCTAATCTAGTCATTGGCACTAATATATATTTCTCCAAATGGTCCTCAATTACATGTGGATTTTCCTCTAAAACATAAATTTTATATAAAATCACCATCTTGAACTCTTAAATATTCCCAAATGGTCGATGTTGTCTACAACCCTCCACAAAGCATAACTTTTTTGTAAAAATAATAATCTTGAGCTCTTAAATTTTCTTCAAATGGTCTATTATTAACCCTCCACCACTCCTCTAAATCATAAATTTTATATAAAATTCACCATATTGAAATCTTAAATACTCTCCAAATGGTCTAATAGTATCTATAGTCAAATAGTAAATTTTATATAAAAATCACCATATTGAACTTTTAAATATTCTCCAAGTGGTTAGCTATTACTCTAGGATTCTCCTCCAAACCCTAAAATTTATATAAAAATCACCATCTAAAACTTTTAAATATTTTCCATTGTTGTGTATGTTATTAATTTAACAAACAATCATTTTGAAGAATACATTTTAAATCTTTGTTCTTTAATGAGGGATATAAGTTGTATATATATAAGAACTTAGTATTTACAATTTCCTATAGGGTTACAACATATCAATCATAAGAGACAAGAGACACAAAACATTTCACCAGGGAAAACCAAGAAGGTGAAAAACCCCGCCGCTTCCTCAGAAATAGAATAAGCATCAATACAAGGATCACCATGATCAAACCCAAGAGATAGATATCTTTAGCAGCATGCTCCTCCTCCACTTGTGCACACTCCTCCTCTCTCTCACTGATGTGAAGTGAGTGAATAATAGAATGTATCAAATGAGAGAGTCACACTCTCTATTTATACTTTTACTTTCACTTGACCTTTACTCAACTAGGTCGGCCCCAACTTAACCACTTAACATATGCAGACTGGGCTGACCCCTCTAGGGTGGTCTAATAAACCTTTGACCCACATGACTCATACAGGGCCGACCCCATCAAGGTAGTTTAATAACCCATCAAGTATAAGTTACGACACTTACAGTATAACTTGCGACACTTGCAAGTACACATGACAACACTTGCAATCGGAGGAATAATACATCTCCATTGGGGATACAATAAGGTACAAATGCAATACATACAATATACAAGTGAATATATTCCAAATTTACAAATACATCAACACTCACTGTTAAGTAGGAAGGTATTATCTTGACACAAGTCATCAATACATATAGGCACAAGTCTTCAATTCTGGAGTTGGATCATCAACACTGGATCATGGAGCATCAGCATCATCACTGCTACTGTACTTGACATTTTGATCACTGGTTCTATCTCTCAATTCTTCTCGTCATAGGAATTTCTATAGAGCCAGCCCTTTTTCATGCTAGGTGTAGGCCTAGCCTCCTATAGGTCTTCATCATTTGTGCGAATGGTCTGATAGAGGTGGAATCTCAAGACTAATTATGTGAGGATGCAATACCTGACCAGAGTATCCCATGAACATTTATGTTCCTAAGCACAACCGACAAGATCTCTCTCAGGATTGATTACATGCATCTCTTCACAATACCTTTAAAGAGCATCCCAGGAACATTTATGTGCCGCAGCACGACCGGGAATATATCTAAAGAGAATCCCAGGACTTATTACGACCACACAGCTCAATCTATCGGATCTCTAAGAATGATTACATGTGAATAGGAAATACCTTTAAAGGGAATCCCAAGAACATTTATGTGTCGCAGCACGACCGGCAAGATCTCTAAAGAGAATCCCAGGACTTATTACGAGCACACAGCTCAACCTATCGGATGTCCAGGACTGATTACATGCCTCCCTAGCAAAACCTCGAAAGAGCATCCCAGGACTGATTACGAGCACACAACTCAACCTATCGGATCTCCTAGGATCTTTTACATGCTACCGCACAACCTGCCACATACCATCTCTGACCTCGAAGTATCATCCTGATACTCATGATCCAACTGATCATCATCACACGATGCATCAACCTGATGCACACCAACATCACATGATCATCCTGATCATCGTCATAACATCGTCCTGATGCATATCATCCAAAGTATCTTCCTGATACTCATCACACATGATCATCCTAATCATTGCCATAGCATCGTCCTGATGCATATCATCCAGTGTATCCTCCTAATACTCATCACACATGATCACCCCGATCATCGTCTTAGCATCGTCCTGACGCATATCATCCAGAGTATCTTCCTGATACTCATCACACATGATCATCATGATCATCATCATAACATCATCCTGATGTATGTCATTTGAAGCATCATCTCGATTCTCATTGCACAACACTTACATCCATAGCCATGGGAGGATCCTCCAGCCACCATGCTTGGAATGGCTCCTGCAAATGTGTCCCATCACTTCTTCCTTGAAGTATCTTCTATCTGAAGAACACCAAGCCTCTCTCTAAAGTACTCGAACTTCACTATGGCCAATGGCTTGGTCAACACATCTGCAATATGCTCATCCATCGCAACATACAGGAGCTTCACTGCTCCTCTCTACACCATATCCCTGATATAGTGATATTTGATCTCGATGTGCTTTGACCTGTCATGGAACACAGGGTTCTCTGATAACTTCACACTACTCTGGTTGTCATAATAGATACAGGTAGCATCCAATGGGATATCAAATAACTCAGATAGTAGCTTCCTAAGCCATATTGTCTCATAACTGGCCGAAGAAGCTGTGGCATACTCTGCTTCGGCTATACTCAATGCTATGCAGGACTGCTTCCTGCTAAACTAGGAGATCACACCTGATCCCATACTGAAGCAACACCTTGAAGTGCTCTTCCTATCTGCAGCATTGCCTACCCAATCTGAATCAACATAACCCTCTAGGTTAAACTTTTGATTCGCATCATACTTGAGCCCATAATCAACTGTACCCTTCAGGTACCTCAGAATATGCTTCACACCAATTAGGTGAACATGTCTAGGATCCGTCAGGAACTGGCTCAATGTGTTCACCGCAAAGAAAATATATGGTCTCGTGATCGTTAGGTACATCAAGGACCCAATCATCTGACGATACATCGTGGCATCAACCGACTCTGATGAAGCATCACACAATAGCTCCAGGTTCGATGCCATAGGGGTGGCCATGGCCTTGCAGTCCATCATCCCGAACCGCTTCAGGATCTCTACTGCATACTTCCCTTTTCCAAGGAAGATTCCATCTGCACTATGCCACACCTCCATACGTAGAAAGTAATGTATCATACCCAAGTCCTTCAACTCAAACTTGGCAGCAAGCTTCCTCTTCGTGTCGAAAATCAATCTATCCTCACCTATAACAAACAGGTCATCCACATACAATAGTAGTATCACTGGATTTCCTTCCTCGACCTTGTAGTAAAAGTTGGAATCTTCCTTACTCTTGGTAAAGCCCAAACTGGATAGAAAGTTGTCTATCCTACCATACCAAGTCCTAGGAGTTTGCTTCAATCCATACAAGGATTTCTTCAACCTGCACACATATGACTCCCTGTCATGTGTCTCAAAACCGAGTGGTTGCTCCACATACACTTCCTCTTCGACTACACCATATCCATCTGGTGTATCTTCCACTTCATCACTGCAGCCAGAGCAAGTATTGTTCTGATGGAAGTGTATATGGCTGCAGGAGCAAAAGTCTCTTCATAATCTATCCCCTCTTTCTGGGAGAAGCCAGGAGCAATAAACCTCGCCTTGTATTTCTCTATGCTTCCATCTGCAGCATGCTTGATCTTATAGATCTACTTGGAAGTCACAACAGACTTCCCTTATGGTCTCGGGACCACATACATCATTCTTCATGATCGAATGGTACTCCTGGATCATGGCATCCTTCTATTACTTCATCCCAGATCCTAGGAACTTTAGATCCTTCAATATCTTCAATAGAAAGTTTTCTTGAACTTCGTTACTGGAACAAATGTTGTTGTCCTTCTTTTGTAGGTGATTGTACACGATCTTTCCTACAAGTCAAATTCAATTGCATGATTAGAAACATCTTATATATTTCAGAACAAATTCTTACTCCAAAAGACATATGTCATACAATCATGCAATTATCTTAGCCAATGCTTCAATACAACATTTATCCATATTCTGTAACTTTCTAGATGCCTTCCATCTCTACCAAAACATTGTTAAGAGTGTGCACAACTCCCAACATGTTACCAAAGAGGTTTCATTCTAGATAAGTAGCAATGGAATGTTGTACAGTACCATAGGCCACTTACCCATTACTTGCATATTAGTAGTATCTTGTTCATTAATGCAACTTTTCTAATATGCATAATACATATCCTAATTCTAGGAACATAAGTATGTACATGACAGGACAACATCATTTAAGTAATCATATATACAAGAAATGACAATTCAAATACTTATTTTTGTTTGGGTGTAGGGTGGACTCCCTCTCAATCTTTGCTTCCTTGCAAGAGCTACTGGAGTGTGCTCCCTCTTTGATCTTTGCTTCCTGGATTACCTGTCCTTGAACTTATATTCATCCTGGACCACTATGCATGCTTAAGTGTGCACTAGTGTCATCCTCGTAAGTAGAGCTTCTATGTGATCCATGACTATGGATGAGTCTTTGTCTTCATGTCACCATGGTCATATGTTCTTGATCTAGAAATTGATTTGTCTTCCCTGATGTACCTTTCATGTTATCAGACAATATCATCCACATAAAACACCACAGTGCATTAGTACAATCATAAGTGTCATAACCCTAATCAATGAATGTATTCTATCATTCACATGCATCATACTTTTACTAGGGTGATAAGACAAGTCTAACATTAATCAAGATTGTACTAACCTAAATAATATGAAGACAAACATATCATAAATTTCATCATGAACAAATTTCAAAACATACCTATATTTCCTCAAGTCATACCCATCGATATTGCTTGTAGTCTTCTTATGTAAGGCCTTAGCCTTATCTCCCTCTACAACTGGAACTTCTTCACTTATGCAGGTGTCCAATTCATTCTCTTCTAGGATTAACCCAATCCACTTTGATTTGCTGAAAATGGATCTGGAGCTGGATTAGGGTTTGTTAGAGAAACCCTAAAAAATCAAACTTGTAATTTCAAACTTATGAAAGGATGGAAAGATGTGCCTTGATGAGTTAATCAAGCTAGTATACTTCAATTTTGAAATCTCCAAAATTTGACCCCTCAAAATTGCCTTTGAAACTTCCGGATCTTTTGGATAGGATCCCAAACTAGGGTTTGATAAAACCCAGTCTTTTTCCCATCCAAAAGGTTCGATATTATGTTCTAAACTTCAATTTTTCTGGGGAGCTTCTAGCCGTGGTCACAAATTTCAAAAATTTCAACTTTTGCAGAATCCCTAATTTTCCACCTTTCCGATCAAAATCCCGAACTAGGGTTTGATCAAGCCCAGCCTTCTGTCCAACCAAAAAATTCGATCTTGGTCTCTAAATTTTGATTTTGATGAGTATCATTCATCCGTGGTCTTCGATTCCAAAAATTCCAACTTGCGTCGAAGCCCTAAATTCCCGCAGCAGTGACAAGCCAAGAATGAAGGTGCTCATAATTCAATTCTATTTCACAGAAAAATGTGCCTTATTATTTCTTGTTCATATTTGAAATTACGAATCCATAGGGTCTGAAACTTCGTCCTGTGGTATCCTGACCTGTCATCTTTCCAACCCCATAGGTCTGACATCAATTGGATTCTCTGAGAGAGAGTTATTCCAAGTGTCGTAGTGTGATCTGTTTATGGGATAAAACAGGAGAGCGAACTTGTACGAAGTTCCACGTGTGACTGTTTCAACTTCGGCCTATGAAAAGTGGACCTATGAAAGTACAGTCCATTCCCTACCTGTCACTTTTTACGAAATTTCATTTCAAGCTTCCTAGCCCAAGTTGTGACCTTTTTTTCCTAGGTCACCTATTTATGACTGAGATCTAGAAGAGGCAGAAACCCTAACTTGTACGGATCATAAAACTGAAAGTACAGTGAAATAGATGTTTTTCTTAAGACACAAGGTACATGGGGATGTTATCTACAACCTGTAGAAGTTTCAGAACCTGAACCTTCGCCAAAATGGATTTATAGAGAAAGTGCCACAATGATTGATTTTTGCTATATCAATCCCTAGCTTCCAATTTGTCGCAAGTGCAACAAGTCTCATAAATGCCATACCATGCCTTTCTTTAGGATAGCTATGATACCATGTTATATTTTCATCATTTAATTCAATAGATCTAGGGTCTTAACTGAAATAACAACATGTACAACATATCAAGCATAAGAGAAAAGAGACAAGAGACACAAAACATTTCACCGGGGAAAACCAAGAAGGTGAAAAACCCCGCAACTTCCTCAGAGATAGAATAAGCATCAATACAAGGATCACCATGATCAAACCCAAGAGATATATATCTTCAGCAACATGCCCTCCTCCACTTGTGTGCACTCCTCCTCTCTCTCACTAGTGCAAAGTGAGTGAATAATAGAATGTATCAAATGAGAGAGTCACAATCTCTATTTATACTTTTACTTTCACTTGACCTTTACTCAACTAGGTCAGCCCCAACTTAACCAATTAGCATAGTGCTGACTGGGCCAACCCCTCTAGGGTGGTCTAATAACCCTTTGACCCACATGACTCATATAGGGCCAACCCCATCAAGGTAGTCTAATAACCCATAAAGTATAAGTTACGACACTTACAATATAACTTGCGACACTTGCAAGTACACATGACGACACTTCCAATCAGAGGAATAACACATCTCCATTGGGGATACAATAAGGTACAAATGTAATACATATAATATACAAATGAATATCTTCCAAAGTTACAAATACATCAACATCATCCTTTGTGTGTCTTGCGCCTTCATGGTCCACAACTTAGTGGGACTTTATAGCTTGTTGGTGTACACTTACGCTCTTGATGTACCATTGTTTGAGATATGTGTGTATCCTTGTTTTTCAACTTGGTGTATCTTCAACCTATGTTGTACCATCCCTTATGGGTAATGCACCCTTGATGTGTTGTTTCTTTTCATACTCCAACTTCTATTTGGTGGGACTTTGACCCTTACCTGCTTCATCACTTGTGAGTAATGTGCACTTGATGCATTGGCACTTTGTGTATTGTGCGCCTACTCCATATTCTACTTGGTGGAACTTTGACCCTCACCTTGTCATCACTTGTGGGACTTGTGCACTTGCTATACTATTGGCTGTGGAATTTGATCATAGACTTACTTCAACCGCTGTAACCTTATAGGATATTGTGCACATTCCACTAACTAAAATCATCTTTTGATTGGCTGAATTTGCGTGCTTTCAGGTATGTCCAACCATTTGTTGTTTCTTACTGCTTGCGCAATTCCAATCTTTAACCAAGAAAGTGGTTTCCATATACTTCTTCACACTATTGTAGGAATGTTGTATCCACTTTGACATTAGTTGATATCAATGACTCACACTGAATCAGTTGACATCCTCTTTGACATTAGTTGACATCAATGACAACCAAAGTTCAACAATCCCCCCCTTTGGCATTGATGATAACACCTTATGAAGCTATGCATGATCTTCTTTAAACCGTATGCTTCATCTATACTCTATCACAATGCTCCCCCTGAGTTCTTTGGGCTTTTGGATACAACATTGTCTACTGTTAATTCTTCTGCGCGAACAATGTTGCTTTCTATTCCTTTCTCCCAGAACATACATTCAGTCGTCTTCATGATATTTCTCCATTTTATTCATGCTCTTTCACGTCTTTTTTATCTCTATGCTATGTATTTAATCATGTTGTTTCTTTCGCTATACTCATGAATTGTACTTTAGTATTTTCAGCTTCATGCAACTCTCCATTTCATGTTGTATCTTCTGCTGACTGTTATGCTTAATGCTGTTAGTTCCAACTTCGTGCATCTTCATATTTTCTGTCAACTTCATGCATCTCTCCCATTTTTTCTTCCAGCTTCATGCATCTCTCCCCCTTTGACATCAATGGAAAAGAGGATCCATTACTTGCGCAATGTAATTTCTTCCTTTTGTTTCGTGCTTGCGTCTACCTTAACTGTTTCAGGGATGAATCCCCCTATCTTCATGCTTCATTTATTTGTTGAAATTCTACACTCATATCTTTTCATAATTATCTTTGATTGCTTTCTTGATCTCAATGTTTCATTGTTCCTTAATATTCATCTCTTGTTCCTATCACAACACTCCATCCTTCCTTGTGCAGTGATCCATACCGATATCCTTTTGTGTTAATTCCGTAGTGCTGAGTTTAGTCCTATACCAATTTATACTTCATTCGCATGACTGCTTCATCTATCACATTTACAGCATTGTCACTAGGCCTTGTCACATTTAATGTTGTCGTATCCTTTGCCAAGGAAACCAAAGATATGGTATGTTTTTCATTTATCGTCTAGCTTGGCATAAAAGCGGACATGACACTAAGTTCACGTGGCAACAAATACATGACACTTTTGTACTCAAACCTTTTGGGAAACATTATCCAATGTAGGATGCAATGAATTAAATTTCCTCCCTTTTTGTATTGTTTCCAAAAATTCATTAACTCCAAGATTTATTTTTTACAACTCTACCACCTTCATCGACTTGTTCGACATTGTATGCATATCTCATCAAATTAATTTCATGCACGCGAACATCTTCCTTTCAACTCTATAATATTTTTGCGAATAATGCCTAGTTCACTGCCTCTTGCACTCCTGCTCTTTCATGTTGCATTGTTGTCTGATCCTTCTTCTAGTTTCTCTTCTTCCTTTCAATGGATTCCTTTTATCAAAGAATGAACACGTCCCTTGAGAATGTGCGTCTTGTTGTCCAGACTCAACAATCTGAATTTTTGTGCTTAAGATTTGACATAGAGTCCTAGCAACGACAAATGGAGGAAAACAATTTCTTCATCAATACTCTTAGTCACAAGTGAATTACCGTCACTCTAAGAAACTAATTATTTTGACCCGTTGAATGGATAATCTGCAACATCAACAACAAGAAATCCTAAATGAGTTGTCTCATCTTCGGCCTTAGCATGTTGAACCATCGTCGTTTGCAACCCTGTAGCTTCTTCCTCTACACTCTTCTTCTGAATGTACTGCGATGGTACCAGTGCATTTGGAGCTTTGTCTTACAAACCATCTAGACATCTAGCTTGACCTCAAATTACAATTGTAGAATGCTTCAGCGCCTCATCAATTTTTCCACATATGTTGTCTTCTTATATACTCCATTTTTGGCCTCAGCATGGAGTCTTGATTCATGCATTTTGTAATCATACCCAATTTTGAATATAATGAAAATGCTCCATTTTGTATAGTCTCATGTCCTTCAACAATGTATGATTCTTCATGAAAATATTTTCTTCTTGTGTTTGTACTAATGAAGTCAAACTGATACTCTCTGTTACATAACAATTCAAGTGCAGTGTAAATATTTAACACTAAATCTACGCAATAGAATTTTCCCTTTTATGTGACATCACATAGCATGTGAAAACATAATGAATACTTGCAACAGTCATCTTAACCACATTCTAACCACACACCTAACTAACATCCCCTTGAATTCTTTAAAAATCATCGTGTTGAATTCAAGGGTTTCTTATAGTCCTTATAGGACTATCCTGAGAGGTAGCAATTGCTTGTTGCGTCTGGATTGTCTGCATCTTAAGTGTACTTTGGGGATATTTCCTTATGCAAGCCTTGTTGTGTATGCTTCTGTTTTGATTCTGCTCCGAATATTTTCCACTATAGTCCTTTTGAATACAATTACCTTTGCGCAATAATACTACATCTAGATAATTCAATGCTCTTTGACAGCACATGGCCTTATGTCCAAAACCATCACATGCAAAGAATCTCATAGTTTGACATTATTTTGCAATATGACAAAAGTGATTGCATCTTGTGCACCTCACCCTATTAATCCTTCTTTGGTTAGGAAATATAAAATATCTAAAGTTTAAGGAATCATCATACTTGGAGGACTTATCATGATTTGAGCAATGTTCTTTGTCGCGTACCTCCTTTGGTATCTTTACATAACCAAGACCTGTTTTGACTTCTGGTGGTCTCTGGTCCTTTAGAAATCTGTTCAACATTGATGTGCTTTCTTTTAACCTGTTTTGCACTTCATCTTCATGTTCTTCCTTATCACTTTCTGATTGTGCACATATAGGATTTATGCTTGCAATACGGACTTATTTCTTTCCTTTTATCTCAATCAACTTGTCTTCTAAGTGAGATATCTCTATGTCCTTTTCTTCAAGTTGTCTCATCAACATCTTGATTTTTTGCACCAATTCTTCCACTGAATCTTTCAGTGCATATCTCTCTTTCTCAAGTAATTCCACCTTGTCTTATGTGCAAATCAATTGAATTTCATAGCTGACTACCTTTTCATGAATTTCTGCGAAAACAGATTCCTAACATGGTTTGTCCTGTTCTTCATACTTTAGCAGTTGTCCCTGCAAGAGTTTATTCTTCTTCTCTAACTCCTTCAAGTCATCTAGGGCACTAATCAATTCACCTTGCTAGTCAATATCTGCAGTATCTTCGTCATTATGGGATTGAATATCAGTCTTGACCTCTGCTACAGAATTTGGAGTTGTAGCTGGCTTAGGAGGTGTTTTAAAAGATCTACCGAAGAAGTATTTGTCTAGTGACCCTAGATTGCTTTGTGCAACAGGAGCATTCTTCGAATTGTTCTTCCTCCTTTCATATTTTCCTTTTTATACTATACGAGCCATGAAGGGTAATTCTTTAGGTTATTCGTTGCAATCACTTCCTTCAGACGCATTGATTCCTTCCTCGATGTACATACATTTCCTATTTTGGAATCCTTCTTTTTATTTTCGAGTTTGTGGTGTGAGCGTGCAGTTTTCCGGTCATATGACCTAGATTCCTCATCATTGTCACTATCTCCATTTTCCTTGAAGGAACACTTTGAGGCATAGTGGTCTACTCACGGATTACTCCTCCAAATCTGAAGCATTTGAAGGGTAACTTGTTTTTGTACTTACCTCTTCCTCTTTTATGTTTCTTGACAAATTTTGATTCTTCATCCTATGATTCATCACAACAATCTTTGTCATGATCATGCTTATCCTTTCTTGTGGATTTAAAAGCGTCTTCCTTTCTAAGGGGAGGCTCCTTCTCAGTTCTCATCTCATATGCAGTGAGAATCCCCTGAAGTTCATCCTTCGCCAGGTCTTCAATATTAACTCGATCTTCTAACACAGACACCTTCGCATTGAATCTTTGAGGCAAGGTCCTCAATATCTTATGCACCACCGATTCCTCATCTAGTGTGACCCAGAGACTCTTGGTAGCATTGAATATCTCATCTACTCTTAAGAAGTAGGATGTAATTTTCTCTTCATCTTTCATCCTTAATGATTCACATTGCCCAATTGTATTTTTTCTTTCTTTACCTTATCATCACCTTTGTAGATACCTTTGATTTTGTCCCAAACTTCCTTGGCTGATGCATAGTGCATAAATTGGATGAATTCATCACCTATCGAGCCACATAGAAGAGCATTTATGGATTTTGCATTGCTTTCATAAATTATCCTTTGTGTTGGATTAAATGGAACAACTACTAGGACATCATAGCCATCTACAATAGATTTCCAAAAATCTGCTCCCAATGATTGCAGATAAACTTCCATATGAACCTTCCAAAAAATATAATTAGTGTCATCAAACCTTGGTGCCCTGTTGGTGGAAAGGCCTTCATGATTATCCATTTATGTGCAATGATCTACCTTCTAGATGTTAATCTATTACTGAAGACATCCACTCTGATACCAATTGTTGGAATTGATTTAATATTGAGAGGGGGGGTGAATCAGTATTAGTGTAGTTATCAACAATTTTTTCCTTCTTAAACATATTATCCTTTACTTAATTCTTATCTTATGTTATGTATCAATAAATAAAAAATTCATCCATTCATGCACCTACACAAAGAACATAGAAAACATAAATTTTACATGGAAACCCAATCGAGATAAAACCATGGAATTCTTATTTACAATGAGAAAGAATACATTCAAGGAAGCACCAACTTCTTGTATTTACCAACACCAACTGGAAGGAGGAACTAACCCCCTGTATTTACCAACATACGTTGTGAATCTCATTGATATATTGTGAGGTTTATAAAGTGGGAGATAAAAGGTTGGACTTGCTTTTGATGCTATCATGTTGTTGAGCCATTGTAGTGGCTAGAGGTAGATTGGTTTGATTCCTTGATAGGCCATCTTCATTGGTTAGGGATTACTAATGATTGTGGATGCCCTAGATAGGGTTTCGAAGTGTATGTAGTGTCCTATGTTGTGATAAGGTTAAGGAAATGTTGTACTAACTTGTGATAAGTTGATTGGTATGTAGTTGTAACTTCATTTCATGTATATATGATTCCAAACTTTTTGTATGTACAATCTGATTTTTAACATATATTCTTTTGGTGATTTAGTAATTTCTAGTGCTATTTATCTATATTGATTTAACACAATAGTAAGTAGATATTGTTGAGTAATTTGACAAGCATACCTATGCTTAAAGGTTGGACTTGTGGGTGTAATAGACATATTGTTCATAAGTAATCTTCAAATATGTTTTGTGCTTTAAATTGTGCCCTTCAGGTTGTGAAATTTCTCCCCTTGAATTACAATGTTTCAATGTTTATTTTCTTCGGTTTCCATATTTATTTTAGTTAGATAGAAGTAAAATATGATCTGCTATAATTTATATTCTAGATTCAACCATAAGTTTGAAAGCTCACGGGAAATAGATCAAGGAAAGCACAAGTTTTGAGGTGAAATTATTAGCTTGTCTTAAGCACAAATTCAAAAAAAATTTCCACATGGTATAAAAGCTAATTTGATTGAAATCATTCTCTTGGTGAAGAGGAAGTTGGAGATTTCAATTTTTTTGTACCTTAGAGAGGTTCTTGATATATTATAGGTTGTAATATGTGAAACCTACTTCACTAGGGAAGAAGTGCTTGAACCTTAGAAAGTGATTACTTGATTCGTTACTAATTTTTCATTGAGTTGTGATTCAAATTTGCAAGGGAAAATACCCTCGATCTTAGAGGGTGTGATGGATTGGAAGGTGATTACAATTTAACACCTTGAAAGTATGGGTTAAAAATGGTATCGGGATATGTTAAGTTTTGGGATCATGTTGAGATACATATAAATGCACCTACTGATCTAAAATTGCATATTAAGATAGCATAATAAAAAGGATTCCAAGGAAAAGATAATCATTTTTTATTTAGTGAAGGAACATTTGATCACTTGCATTATAGTGAAGAAAACCAATAATGAGATGTATGGTGTTTAAATTGCATTATATAAGAGTGTGGGGATTTCTATGAAGATTCTATTGAGAAACAAACTCTTAGCCATCCACATACGGGGAAAATATTCAATGGTTATATACTTGGGAAAGATCACAAAGTTGAGATATCAGTTGGCTTCCACAGGGACAAAATTTGAGGATAAAGTTTTTTCCCATTGCCTTGAATGGCTATACTTTATCTTAGAAACCATTTATCCAAAGTGTTTGTGATCAAGAGAAGTTACCATATTTTGAGAATCTTTTGGAAATGGTGGAATAAAAATAATGAGAATACCATGTTTTTGGTGGTATGATAATTTGTGGTTTTAACAGAAAACCATGTGTCCAACACTGTAAGCATTGAGTAGTATTTGAGCCTAAAGTAATGTTGACTTGGAATTTTGTTCTATATAACATTATTTTATTCTCCATTTTGCTCCTCCAACAAAAAATACCAACCTTAATGTGGATTCATTTTATTTTAGGTAACATATATGTATACTAAATAATCAATTTAAGGAGTAATTTTTCTACAAAGAATTAATCCATCATCAAAACTGACTCAAAGATATAATGATAGAACTAATCTTGATTTTGTTTATTATTCATACTTCCCAATGTGGTTGAGATGGTAATTGTTGACACTCATACTAGAAAATATTTTTTAGTTAATCCATACTTTAGGGTCTTTTGCTTTACTATCATAAAAAATTTAGAGGTTACAAGCCTCCACGTGTACTACACGTGTCCTACAAATGATCATTTAGACATGGGATCTCATAATACATACATGGGAATTTTTTTAGATGATTTAGTTAATGGCATGCTTGTTTATCTTTCCAAAATCCAATCTTTAAAATTAATTTTTTTCATTTTGAAATAGACACACAGTGTGCTAAATTCATTGGGATAACAATGGCCACATTAGTTAATGGTACCTAATTTCTTGACTTTATCCACATTAGTTCTTAATGTTTTCCATCATTCACATGTGTTAGTTTATTGTTTTGCAAACCCACCCACCTACAAAGTAGTGAAAACACCCAGGCACTCACTTGAAAGCACCATGGACTGACGATTAATCACCTGCAATACATTTGGTTGCAAGCCCACCTATAGAAAGTAGTGAAATCACCTATGCATTCACTTGGAAGCACCATTGATTAAAGACATATTAGTTATGTAGACTGACAATTATTTAGTGATTATTTGATTTTCTTTTTTTCTTTCAGTGTTATTAACCCTCATGACTAATTGAAACCTTGGTCCCTCGTTTTTTAGACTTCTAGTGTTTAGAAAGAGAGATATATGAGGGATTTCTTGTTGCATTGTTTTTTCATTATCCATGCTCTGTTAGCCATGAAACCTTGAACCAATTTAATTGAGAAACACAATGGAAGGGGGTTTAATTTTAGTGCCATGTTTGGACATGAAGCTTGATTTTCCATGTTTTGTTCAACATAAAACCAAAAAATAGTTATCATGAATTGGACCAGAATTGGAAGTGGTGGAACCATGATGAATCCTCCTCCCTCTAGCATGTAGTATGTTGGCCGTATAAGTAGCGAAGGACAAAGGTACCTTTACTTTTCATTCTTATTTTAATTTCTCTATTTTTCATGTGATTTCCACCACAAGGTTTGAACATGCAACCATTGCGAAAAAACCCTCGGATGACCCATGATCATTTGAACCCATGACCATTGGAACATGATTCTTCTCAAGATTCATTGGGGAAACCATTGCCTAAAATACATTATAGTTGTGCATATATTACATTGATAAAAAATAAACTGAATAATTGGGGAAGTGTAGCACAACTATGGTATGGATTTTCAGGATTCCTCAGTTCTCCTACATTTGTTGTTGAAAACCATTATGCATTGTGATACCCTTACATTGATGAAGAGAAACCAATTATTTGTTGAGATAGTTTTGAGGTTGTAATTATTTTTGGCAAAATACTCTAATAGAACATACCCGTCCCTAAACCAAACTTCTATAATAAGATTAAATGGGACATGCTAATGCAAATTGTTATAGTTTATGGATGTAGATTTTATTGACCTCTTCATTTTCCAAAAATTTGGTTGAAGTTAGTTTAACATGAGTAACAATAAATTTTGTTTGATCATTCCTTTTACATCATTCTTTATGTAAAAAAAATTCATTTCCGTGAATGAACAATGCCCTAGACAAGCTAATATATTATTCTACTTGTTGAAATTTGAAAGTATACTCTTTTATGGAGAGAAGATTTGATTTCTTTATGTGTAGTGATGATTGTATTAGTTGCCAAAACTTGATGCTTTAGGACACATATATAACACAAGAGATGATTTGGTATACTTCTTGTCATGTATGAGTTACATTTTATCCATGGTTTACCTTTGATTGCAATTAGTTTAGTTAGATGGATTTGGCATGGTGAAAAATCATCTACCCCATTCTCGTTACTCTCCAACATATCACAGATATCAAATTCATAAGAGAAATTTATGCATTGTCTATTGAACTTAGAGACATAATAGATTGTAGAATATAAGTGGAATGAGTGCATTGTCTATTCGTGTTGTGTAAGCCTCCAATAGACCATTTGAGAGGAATACAATAATCAAATGGAGATAAAGTAAACCCTATCCATATTGGCCAAAAGAAAATAATAGAAGAAACATAGAGTTGTTCTATGCTAAAATGTTAAAATGGCCGCAACAATAATACATTATATTTCCTTCTTTGAATTTGATTCAACTATAATAATGTTTGATACTTACCTAAAATGGAAGATCCATTTAATTAAGGACTTGTTCATGATAAGTTTGCATACCCATTTATATTTTTGAATCCTGATTTTGAAGAAAATTAAAATTCCAATGTATTGACATTTTCATATAATGGTCTATTTTTGTTAGCGTTTGACCATGAATTGTAAGGCAATGATATCTTGTGATGTATGTTTTAGGGCTACTAACCCACCATCAAACTTGGATAGACTTCCATTGTTGATTTTGTTGGTAATCCAAATGATTTTTCATTAACATAATATGTCGCTCCGGAATTTAATAGAAATCCCATTTTAATTATGTGCGTATGGAATTATTTTCCACATTCCAAAGTTTCTAGGCTTGTACAAGCATTGAGAACACTGGTAAATAAAACCTCGTATGGATTCACCTTTTCCAACACCATTTTGAAAAACATGTTAAGAGTAACATTTTCACCATATCCATTATGGAATTCCCTACAATCATTGCATTCCATGAGACCGCATCCCATTTAGGTAGTCTCTCAAATTGTATTTTTACATCTGATTTGCTAGCTAACACATTTCTTAGTAGTTAGTTGACATTTCCAAGGACTTAGTTGACAAGGATTATTTATCATGAAAAATATGATTTGTTCAGTAAAGGAATCCACACACATTATTTATCAATATGTTATGTTCCATAATCTGCTTTATTGCTTTCACCTTGTTAGGCTTCTTTAAACTGGACTAAACGTTACAAATTTTCCAGGATGATCCAACACTATTAAACAAAAAGTAGTCACCTTCAAGAACTATGCATTATAATGCCTACCTATAATGGCGTATTCAAGACAAAAACAAGAATAACAAATTTATTAGAATTCCTCCTAGCATAGCAATCTGAATCAATGGCACTTATTCTGAGGTTGGGTAACATCATAGTGATGTCAACACCATTTAATTAGGTTTCACAACATTTACATAAAGCTGAATCAAATAATATTTTACTATCTTCAACATTTTATTCTCATGGAGTAGTATGTCAAGGAAGGGTCGACCAAACTTTCCCCAGCATAGAATTCCCATGGAGGGGTAGAAAAAAGTTGGGTTGGCCAAACCTTCCGCAATAATATTTGTCACATAAGGAAGAAATTAGTGATGGAATTGGTGACCCTTACTCAAGTATATTTATCATGTATGCAGGACCCCGTTGAAGGGTCAATCGACTTCCTCCACCATTGAATTCTCATGGAAGGGGATAATGGAGAAGGGAAGGCCAACCCTTAAGCATATCCATTGCATAAGGAGGGACCATTGGAAGGGTCAAACGACCCTTCCTCTTGTATGGTATTCTCATGTAGTTGTACCATGGAGGAGGGATTGCCTGCCCTTCCTTAAAGATGATATTAATGTCTTATTTTACCTAGTGGAAGGGTTAGACTACCCATAATTAAGCATATTTTTTGTGTAAGGTGGTCAGCACAAAAGGGTGGCAACATTTACTCCAACATAGAATTATCGTGGAGGGGGGAAATGGAGAAGGGTTAGCTGACCCTTCCTCAAAGATGGTTTTCTCATCCTGATTTATCTAGTGGAAGGTTTTGGCCATCCCTTCCTCAAGCATATTTTTCTGGGTAAGGATCAACCAACATTTATTGAACTATGTTATTCACATTAAGGGGTATCGATTGGAAGGGTTAACCAACACATCCTCTAGAACTTTTTTCAACAACATAAATTAATGGGAAGGGTTTTCTCACCCTTTCTCTTGGATGGTATTCTCATTTAGGCTGACCACAAAGAAGGGTTAACCAATCCTTACTCAAAGATGGTATTGTGTTATGTCTTCCTGAGTATAAGGATCATTCAATCATTTTTGAATTATATTGTTCATTAAGTTGGCCACAAAGGAAGTGTCAACCAACTGTTGAATATTATGTAACTTCAGAATATATTCTTATTGTATTCTTATTAAATTCTTTCGAAAGATATTCATATTGCAATTAATTATGTAAAAACCCTAAAACAATAAGTCAAAATAGACAAGTCGGCTCAATAGAATTCAATGGGTAAATTGCCCTAAAAAATGAGTAGTCTACCCCAAAAAATGGGCAGAACTACCCGAGTGAAGTCATCCCTATAGTGGAAAATTCAACTAGTCATGTGTATAAATAAGGGGCTCGAATTGCTCGTTTGGAACATCACAATTTCACTCAAGCAAGTGAACAAGTGCGCGTGGGGGAGTATTTGCAGATGGAGTAAACTTATGTTTGGGTTTTCTATATTATATTATTCTTGGGATATTTGTTTAATATCCTTTAGCTCTTGATTTACTAGATTGGCATTGTACTTGTGACAAATCTATAGTGAATAATTTTTGCTAGGTTTTTCCCATGAGAGAGTTTTCCCAAGGTAAATCTTTGCTTTCCTTGTTTATGTTGTGCTTGTCTATCTTTCAGTGATCCTATTTCATATGGTTATTGTGATAATATATAAATTGTTTAAGTTCTAACATAACCATCTTGGAAGTATCAAAATTCTAACATGGGATCAGAGCTAGCCTGAAAGAAGACCTTGTGCAGTAGAAACTGTCGGAAGTGAAAAATAGGGTTTCTCATTTCAGAATATTTTCTCCATAGTTTGGCCTGAAAAGGAGGTCAAATCAACTTTTCCTAGAAGGACACATATTTCTGTGCAAATAGAACTCAGATCAGAGAATTTTCATTTTTGGCCCTGTCACTACTGCTCGAAAAAACTAGGGCATCAAGTTTTTGGCAGCTCTTTCCATAGATTTGGAAGAAAAGAACCTTTGATCAACTCACCTTAGGGAGGCGCATCTCTCTCCATTCATTTTTTTAAAAATCCAAAGTTGAGAAATTAGGGTTTCTCTCACAAACCGTAGGTCCTCCATACGTCAAATCTCATAAGACATTGAAGCAAGCACACGATTGGATCATCTCATTTGGTAAGTCCTATTATCCTTATTTCCATTTGAGGTTCTCATTTTATCAAGATGACTAACAATACCAAGCTTAAGGATAATCTTGAAGGAGCAGATAACTTTAGTGCCTATAAGTATAGAGTGATGCTCATTCTAGAAGAGAATGAGTTGGACAACTATGTTAAAGAAGAATTTGTGGAGCCAGAGGGAGATGAAGACAAGGCTAAACACAAGAAGAATTTGATTAGGTCCAAGAGGATCATTGTTGACTCCATCAAGGATCACTTGATCCTCCATATCTCATATTTGAAGAATCCTAAAGAGATGTTCAATGCATTGAAGAGATTATTCGAAGGGAATAACATTAATAGGAAGATGACCTTGAGAACTCAAATCAACGGTGTGAAGATGCAAAACTTAGAAAGCATCCAATCCTATTTCACAAGGGTCTCTCAAATCAAAGAACAATTAGAAGCTATTGGAGAACATGTTGAAGAAGCAAAATTGGTGATGACTACATTAAATGGTCTCCTAAGACCATGGGAATCATTCATTCAAGGAATTTTTTCTAGAAGGAATCCCACCAAATTCAGTAGGCTATGGGAGAATTGTACTCAAGAGGAAGCTAGAATTGAAGCCAGAGAAGAGAAGATGGGTGAAGAAGATAATCAAGCCATAGCAGCTAATACAAAGAAGGAAAAGAGCAAGCAATAAGAACACTCTCACAAGAAGCCTAGAAGATTCCAAAAGAATCATAGATGTTACAATTGTAATGAAAAGGGACATCTTGCAAGAGATTACACCAAAAGAAAAGATCATAACAAGGAATGAAAGAAGAAGAGGTATCATGCTCATGCCACAGAAGATGATGAATCAGTTGAGAAGAAGCAAGGAAAGATTCCTCAAGTGATATGTCTTGAGTTTAGGACTCACAAGGTAAAACCTTGGACGATACAGTAGTAATTGGAAAGCAAGAGGGAGGCTTGTAAAAATTAAAAGGCCAAACCGTTCAAACATTGGTTCATGACACTATGGAACAAAGTGAACTATGGAAGATAAGGATTTACTGATCATAAGAAAAATGGTGACTGGTCTACCCGAGTGTTGATGTATATGTAACTTCAGAATGTATTTCATATATGTATATTGTACTCCTATAGAGATGGTTTTATTCCTATATACGGAAGTGTTTGTATTCCTATAGAGATGTTATTATTCCTCTATACGGAAGTGTCATCATTTATATTGTAAGTGTCATAACTTATACTTGATGGGTTATTAGACCACCTTGTTGCGGTCGGCCCTGTATAAGTCATGTGGGTCAAAGGGTTATTAGACCACCCTATTGGGGGTCGTCCATGTGGGTCAAAGGGTTATTAGACCACCCTATTGGGTGTCAGCCCAGTCAGCATTGTGTTATGTGGTTAAGTTGAGGCTGACCTAGTAAAGGTTATTAGGCAAGTAAAGTCAAGTATAAATAGAGTGCGGGAGGCACTCTATTTCATTATTCTATTCTCTCACACACTCTTTGGAGAGTGGCGCACTTGTGGAGGAGGAGAAGCTGCTTCTAGGAGATGTCTATATCTTATGCTTGGGTTGTATCATTGCTCTATCTATCTATAAGGAAGTTATTGGGGTTTTTCACCTTTATGGTTTTCCCCAAGTAAAACTCTGTGTCTCTTGTGTGCTTGCATTATTGTGTCCATGATTGATATGCTATAGATATGTTGTACATGTTGCTCTCTCAGTTAAGATCCTAGATCAGATTGAAGTAAATTCTGAAAAAATAACATGGTATCAGAGCTAGCCTGAAAGAAGGCATGGTATGGCATGTATGACACTTGTTGCACTTGCGATGATAAGGCTTGATATAGCAAAAACCAGTCATCGTAGCACTTTCGCTCTAAATCCATTTTGGAAAAAATTTCGGATATGAAACATTTACAGGTTGAAGATAAGATCCCTATGTACCTTGTGTCCAAAGGAAAACTTCTAATTCGTTGTAATTTGTGTTTTATGATCTGTACAATCTAGGGTTTCTGCCTCTTCCAGATCTGAGTCATAAACAAGTGACCTAGAAAAAAGGTCATAACTTGGGCTAGGAAGCTCCAAATGAAATGCCGTAAAAAGTGACAGGTAGTGCGCCGACTGTACTTTCTCAGGTAACTTTTTTAGAGGCTTAAACTGAACCAGTGACACGTGGTACCCCGTACAAGTTCGCTCTCCTATTTTATCCCATAAACAGGTCACGTTGCGACACTTGGAATAACTCTCTCTCAGAGAATCCATTTGAGGTCAGACCTATGGGGATGGAAATATGACAGGTCAAGCTACCACAGGAAACATTTTTAGGACCTGTGGATCGGAAAGTTCGGAGTTACACCATAAACAATCAGGTGCATATTTCTGTCAAAACATAATTGGATTTTGAGCACCTTCATTCATGGCTCCGGGAATTAGGGTTTCGGAGAAAGTTGGTTTGTAATCGGACACCACGGCTGAATGCTACTCATCAAAATAGAAATTTAGAGACCAAGATCAAATTTTTTGGTTGGGTAGAAGGTCGGGCTTGATTAAACCCTAGTTCGGGACTTTGATTGGAAAAGTGGAAAATTAGGGCTTCTGCAAAAGTTGGAATTTTTGAAGTCTGTGACCATGGCTGGAAGCTCCTCAGAAAAATTAAAGTTTAGAGCTTTGCATCGAGCCTTTTGGATGGGAAGAAGGGTGGGATTTATCAAACCCTAGTTCGGGATCCTGTCCAGAAGATCTGGAAGTCTCAAAGGCAATTTTGAGGGGTGAAAATTTGCAGTTTTCAAATTCTGAGTATACCAGGTTGATCAGCTCATCAAGGCCCATCTTTCTATCCTTTTCAAAGTTTGAATTTTTAGGGTTTCCCTGACAAACCCCAATCCAGCTCCAGATCCAGTTTCTGCAAATCAAGTGGATTGGGTTAATACTAGGAGAAAATGGATTGGTCACCTGCATAAGTGAAGAAGTTTTTGTTTCAGAGGGAGATGAGGCTAAGGCATTACATAATAAGATTACAAGAAATCTCGATAGGTGTGACTTATCCAAGTATGTTTCAATATTTGTTCATGATTAAGTTTATGGTATGTTTGTCTTCATATTATTACGGTTAGTACAATCTTGATTAAATTTAGACTTGTCGTATCACCTTAATAAAATTATGAATGCATGATAGAAGATATTCATTGATTAGGGTGTTGACACTTATGATTGTACTAATGCATTATGGTGTTGTATGAGGTTTATGTTGTCCGCTAACATGAAAGGTACACCAAGAAAGACAAATCATGTTCTAGTTCAAGAACATATGATCATGGTGACATGAAGACAAAGATTCATCCATTGTCATGGATCACTTAGAAGATCTATTTATGAGGTATGTATAACTTGGTTCTATAATGGTTAACCTATGAGATATGCAGGTTACTAGCACAAGTCATTGAAGAGAACAAGAAGACATCATGTGGGTATGTTAGACATAACTAGCTAACATACTAATCTAGGTATTTTTTTCCTATATCAAGTTAGAATCCTACCTTGTGATAGGATCTCTTATATAAGTATACATGGCATGATAGATAATGATTATTCATAGGTCTGAATAAACATGGGTGTATGCATATTATGTTTCTTACCTTAATTGATGATATGACTAACCAGAAGAGTCATGAAAGTATAGGTTTGAGTAATCACAGGTTTAGGCATATTATGTTTCTTACTTTAATCTATGATATGACTAACCATAAGAGTCCTTGAATACTAATGCTTATTATTTATGTTTGAAATGATAATAACTATACATGCTTAAGATTATTGTGTTTTGATAGTATTGAGAATATACTAATAAATGTATGATTATGTATGAGATCTCGAGGATATCACAATAATGATACTTGTAAGCATGCATAGTGATCGAGGATGGATATAAGTTCAAGGACAAGTAATCCATGAAGCAAAGATCAAGAGGGAGCACACTCCAGTATTTTCTGCAAGGATGCAGATATTCAGAGGGAGTCGACCACTTCTCACAATCTACATCAGAATGGAGTTGCAGAAAGGAAGCAAAGACTAAGAGGGAGTCCAGCCTACAACCAAACAAAGATAAGTATTTGAATTGTCATTTCTTGCATATTTGTTTGTTTAAATAATATTGTTCAATGATGTATATGCTTATGTTCCTAGACTTAGGGTGTGTATTTTGGAATATTAGAATAATTGCATTAATGAACAGTATACTACTAATATGAATGTGATGGGTAAATGGCCTATGGCACTGTACAACATTCCATTGCTACTTATATAGAATGAAACCAGTTTGCTGACATGTTGGGAGTTGTGCACACTCTTAACAATGTTCTAGTAGAGATTGGAAGGCATCTAGAAAGTTACGGGATATGGATAAATTTTGTATTGAAGCAATTGCTAAAATAATTGCATGACTGTATGACATATTTCTTTATGTGTAAGAATTTGTTTTGAAAACTATGAGATGTTTCTAATCATGCAATTTAACTTGTTTTGTAGGAAAGATTGTATACCATCACCTACAAAAGAAGGACTACAACATTTGTTCGGAAACAAAGTTATCTATTGAAGATATTGAAGATATTGAAGATGTTGAAGTTCCTGGGATTCGAGAAGAATGCCATGATCGAGGAGTACCAGTCGATCATGAAGAATGATGTTTGGGATGTAGTCCCACGACCTGAAGGGAAGTCTCTTGTGACTTCCAAATGGATCTATAAGATCAAGCATGTTGCAGATGGTAGCATGGATAAATACAAAGCTAGGTTTGTAGCTCGTGGATTCTCCCAGAAAAAGGGATTGAGTATGAAGAGACTTCTACACCTATAGCTAGGCACAATTCCATCATATCAGTACTTGCTATGGTTGCAGTGATAAAATGGAAGATACACCATATGGACGTCAAGATGGCTTTCTTGAATGGTGTAGTCGAAGAGGAAGTGTATGTGGAGCATCCACTCGGGTTTGAGACACATGACGGAGAGTCACATGTGTGCAAACTGAAGAAAGCCCTGTATGGTTTGAGACAGCCACCCAGGACTTGGTATGGTAGGATAGATAGCTTTCTATCCAGCTTGGGATTTACTAAGAGTAAAGCGGATTCCAACCTTTAATACAAGGTTGAGGAAGGCAATCCAGTGATACTACTTTTGTATGTGGATGACATGGTTGTTACAGGTGAGGATAGATTGATTGCCAACACGTAGCGGAAGCTTGCTGCCGAGTTTGAGATGAAGGACTTGGGGATGATGCACTATTTTCTAAGCATGGAGGTGTGGCAGAGTACAGATGGAATATTCCTTGGACAAGGGAAGTATGCAGTGGATATCCTGAAGAGGTTCAGGATGATGGACTGCAAGGCCATGGCCACACCTATGGCATCGAACCTGAAGCTTCTGTGTGATGCTTCATTTGATCCAGTTGATGTTACTATGTATCGTCAAATGATTGGGTCCTTGATGTACCTGACGAACACAAGACCAGACATTTGCTTTGCGGTGAACACATTGAGCCAGTTCCTGATGGATCCCAGAGGTGTTCACCTGGTTATTGTAAAGCATATTCTGAGGTACCTGAAGGGTACGATTGATTATGGGCTAAAGTATGATGCAAATCAAAAGTTTAACCTGCAGGGTTATGTTGATTCAGACTGGGCAGGCAGTGTTGCAGATAGGAAGAGCACATCTAGGTGTTGCTTCAGTATGGGATCAGGTGAGATCTCTTGGTTTAGTAGGAAGCAGTCCTGCGTAGCACTGAGTATAGCTAAAGCAGAGTATGTTGCAGCTTGTTCAGCTAGTTGTGAGGAAGTATGGATTCGGAAGCTATTGTCTGAGTTATTTGATCTCCCGCTGGAGGCTATTGGTATCTTTTGTGACAACCAGAGTTGTGTGAAGCTATCTAAGAACCAGTTGTTCCACGACAGGTCGAAACACATTGAGATAAAATATCACTATATCAAGGATATGGTGTAGAGAGGAGCAATGAAACTCCTGTATATTGTGACGGATGAGTAGGTTGCAGATGTGCTGACGAAGCCACTGTTGAATATTGTAACTTATAAGAATATTATATTTTGTACTTTATTATTTCGGATATGTTACATACCTATGAAGTGATTCTATTATGTATCCAGAGATGTTTATTCCTCTGATGGATTGTGGTAACCAAGGTTATTAGACCCACCATGTGGGGGTCGGCCCTGGGTTAATTAATTAGGGGTTATTAGACTTCACTAGGAGAGGTCGGCCCCATTAGGGAAATAGTCAGTCGGGAAACTTGTATAAGTAGAGGAGAATGCTCCTCACTTATCTCACACTTGCTCAGCTCAGAAAGTAGCGCACTTGTGTTTGAGAGGTCTGCATAGGAGGTAGAGAAGGAGGTCAAGTCTTTGAGCACATCTTGTATTTTGGTTGATCATCTTATTGAGGAAAGCTTTGCTGGGTTTTCTACCCCATGAGAGTTTCCCATGGTAATATCTTTGTCTATCTTGTGATTATGTTTCTTTCAGTGATCTTGCTAGTCAAACTAGAATAAACTTAACATGGTATCAGAGCTAGTCTGAATAGAACATCTTTCACAAGGTGAAATTATCTTTCTCTCTCCCAAAATTAGGGTTTCTGCAAAATTTAGTATTTTTGGATTTTGGTTGTATGGCTGAATATCCCTTCTCAAGATCAATCTTTTGAGCCCTAGATCGAGATTTTTCGTTGGGTAGAATTTCACGAAAGTCAAACCCTAGTTTTACCAAAAGTGCGATAAACCAAAAATTCTGTTGCAGATCTGGAAAAGGAAGCACATCTACTGGTAAGTGTTACTCCATCTCTTAAATCTCAAATCTCTTGGACTCCCCCAAGAGAATATGGATCCCAACAATAAGCTTGAAGACAAGATAGAAGGTATAGAGAATTTCCGGGCATGGAAATACAGAATTGATCTCATTCTTGAAGAGAATGATCTTGCTCAATATATCAAGGATGAAGTTGCAAAACCTGAAGAAGATGAAGCCAAAGAGAAGCATAGGAAGGATTTGATTAGGGAAAAGAGAATCATAGCTGATTATATTAAAGACCACTTGATTCCCCGAGTGGCATCCAAGAAGACTCCAAAGGAAATGTATGATGCCCTAGGAAGAATGTATGAAGGAAAGAACATCAATAGGAAGATGAATCTAAGAACTCAGTTGAAGAGTAACAAGATGCAGAAAGGATAATCCATTCAATACTACTTCTCAAGAGTCTCCCAAATCAAGGAACAACTAGATTCCATTGGTGATACTCTTGATGAAGATGAACTTGTGATGAATTCTCTAAATGGCCTCACTAGACCTTGGGAGTCATTTATACAAACTATGTGTGCCAGAAAAGAAAGTATGAAGTTTGATGTAGTATGGGAGGATTGTGTTCAAGATGAAGCTAGGGTATCCAACAGAGAAGCCCTTCTCAAAGAGGATGATCAAGCCTTGGCTACACACACTAAGAGAAGTAGAAATCAGTCTCACTTCAAAAGGGATAATCACAAGGAGTCTCCATCTCCTCAAAGATTTCAGAAGAAAGGAAGAATAAAATTCTCCTCTTTCCAATGTTTCATTTGTCATAAAGAAGGACACATTGCTAAATTTTGTCCTTTAAAGAAGAATAAAAATCCTCACCATAAAAGACATCAAGCACATCTTGCAGAAGATGAAAGTGAAGAAGAAGAAGAAGAGAAAATCAGGCCTCATAGGAAAAGATCTAAAAGAGATGAAAAAGAAGAAGAAATGCCCCTTCCCAAGAAAAGATCCAGAAGGTATGAAGAAGAAGATGCAGAAGAGTATGTCCTATTATCTACACTCTCAGGATCTATAACACCTGGAGAAGATACATGGCTTATTGATAGTGAAGCTTCAAAGCACGACTGGACAAAAGAAAACTCTTTCAAGATTGGAAGAGAAGACTTCTCCACAGAAGGTGTCATTAGGAGATGACTATCAATATCCCATCAAGGGAATTGGTGAAGCAAGTTACAAGCTTGATTCTAGAACATCATTGAAAATGAAAGATATATTATATGTCCCAGGATTAAAGAAGAACTTACTCTCTATCTCAGCCCTAGATAAGAAAGGTTATGGGGTTGCATTCATAGATGGACAAGTACTCATGTGGCCCAAAGAAAAATCATTTAAGGATGCAATTGTTATTGGTGAAGAGGAAGGAGGTTTATACAAACTCAGAGGACATCCAGAAGCTGCTCTTGTTCATGAAGCCACTAGTCCTAATGAACTTTGGCACGGAAGGCTTGCTCATATTAACTACAAAGCATTACCACATGTGAGTAAAGTTGTCATAGGATTACCAGATTTGAAGATTGATCATGATGGTACATGCAAGGGGTGTGCCAAAGGAAAGAATATCAAGAACCCTTTTCCAAAGAGTGAAACAAAGACCAAGAATACTCTAGAGTTAATAAATTCAGATGTATGTGGACCAATGCCCACCACATCCCTAAGTGGGTTTGAATACTATCTCTCATTCATTGATGACTATTCAAGGAAGACTTGGATATACTTTCTAAAAGGAAAGAATGACGTTTTTGGAAAATTTAAAGAGTTCAAGGCCTTAATAGAAAATCTCTCAGAAAAGAAAATCAAGATTCTCAGAACAGATAATGGCGGAGAATATACTTCAAAGGACTTTGAAGACTTTTGTAAGGAAGCTGGAATCAAGAGGGAACTAACCACTCCCTACAATCCTCAACAAAATGGGGTTGCTGAAAGAAAGAATAGAACTATCATGGAAGCTGTAAATACAATGATACATGACCAAGATCTACCCATGTATATATGGGCTAAAGTAGCTAGGACAGCGGTCTATGTACAAAATAGACTATCCCATAGTGCTCTTGAATTCAAGACTCCAGAAGAAGTGTTCACAGGAAAGAATCCTGAGGTAAGTCATCTCAAAATAGTTGGATGTCCAATGTACATTCACATTCCAAAAGAAAAGAGAACCAAGTTGGATCCTTCTGGTAAGAAAGGAATATTTGTTGGATATTATGAATCATCCAAAGCTTTCATAATTTACATACCTGGTTTTCATCATATGGAAATAAGTAGAGATGTAACTTTTGATGAAGAAGCAGCTCTCAAGAAATCTAGAAAGTGCCAACTTGAAGAATTCTATGAAGAAGATACTCCTCCTAGAATCTCAGAAGTTGTGCGCATCCCTGAAGATGATACACCAAAGGACCATGACATATTGGAACCACAAGAACCCCTCATTGCAAACATATCTAAGAAAAGAAGGCCAGCATGGGCTAGAGACATTATTCAAGGAGCTGAAAAATATGGAGCTCCTGAAGGCTCCACAAGATAAAGAAAGAAACCAAAGCTAGTATCCAACTATGTAGCCTTGGTGTGTGATCTTGTGGATCAACAACCTACTAGCTATGAAGAGGCAGCTCAGAAGAAGGAGTGGGTAGAAGCAATGATAGAAGAATACCATTCAATAATGAAAAATGATGTTTGGGATATAGTTCCCAAACCAAAAGATAAAAGTGTGGCTTCTTCCAAATGGATATTCAAGATAAAACATGCTGCACATGGTAACATTGAAAAATATAAGGAAAGATTTGTAGCCAGAGGATTCTCTCAAAAGGAGGGAATTGACTATGAAGAAACATTTATACCAGTTGCTAGGTACACTTCAATTAGAACTATCATGGCACTTGCATCTATGATGAAGTGGAAATTACACCAGATGGATGTTAAGACAGCCTTCTTGAATGGTGTAATTGAAGAAGAAGTATACATAGAACAACCACAAGGATTTGAGGTTAAAGATGGAAGAACACATGTAGGCAAGCTGAAAAAGGCTTTGTATGGATTGAAGCAAGCTCCCAGAGCTTGGTACAGAAGGATTGACAGTTTCTTAACAAGCATGAACTTTACCAAGAGTAAAGCTAATCCAAATATTTACCTCAAGGTTATGGATGATGAACCTGTTATATTACTGTTGTGTGTAGATGATCTATTTCTAACAGGAAATGAGAATCAAATTATCGAATGTAAGAAGAAGCTTTCTTTAGAATTTGAAATAAAGGATCTCGGATTAATGCACTACTTCTTAGGTCTAGAAGTATGGCAAGAACCAAAAGAAATCTTTTTAAATCAAGGTAAGTATGCTGTGGGGATTTTGAAAAGATTTGATATGTTGGAGTGTAAAGCCATGGCCACTCCCATGGACTCCAACTTGAAGTTATTAGTAAATGCTTCATCGAAATTAGTGGATGTAACTCTATATAAACAAATCATTGGGTCATTGATGTATTTAACAAATACCAGACCAGATATATGCTTTGCTGTAAATACCCCGAGTCAGTATCTAGTAGAACCTAGAAAGGTTCACTTAATAGCTGCAAAGCATGTAATGATGTATCTAAAGGGTACATTAGATTTTGGTCTATACTATCTTGGAAGTCATGAACTCAGATTACATAGTTACTCAGATTCTGATTGGGCAGTGTGTGTTTCAGACAGAAAGAGTACATCAGGTGGATGTTATGGTCTTGGATCTGCCATGATCTCATGGTTAAGAAAGAAACAATCTAGTGTGGCTCTTAGTACTACTGAAGCAGAATATATAGCTGCATGCTCTGCTAGTTGTGAAGCAATGTGTCTTCAGAAATCATTATCTTGAGTGTTTGAATTAGAAATGGATCCCACTGTGATCATGTGTGACAATCAAAGTTGTGTTAAGATGATAGAAAATCCAGTATTCCACGATAAGTCAAAACACATAGAGATCCGATATTTTTATATAATAGATATGGTGCAAAGGGGATCTATTAAGCTCGAGTATGTAAGCACTGAGGAATAAATTGCTGATATATTAACCAAACCTCTGTCTCGAGTAAAATTTGAGTATTTCTGAGACAAGCTTGGTGTGGCTCAATAGGACTCTCCTCAAAAGGGGGAGTGATATAGTCACTAATGATGAGATTGCCCACATCGACAGCAAGGTCGATGATGAGGATACCTGTTTATTACACCTAGATATTTATATGTATGCTTAGGATTCTTATATGTATATTTAGAATACTTATATCACTTATATTTCTGACATTTTTTTTATATATTGATGTATTGATGAGGATACATGCTTATATTGATGTATTGATGAGGATACAAGTGGGGATTGGATCATACCTGGACTTCAGTCCTAAAGAGAGCCGTAGACGTATGTCTTCGAGAATGAAGTCCTTGGTGGACATGTGGGGATTGGATCATCCATGTACTTCAATCCTAAAGAGATCCGTAGACGTATGTCTTCGAGAATGAAGTCCTTGGTGGACATGTGGGGATTGGATCATCCCTAGACTTCAGTCCTAAAGAGAACCGTAGACGTATGTATTTGAGAATGAAGTCCTTAGTGGACATGTGGGGATTGTATCATCCCTGGACTTCGGTCCTTTGAATTGATCCGTAGACATATGTCTCTGAGAATGAAGTCCCTAGTGGACGTGATAGGACTCCATCGTCCCTGAGCACTTAGTTCAAAATGTATGAGAGTGGATTAAATCATCCTTGGACAGTAAATCTAGTAATTCCGAAAGGAAGGATAGTCCTAAGTGAATTGAGTGGATTAAATCATCCTTGGACAGTAAATCCAATAATTCTGAAAGGAAGGATAGACCTAAATGAATTGAGTGGATTAAATCATCCTTGGACAGTAAATCCAATAATTCCGAAAGGAAGGATAGTCCTAAATGAATTGAGTGGATTAAATCATCCTTAGACAGTAAATCCAGTAATTCTGAAAGAAAGGATAGTCCTAAATGAGATAGAGTGGATTAAATCATCCTTGGACAGTAAATCCAGTAATTCTGAAAGGAAGGATAGTCCTAAATGAATTGAGTGGATTAAATCATCCTTGGACAGTAAATCTAGTAATTTTGAAAGGAAGGATAGTCCTAAATGAGATTGAGTGGATTAATCATCCTTAGACAGTAAATCCAGTAATTCTGAAAGGAAGGATAGTCTTAAACATGATGTCCGAAAGGAAGGATCATGTGTGTTGCAGGGTATGCTATGATGATGATGCTGATGATCGTGTGATGATGATGCTGATGATCGTGTGATGACGATGCCGATGATCATGTGATGACGATGCTAATGATCATGTGATGACGATGTTGATGATCGTGTGATGACGATGCTGATAATCATGAGATGTTCCAGTAACTGGTTGAGTTACTGATGATGATGTATTGAAGAAAGCTTCCGATGATTTATAGATGTATCATGCATGATGTAGTCGATGACTCCTTGCTCCTGCAGATGTTGTTATAATATCCTTCTCGTTAAGGGGGAGTGTTGAATATTGTAACTTCTAAGAATATTATATTTTGTACTTTATTATTTTGGAGATGTTACATACCTCCGAGATGATTCTATTATGTATCCAGAGATGTTTATTCCTCCGATGGATTGTGGTAACCAAGGTTATTAGACCCACCATGTGGGGGTCGGCCCTGGGTTAATTAATTAGGGGTTATTAGACTTCACTAGGAGAGGTCGGCCCCATTAGGGAAATAGTTAGTCAGGAAACTTGTATAAGTAGAGGAGAATGCTCCTCACTTATCTCACACTTGCTCAGCTCTGAAAGTAGCGCACTTGTGTTTGAGAGGTCTGCATAGGAGGTAGAGAAGGAGGTCAAATGTTGGAGCACATCTTGTATTTTGGTTGATCATCTTATTGAGGAAAGATTTGCTGGGTTTTCTACCCCATGAGGGTTTCCCAGGGTAATATCTTTGTCAATCTTGTGATTATGTTTCTTTCAATGATCTTGCTAGTCAAACTAGAATAAACTTAACAGCCACTAGCCAAAGTGAAGTTCGAGTACTTCAGAGAAAGGCTTGGTGGTCTTCAAATTGATGACACTTCGAGGAAGAAGTGATCGACACATTTGTAGGAGCCATTCCGAGCATGGTAAGAGGAGGATCCTTCCATGGCTATTGATATAAGCACTGGATGATGAGCATCAGCACGATGCTCCAGTTACTGCTCTGTATGTGTATATATGCATCATGTTGGATGCTTGATATGATCGGTTGGATCATTTATATGTATATGTATGTACGCATCATGTTGGATGTTGGATATGATCAGTTGGATCATTTATATGTATATGTATGTACGCATCATGTTGGATGCTGGATATGATCAGTTGGATCATTTATATGTATATGTATGTACAGATCATGTTGGATGCTGGATATGATCAGTTGGATCATGTGTATGTATCTGTAGATGTATCAAGTGGATACATTGTATGATCAGGTAGATCATGTATGTTGATATGTATCAGGTATGATCAGCTGGATCATGTATTTGTATATGTATCAGGTAGATACATTGTATGATTAGGTAGATCATGTAGGATGATATGTATCAGGCAGATACTGTGTATGCATCAGGTGGATGCATTGTATGAACAGGATGATCATGGATGACGAGCTTCAGGATGTTGCTCCAGATGACATGCAGCAGGATGATTCAGTGTTGATGATCAGGATGATCATGTGTACATCAGGATGATGTATGGTGAGTATCAGGTTGATACTCTGTGGCTGTGGACAGGTTGTGCAGATGAGCATGTAAGTAGACCTGGGAGATCTGGACAGGATGAAAAAGGCCTCGAATGCTCTTTCAAGGCATTGCTCTGGGAGGACATGTAAGTAGACCTGCGAGATCTAGACAAGATGAAGAAGGCCTCAGATGCTCTTTCGAGACATTGTCCTATGGCATGTAAGTAGACCTGGGAGATCTGGACAGGATGAAAAAGGCTTTCGATGCTCTTTCAAGCCTTTGCCATGACCAGATGTAATCAGACCTGGAGATCTAGACAGGATGAAAAAGGCCTCAGATGCTCTTTAGGGTTCTTGCTTGGTAAGACACACTTTTAAGGTTTTGTGGTAGGAGTCACATGTAATCAGACCTGGAGATCTGGACGGGATGAAAAAGGCCTCAGATGCTCTTTAGGGATCTTGCTTGGCACGACACCCTTTTAAGGTTTTGTGACTATCACATGTAAAAGATCCTGGGAGATCCTATAGGTCGTAGTTGTGTACCCATAATAGCTTGGGATGCTCTTTCGAGGTTTTGTTGACGCACGTAATAATTCCTGAGGATTCCACAGTATGGCCAATGATGATGAAGACCTTCAAGTGGTGGGCCTACATCCAGTATGAAAAAGGACTGGCTCTGTAGAACTTCCTATGATGAGTAGATTCAAAGATTGATTGAGATAGCAACAGCAATGACGATGACGATGACTCGATGACGATTATCCAGTGACGATGATCTAGAAAAGAAGACTTGTGCTATAAGACCTGTGTCGAGAAATACCTTCCTAGTTAAGAGGGAGTGTGGATGTATATGTAACTTCGGAATGTATTTCTTATATGTATATTGTAATCCTATATAGATGATTTTATTCCTTTATACGAAAGTGTTTGTATTCCTATAGAGATGTTATTACTCCTCTATACGGAAGTGTCGTCATTTATATTGTAAGTGTTGTAACTTATACTTAATGGGTTATTAGACCACCTTGTTGGGGTTGGCCCTGTATAAGTCATGTGGGTCAAAGGGTTATTAGACCACCCTATTGGGGGTCGGCCATGTGGGTCAAAGGGTTATTAGACCACCCTATTAGGTGTCAGCCCAGTCAGCATTGTGTTATGTGGTTATGTTGAGGCCGATCTAGTAAAGGTTATTAGGCAAGTCAAGTCAAGTATAAATAGAGTGCGGGAGGCACTCTATTTCATTATTCTATTCTCTCACACACTCTTTGGAGAGTGGTGCACTTGTGGAGGAGGAGAAGTTGTTGCTAGGAGATGTCTATATCTTATGCTTGGGTTGTATCATTGATCTATCTATCTCTAAGGAAGTTATTGGGGTTTTTCACCTTTATGGTTTTCCCCAAGTAAAACTCTGTGTCTCTTGTGTGCTTGCATGATTGTGTCCATGATTGATATGCTGTAGATATGTTGTACATGTTGTTCTCTCAGTTAAGATACTATATCATATTGAAGTAAATTCTGAAAAACTAACATCGAGATATAGACAAAACATGATGGTGTATGTAAAGGATGTGAAGAATCTGTTTCCAAGCAAAAGGAGATCTTGAATCCAGTACATGACGACCAAGGATGAAGAATTCAGAAATTTCCAGACTAGATGAAGAAGAATATCAAGGTATTCAGTTGAATCAAATGATGGAGCATATTACACTTGCAAAACCTCCAGTGACTTCTGCAAGAAGGAAAAAACTAACAGGGAGCCTACAAAACACATGAAAGATAAGTATTGTATGTCATTTGAATTCCTGAGTATATTTGAAGGATATTTCTCATAATATTTACAGGTAGATCTGTGACACAATTTTCTTTTATGCACTTATATATGAATAAGATTGACTAGCAGCAAGCTCATGTAGTGCATGTTATAGGTAAGTGGCCTATAGTGCTACACAACATCCCATGAGCCCTTGAAGGAGCTAGTTTAGGATGAAACCTCTTTGCTAACGTGTTGAGAGTAGTGCACGCTCTTAATAGTATGTTCTGGCAGAGATGGAAGGCATCTAGATAGTTATCGTGTGTATACGGGATATGGATGAGTGTTGTGTTGAAGCATTGGCTAAGATGCATTGGTTACATGACTTTGTACACCATGCATAAGAAGTTGTCATTACATGGAAAGTTATGAATCATATGACTAAATTTGACTTGTAGGAAAGATCGTGTGCTATGACCTACAAGAGAAGGATGAAAATACTTTTCTGAAGAACAAGTGTTGACTGTTCAATAGTGACCCTCAAGAAGATTTACAAATTCAAGCATACTACACAAGTAAAAGGAAAGGTTCATGGCTTCTCTTAGAAACAGGGAGTCGGTTATGAACAGACGTGTGATCCTATAGAAAGATACACTTCGATTAGAGCTATACTTGCGATATCTGCAATGATGAAGTGGAAGGTACACCAGATAGACGTGAAGAAAAATTTATTGAATAGTGTAGTAGAAGAGGAAGTGTATGTGGATCAGCCAATAGGATTTGAGATACGTGACAGGAAGACACATGTGTGCAAATTGAAGAAGAACTTGTACAGATTAAATCAGGAACCCATGACAAGATGATCTATTCTTGAGAGGTGATGAGAAGCTCATTGTAGAAACGAAGAGGAAACTTGCCGTAGAGTTTGAGATGAAAGACCTGGGTATGATGAATTACTTCTTAGGTATTGAGGTGTGCAAGAATCTAGAAGAAAATTTCCTTAGTTAAGGAAAATATGCAGTAAAGATCCTGAAGAGATTCAGGATCATAGATTGCAAGGCCATGGCCACACCAATGGCATCGAATCTAAAGTTATTGTGTGATATTTCTTCATAGATAATGGATGCCATGGTATACATGCAGATGATTGGTTCATTGATGTACTTAACAAACACGAGGCCGGATATATGCTTTGTGATGAACACATTGATTCATCACATGGTAGAGATGAGATGTGTTCAGCTAATTGCGACAAAGCATGTATTGAGGCACATGAGGGGTACGATTTATTATGGCCTCATATATGCATCAGATTAGAATATTAACCTGCAGGGTTATATTGATGTGGATTGGGTCGGTAGTGTCATAGATAAAAAGATCACATCAAGGTGTTTCTTCAGTTTGGAATCAGGTATGATCTCCTGGTTCAGTAGGAAGCAGACGAGTGTGAGACTCAGTACAACCGAAGCAGAGTACATGGAATCTTATTCAGCTAGCTACGAGAAATTATGTATTCAAAATTTACTTACAGGATTGTTCGATGTCGAGTTAGAGGCGACTTGTATTTTATGTGAAAACTAGAGTTGTGTGAAGTTGTCTGAGAATCCAGTGTTTCATGATAACTCAAAGCAGATCGAGATCAGGTATCACTATATCCAAGATATGGTGCAGAGAGGAACAGTGAGGCACCAGTATGTGGTGACAAATGAGTAGATAGCCAATGTGTTGACCAAGCCTCTATCGAGAGTGAAGTTTGAGTACTTCAGGGATAAGCTTGGAGTGGTCCAGATCGAGGTTTCTCAAAAGAGGGAGGGATGAGTAACATAGAACATGTGAGATGTAGGTAGTCATGTAGTGACGTAATTGAGCTCCTGGGCGTGTCTCCACTTTAGGTGATGTTGTAACGGGTAGTCACTTCAGTTACGTAATTGAGTCTCCTGGACTACACTCACGAGGATGTAACAAGTATTCACTTTGGCGACATAATTGAGTCTCATAGACTACACTCATAAGGATGTAGTTGGTAGTCACACTGGTGACGTAATTGAGCCTCCTAACTGTTGTGTTATGTTTGGAAATACACATGTGCAACGATGCAGGTTTTGGACCTGGGTTTTTCCCCACATGAGGTGATGTGGTAGATGGTATTCACTATGTGTGTTACATAATTGAGTCTCCTAGGATACACTCACAAAGTTGTGTTTCCTCGATGTGCGAAGATGCAAGTTTCGAACCTAGGATGTTCTCCACATGATTAGATGTGACGTGCTAGAGCGTAGTCATAGTGTGTGATGTAATCGAGTCTCTTAGGATACACTCATGAGATGATATGGACATGTGGTGAAGTGACACAGGTGGTCTCCATGTGCGACGTAATGTACACTCTTGGGCTGGACCCACCGGATGGCTTCCTCGTTCAAAAATTCTAGTGATGTAGAGATTCGAAAGAGATGTCACAAGTCAATGGTCAGAGTACAGAGTTCCAGTAGCAGTGATAATGATGATGATGATGACGATAAAGACAATAATGATGATGATGATAGTGATAGAAGAATACCTTCCTTGTTAAGAGGGAGTGTTGAATATTATGTAACTTCAGAAGATATTCTTATTGTATTCTTAAAATTTCTTTCAGAAGATTTTCATATTGTAATTGATTATGTAAAAACCCTAAAAGAATAAGTCAAAATAGACAAGTCGGATCAACAAGAGTCAGTGGGTAAACTTCCCCAAACAATGCGAAGTCTACCCCAAACAATGGGCATAACTACCTGGTGAATTCAACCCTATAATGGAAAATTCAGCAACACACATGTATAAATAAGGGGGTCGAATTGCTCATTTGGAACATCACAATTTTGCTCAAGAAAGTGAACAAGTGCGCATGGGAGAATAGATGCCGCTGGAGGAAGCTTATGTTTGGGTTTTCTATCTTATCTTATTCTCATGATATTTGTGTAATATCCTTTATCTCTTGATGTACTAGATTGACATTGTACTTGTGACAAATCTATATTGAATAAGTTTTGCTAGGTTTTTCCCATGAGAGGGTTTTCCTAGGGCAAATCTTTGTGTTCTCTTGTTTATGTTGTGCTTGTCTACATTTCAATGATCCTATTGCATATGGTTATTGTGATAATATATAAATTGTTTAAGATCTAACATAACCATCCTGGAAGTATCAAAATTCTAACACCAACCCTTCCTCTAACATAGACTTTTCATTTATGGAGAGATTTGAGAAGGGTTGGCCAAACCTTCCTTAAGAATTTTGTTGCATAAGGAGGTCCGATGGGAATGGTTAGCATACCCTTACTTTTGCATGGTATTCTCATGTATTTGGACCATGGAGAAGGGTTAACCAACCCTTTCTCAAAGATGGTATTCACATCACAATGTATATATTTAAAAGGTTGGACTACCCATCATCAAGCATATTTTTCACATAAGGTGGACACTAGGGAAGGGTGGGATGACATGTACCCTAGTTTAGAATTCTCATGGAGGGGAACAATGGAGAAGGGTCAACCAAACCTTCCTAAAATATGGTATTCTCGTCCCATTTTATATAATGGAATATCAACCATCCCATCATCAAACATACTTTTTTAGTAAGGAAGAAACTAGGGAAGGGTCAACTAATATTTCCTTAACTATGTTATATGCATCAATGGGAATTGGGTATCAAGTGGAAGGGTCAACAAGCCCATATTATTAAAAAAAATCGGATAACAAAAATACATATGAAGTGGCGGATGACTCTTCCTCTTTCATGGTATTCTCATGGGGTATCTTTTGGAAGGGTCGGCTTCCCTTCTTCAAGAATTATATTCTCATTAAGAAGGAGAATCAAGAAGGGCTGTCTAAACCTATTTGAAGGTTGTTATTCATGTATAGTGGTATCAAGTGGAACGGTCTCACAATCATTCCAGTCTCTCAAACATTCCACATAAAATATTTCACATAAAAGGGATATAGGTGAAGCATCATTTGAGACTACCTCAACTATATTCATTGCATATGTACGAACCTTGGGAATGATCAACCAAAACTTCCTCTCGCATGGTATTCTCATACATTTGGACCATGAAGAAGGGTTATCTGACCCTTACTCACAAATAATATTCTTGTCACATATGATCTAGTGGAAGGGTCGATTGATCCTTCAACGATCATATTTTTCTCTTAAGGTGTCCACTGGGAAAGGATCAGCTAACCCTTCCCACATCATAGAATTATCATGGAGGTGGAAAAAAATGATATTTAGTTGGAACTTCCTCAACGATGATATTCTCTTTGGGATATGCAGTGGAAGAGGTGGTCGACCATTCTTCAACCATAGTATTATCATTAAGAAGGGTTGCCAACCACTTTATCAAGGATGTTATTTATTTCAATGGGTATGAAGTGGAAGGGTCAACTAAGCAATCCACTATAATTTTTTAGCAACGATTTGAAGTCAGTTTTCCCATTTGGGTTTCTGGGGTAAAATATCTATGTTCATTGCAATCAATTGTTATGCTTATTGTGTGTATTTCTACTAGTATAGTTTGGAAATTCTGTGTGGCCGTTTGATTAAATATTACATTGAATTAGTGGGAATTTTAATTTGTGGTTCAATGCTGGTAGAAGCTATCCTTATAATTATCACATGGGTTAAATTGGAGGAATCTTGAGTCTCCACAACTACATTAATTTGCATCATAAAATATTTTTCTGCACTCTCACATCCATTGATATGTTGTTATGTATTCGTAAGAAAAAATCATTATTAGATATAATTTCAATGAAATCCAATGACTAGAAAACTCAAGTCCTCCATTCTTAATATGCTAGAGATTAATGGTTTTGATCATCTAACTATTGCAATGTCCCAAAACTGAATTCTTTATTTAAATCTCTTAAAATTGGTACATCCTCCCTCTACCAAACTATTGGGAACTTGGATAGGCCATACACACAATATTTGAGACCCTCACTAACTAGAAAAGTGTGGAAACCTCCCAACAACCCCATCAATTCATTCAACCTTGGTTTGAAATCCTAGAATTGTTGTGTAGTATTAATTCCTTCAAAATGTTTTGTTGGGATGAATTCACCCTTGCACATCAATTGTATGCCAATTTTAAGTTTACAAACATCTAGTAATTGAAGGTCTAAATTATATTGGCAATATTACCTTTTCTTTAAATCAATGTAAGTGTAAAGGATTCTATTATTTAATCATTTGGCATAAGATGACTTGTGTTATGTGGAAAGTAGAATCCAATTGTTTTGTTGGTTTATTGGATGACTTAAAGAATGGCTAGGAGGAAGAGACATGATGGTTGAGTATTGGGGGTGGATTTGGCTCTTATCAGAAATTTTAAAATGTTGTCACTCCATGAAAAATTGAAAGTGTAGGAGTGATATGTATGTATAATTCTTGAAGTGTGGCTTCTCTTATTTTTTGTTGGAGAAAGCTACGTTACTTGTTTCATGAATGACATTTAGATGGTAAATAATACCATGTATATTGTTGGCATTATGATGTTCATTCCTCACATTCCTTGTGTATACACATCAAGCAATATTTCTGAGATTCCTAAGATGTTACAATAATAAATTTCTCTTAGGAACAAAAGAGTGAAGAGTTTCCTTGAAGGGTAGATATCATTTTAGTTTAATTGTATAATTTATCATTATGCCCAATTGGTCACTCATTTGATGAAAAAGATAAAAGTTCTGAAGGTCTGTTGGATATAGAATGGCCTCAACTAAATAGTTCTCAACCTATAATAAAAGGAATTTGGTTAGGTAAAAAACAATATTAATTCAGGTAGGGCAATACATGGAGGAAACTAATAGAAATAGGTTGTGAATTTTCCTTTCTGACTGATTTAGAGTGATAATCAAACATTAATAAATGGTACTTTTTGCAAAACAATTGTTGTTTCATTTTAGAATTGGAAAGGGGTAATTGCTCCTCACTACTAATAGTTTACTTGGAATTACAAAGTCAATACATGAAATCATCCTTACATATTTCGTGAAGAATAGTGATAAGATAATTTTGTAATCATAATTACACCAAGAATAGGCCTAGCGATCAATTCTAAGTAGAGATCATAAAGAAAAAAACTAATTTTCACAAAGCATCTATGTTGGTTAAGTGAGTGGGATATAAGTGCCTCATTTGTGGATCATATGGTATTAGAGAAAACAAAAACTTGATCATGATGCAACTAACATAATATTGAAGTGAAAACGGATTCAAATGGGTAAAGAAAAAAAGAGAAAGGTAGGAAAACATGTAGGCCATCAATGTGCAACTTTAAGAGGAGAATAAGAACCTGAAGGAAAAGGTCCAAATGTTTGACTAAAGGATATTAAAGATGGAGAAGAACTTTGATACCTATAAAAAATTATTATCATTTTTATTAAAGGACCCTTTTGTTGAACATCAAGACTCCCTCACAACTGCCATGGCAAATTGGGACAAGAGTAGAGTTCATATCGTGTAATCAAGAGAACTCATCTAGATGGACAACTAGCAATAGGAGAGGCTCATTTAGATTATTAATTAGTTTCACCAATATTTGGTATAGAAAGATGAGGCATTGGAAAAGCTACAAGAATTTTTCCAAGAGACCAAGCAAGCTTGTTCCATTTCTATTGTGAATTCGAACACCATGACATCGTCAATCACTATAAGTTCATCTTCTTCAGTCCTTTCTCAAGAGAATTTTGGTGGATTTGAAAAGAATACAAGGGGTATCAATTCAAAATTGTTAATGTAGATGGGATATGGTGGACAAGGGATATAAAAAAAATACAAGACATCATAATCCACATTGTAGTTAAATTAATGGGAAATCATGAAATCCTAGGTTTTGATAGTAGAGAGGAAAAATCCATGACCAATAAGATCACATTTGTGAAGGTGAAATGTGTTACAGAATTAGCCTACTAATTAGAAGACAGAGGAGCAGCAAAGGAAGAGGGAAGCACACTCCCACTACATCATTCTTGTGGCATATTATAGAAGTTCAATGACGAGGAAAGTGCAAAGCCTAAACCTACACCAACACATAGAAGAAGTGGTAAAAATATTATCCAAAATATGAAAGAGAATACTAAGAGGTGTACATCAGGTAATACCTCCCTTATTTCTCATTGATACAAGAGGAAAGGACACATGTCTTGGCCATTTCTGGGTATTCAAAGGTATGTTCATTTTTGTGGAAAGTAAGCTCATCTTGAGGGATCTTGTTGGGAGAAGAAAACCACATTCCACATGCTAAATTGTTTTTAAAGAAGGAATGGAAATGTAAGGAAAATTTTAAGGATCCATGATTTTCTTAAGTATAGAAACCTTGGCGAATCTTACTAATTCTAAATTTCCAACCATAAAATGTTTGATGATTTTTTTTGTAAAAATATTCAAATTTATATGGATTTTAAATAGTTTCTAGGTAATTTTGGCGATTTATAGAGTAAAATATTTTTATCCTATAAAATTTAGGTGAATCATTTCATAATATGATTTTGGAAAAAAATAGCCCATGGCCTAAATTTTGCCCTTAAAATTCCCCTTTATGGAAAGAACGCTTCACCAATAAAACAAAGAACTTAGAAACATAAGGAGAGAAAGATCATGTTACTAAGTCCATATAGAAGCACAAATATTTTTTCCCACCATTGCAAGTTGAGTACATATTAGGAATCCAAGTGTTGGTGACTTCATCCATATATTAACCCGAACAACCAAAAAGATAAAGGAAGGATATGGAGATTTAAATCTAAAGGGAATAAAGATTTGCATGCATCTCCGTGTAAAGGAATAGAAGTTGTCCAATGAATTAAAATAACATAAGAGATCAACATAACCATGATGTGGATAGCAAGTTGATGCCAAAATCAAGGGTTACCATGATCCAATTGTTGCTTTTTGTATTTGAACATCATAATTTGGAGATGTTTTAGAGATTGGCGAACAAATTTCAATGAATTAAGGATTCCTTGAAGCTCCATCATATCCACCAAAGTAAACTAGATGCTAGATAATTCTTGAAGGTTGTAGTTTCACAGAAAGGTTGTCGTTCAATTGGCATTGATATATAGATGGAGTGTTGTAAAAGAACATGCAAAAATGAAGAATTGTTTCATGTTGGAAGAAATTAATCCTCACAGAACAGAGAATTCCAAACTTCCTATTGTATAATTTATGTGATGGCATAGCTTGTAGGGATCACAGTAAACAAGAAAATACTAGAATTTGACTTTTCTTCCATTAGATTCCAAGATCAACTAGCTCCAAATCTAAGAATGCAAGAGACTTTCACATTGAATATGGGAATGAATTATGTTTGAAGAGTTTGGATCCAAATATTTCTTAGAGATGAGATTTGGTGAGCATACTTATGCACTATTAGAATAAATGAACTAAGAACCAAATCTAGAGACATAGTTAGAACCAAATACAATATCAAGAGCCACAAGGAAAGGGTAGGTCTACACCTAGTGGCCAGAGTTAGAACCATGTTGCAGAGAAGAAAATAGAAGACACCTTGATCTATAAATTGGTTTCCTAGAAGGATTTGGATACCATTAAAAGGTCTCTCAATGGGGAGGTGTGATCCATAATAAATCAAAAAAATAAAAATGGTTGTAACGCTTAGTGCCTACATGCAAATACGATAATTAATGAAGGTAGAAAAAAGAAAAGACAACGCAATATAATGAAAAGAATTAAATCAAATACAAAAAGGATAGAAAGTTGGGGAATGGAAAATAAAAGGACAAGAACACTTGGCATTCCCATTCCCTCCATCTTTTCCTATATCTCATTGTAATTAGACTATCAAAGGTTTGTTTCTTTTGGTGGAAAAGAGGTGGGGATTACATAGATCCATGGCCTACATTGTAAAATTTGAGATTGCATAAATGAAAGATGAGGAACCATTCAAACATGGTTTTTCCTTTGGGTTTCTAGAGTAAAATTCCCATTTTCATTATGATTAATTATTGTGATTATTTTCTATATTGCTACTATTACATTTTGGCAATTCCTTGTGGTTTATCAATTCATTATTACATTGAACTTGTGGGTAATTTAATATATGGGTAGATCCTACCTCCAACATTCTCAAATGGGTTAATTTGGAGGAATGTTATCACCACATCCATACTCATTTCAATTAACCAATAGTTTGTTGTACTCTATTATACATTGATATGTTGTTGTACATTGACAGTAATAAAATTCATTGTTTGATATAATGTAAATGAAATCCGATGGATAGTGAACTCAAACCATCCATTCTTAGTGTGATTGAGATTAATTGTTGTGATCATCTGACTGTTGAAACGTTCCCAAATTGAATTCTTAAATTCAATTTCAAATATTAAAACTAGTAAATCCTTCCTATAGAAAACCATTGGGAACTTGGACAAGCCATACACACCATATTTGACAACCCTTACTACCTGGAAAGGTGTGGAAACCTCCCAACAACCCCATCAATTCACTTAGTTATGGTTTCAAAGCCTATAATTGTTGTATGGCCTTAATTCCTTCAAAACATTTCACGAGGGTTGAATTCACCATTCCACATTAGTGGTACATCGAGTTTAAGTCTATAGATAGCTAATCACTAAAGTTAAATTAAAATTATATTAGAGATATTACATTTTCCTTAAAGTAATGTAAGTGTATTGAACTCCATAATTTAATTATTTCACCTCAGATGACATGTCTTATGTGGAAAGTGGAATCCGATTCTTTTTTTTGTTTTGTTTACTCGATGACTTAGAGCACGACCAGGAGGAATAGCCATGATGTTCGATTAGTGGGGGTGGATGAATATTTTATTAGAACTTTTGGAATGTTGTACTCACTCCATGAGGCTTTGAAAGTGCTAGAATCATATGCTTGCATAATTCTTTAAGCATGTATAGTCTTATTTTGTGTTGGAGAAATCTACATTATTTGTTTTCTGATTAACATTTACAGGCTAAAGCATCGGGACATTCATTTCTTGCATTATTGTGTATACACATAGAATGATTTTCCTAGTATTCCTAAAATGTTACACTAACGAGATTTCTTGATGAACCAAAGAGTGAAGAGTTTCCTCAAAGGGAAGAGATCATTGGGGTTTCATTATATACTTGCACAATATACCCAACTAGTCACTCATTTGATTAACAAGAATAGAAGTCTCGAGGGTGTATTGGATATAGAATGCCCTAAACTAGATAGTCCTCAACCCATAATAAAAAGGAATCAAGTTAGGTGAAATAAAAATTTATTCAAGTAGTGCATTACATGGAGGAAACTAGTAAAATCATGTTATAAATCTTCATTTACCATAGGTGTATAGTGCTAGTTGAATGTTGGGTGTTCCCATGAAGATGGGTAACACTTTTTGGCAAGTGTAGGGCATGGATATGGTGAAAAATGAGCTCGATCAAGCTCTTATAAATCCCTCGATCACTCAATTGAGGGCTTTACAAAGTGCTCAATTGACCTCTTTAAAACCCCTCGATCGAGCTCCTAAAAACTATTATAGAAAAGGAAAACAACAACCAATGGATTATTTCACCGCGACTATTGAAAAAGACTCGACTGAGCAGTGGAAAAAATCTTGAATGAGGGATTACGAGATCGATTGAGGGTTTCTGAGTTCAATCGAGGGTCGATTTGTCACCAGCTGCCAACGAGCCCCTCCTACTATACCATGGCAACTAGACGGCGAGGTAGGCGATTCAACAAGATCTGAATAATAAACAATAAAAAGATAAAACAAGCTAGTTATTGAATTATGAGTAGCTTGAACCATATAAGTAAAAAAGGTTGGATGAAAATGAATCGATCTACTTAGAGACACTTGACACTTGAAGCTTTTCCATAAGAAGTAGTTAAAGTAGTTAAATGAATGTCTTTCCATTAAGGTCATTTCATGCATATGGAAGATAATGAGTTGATGTGAAAAGATCCCAATTATTAAAGATAAATGGAGGGAAAGAAAACTCAATAGGCATTGGATAAAGAACCTAGCCTCATTTATAAGTGGACAAACATTCACTTGAGGCACAATGGAGCGAGAATGCAATGCATTGCCCACTTGGTATGTAAAACTTACAAGTAAACGCCCACTTGGTATGTAAAACTTACAAGTTTGTTTAATTGCAATATGGTGTTTAAAGTTCACCATGTAAAGGCATCATTAGATGGGTTGGGACAAGACATAAATGGACAAAGGTAAGTGTGTATAAGAAAGCACCACGAAACATCAAAGGAAGCACCATCACAGACACCAAGGTTGTCACTAAAGGGCTCTACAATAAAGATCTATGAAAAGACCTTGAAGTATAGAAGAAAGATCTATGAAAAGACATTTCTACAGAGACAATGAGAAAGATAATATTCTTAGTTGTACTTGTAGATAGCACATGGAAGAGCAAAAAAAAGCCTTTGAGATGAAGGTAAAAGAAAAGTAAGTAGATAGGTACGAAATTGGAAGGAAGAGGAAATTGCAAATGGAAATAAGTTTAGAATAAAGGGTGAGTAAGAATTTCTTCCCTACACATATTGGTAAGGTCATTCAATAAATGTGTAACCATGAGTGGTAACTAAAATATTCTATCCCATTTTGAATATATTTACTTAAATATTTTTTAAATTCATTAAATAAACAACACCATTAAATTTGATAGAAATTTATTTATTTATTAATTAATCACAATAATCTTGTTTAGGATTTGAATTTTATTTTTTCAAACACTTTGTCTTGTCATATTGATCAATTGTTAAAGAAAAAGCGCGGGGACTCGGCCATTTTGCTGTAATAAAAAAATGGAGGCATAATGATACCTGTTTCTATCTCTGTCATAATGGAGGCATAATGATACCTGTTTCGCCACTCACTCACAAGAAACTTTCTCATTACCCACAAGATACACTTTCTAATTACCCACCCACTCACGCGACAAACAGCAGAGAAGCGGCTGTTTTGTATTTCACGCGCAAATCCCAATCCAAACCCGCGGGCATCAGCGACTTCTGAATCTAGCGGCGGCTGCCGAGAGTAGTTGCCCCATCCAAAAGTGGAAATTGGTTTTGTGGTTGTTATTGTGGTTGGGATGATATTGATATTTGCGGGGAGAAGTAGAACACAGAAAACAGATGCCAAGACCGACAAATTACAAACCTCCTATTCATGAATCCCTACGGCGCTTATTACCATGTTATTTTCATTCTTTCTTTCTGTTACACCTCTACCTACCGTTGTTGACACCAATACCCATTGTTTTCGAGATCGATTCCCACGCTTACTTCTTTCTCTCCTTTCTTTTTTCTATATATACCGCCATCCTGTTTGAGTTTCTCAGATCGAGCATTCAGTTTCATCATCATTTCCCCAAAATTGCATTTGTCTGATCTCAAGTAGCGAGTGGAGGGGATTATTATAGCACCGGGAACGAGGATATGGCCAGTCCAAGTCAACAAGCTGAGATGAGAATTCTGAGAGCAAAGCAGTGCTCCAATGGTAACTAATTTAAATCTTCTTCAATCTCGTCTCTCTCACTCACTCGTTAACGTTAATCCTTTCGCATTAATCAATCATTTTTTTCTGGCTATGGCTAGATCTCGTGGCTAAATCGATTTCATTCAATTTCAATGGACTCACTCACAAAATGCATTGGGTTAATTAATAATTTGTGGGCCATTATTGAAACTGATGAATGTATCTAATATGTATGCATACAGAAGCAGTGAAAGCAGGGGCCAAGGCAGCTGCAATTGCATGCGTAGCTTCCGCCATCCCCACAGTGAGTCTTATTATTGTTACTAATTTGTACCCATTCAATTCGATTCAATTCATGCAACTGCGCCTGGTTATTAACTGCTGGGTTGGGTTAATGTATAACACTGCAGATGCTGGGAGCAAGGGCTATTCCTTGGGCAAGGGCTAACCTTAACCATGCTGCACAGGCACTTATCATCTCTACATGTAAGTCACTAATTAATCAATTAAATATTGTTGTCTTGCCATTCCCAAATGTTATGTTGCATTTGCTTAATTCTCCTTGATATCTATCAATTTTTTAACATTGTATTGAGTTGGTTTCCTAAAATATGCATGCTCTTATTAACGATTCTACAACTACTAGATGCAACTACTGAACAACTACTCTGCAACTACTGAATTGTTTGCTGGCAGTATTTTTATTTTGTTTGGAGGCACAATGATATATCATTTATTTATATATCATTCTCATAGATTTTCAGTTGATCTCTCCTATTATAATTATCCCATGAGCTGCATGTTGATGTTGTGTTGTGTGTACTTTGATTGGAGACAGTCAGCGGTTCGGCTTATTTCATTGTAGCAGATAAAACCATTCTGAAGGCTGCACGGAGAAACTCCTTCCATGACCAAATGGAAAATGATGCGGAGTACTCACCTTTCTGAAAGATGGCAGAGAAGTATAGCAATTAAGCAGAGAATTATAAGCAGCACAGACAAATCTCTATCTCTGATGTGATGCACCCAATCAGTAACTCCGTTAATACTAGGGAATATCCATGGACATGGATGAATGACAGAATAATATCTAAACAAGTGTTTTTCTCTGTTCTTCAGAGAATGTATATATAAATATAAATGTTCGTAGTTTGTCATGAGACGTTAAGATCTTTTCCATTACTGCGTGTATGCAAATACGTAAGTTCGTGCAATGTTAATATATAAATGTAAGAGCTGGTTCGTTGTCGTTCGAAAAATTATTATCGCAAAATATGAAATATTGAGAGAAAGCATGGGTCGCATCTTGACCATCGCAATTTATTGTCCTCACATATCATTGAATTACACACCATGCCTTGTTTTTTCAAGCTTCACTCAAGTGGAGTTGAGCACTTACTGCATGTTAAGTTAACCTCCTGGATTTGCAATTTTGAAGCTCTACGACTCACAAAGAAGGTTTACAATCTTTGGATCACAAACACCAATTTAACATGTTCATTAACTAACTAATCAATCTTAAATGGGATACCAATTATGATATGATTATATTTTGATAAAAAATCACTAAAAATTACACATACAAATTCTCCCAATATGATCAAAATTAACCAAATCCAATATCAAATTTAACCAAACATAATTAACCAAGTCCAAGATCAAATTTAACCAAATCAATTTGTACTATGGCATCTCAACTCAAATTATTAATGCTCCCATATTCAATTTGGGCTATACTACAACTCACGTGCCAAAGTTGATCCACACATGTTGGTACATTGTTATGCTAGATTATTGTTAAAGAGCATGCACTCCCTTCAATTATACCATTGCCAAATTGTATTCAATGTCGCATATTTCTAATCAATATGTCTAATACTTTCATCTTAAAAAAAATTGTTCTCCTATCTCTCAAATTTGTGAAACTTTTTGCATCTCAAGGGTTTTGTAACTATACTTATGCTGTTCTGTCCTGCAATATTGTAATTGAACATGGCTCTTAATGATCTTATAACATTTGTTCTCAACATTCCACGTACTTGTCAAACTTTTTGCTTCTAATGATTTTGCAACTATATCTACTAATTAGTAGGTTGTCTTGCAATATTGTAATTGAACATGGGTCTTAATGATTTTAAATGATTTGCTCTTCTTCACTTTAAGAATTTCTCAAATCTGTCTTGCTTTCAAAGGTTTTGTTAAGAATTTGGGGTTGAGTAGCAAGCATGTTTTCTATGGGTGTAGCTACAAAAAAAGGAGAATATCAATAATAACTAGTAGCTAATGCATGGATAATCGGTAGGCAGGTGATAAGAGATAGCTACGCATGAAGAGCAAGTAACAAATAATTTGTTCATAGCACTTAACTTGTGGCTTATCGGTTAAGTGGGTGTGCTAGTTAGTACAATGTCTTGCAATATTACAATTGAACATGGCTCTTTAATGATCTTAAATCATGTATATGTACTTTAGTGTGTTGTCTTTTAAAATAATAAAAGTGATAAAAGTACATCCTGAGTGGGCCTAACGGTTAAGAACATGTGCTCCCTCCTAGGAGGTCATAGGTTCAAATCCGGAAGGGGTAGGGTATGTAGACCTCTGTAGACTTTAGCAGTTAAATTGTTGCGCAAAGGGGGGTCCATTATCCCACAAACAAGGGGGTCTCATACACAAAATTAGCAGTTAAATTGTTGCGCAAAGGGGGGTCCATTATCCCACAAACAAGGGGGTCTCATACACAAAATTGGTGTCTCACTTGGCGATGACCTTAAAAATAGATTATCGTTATAAAATATATTCCTTGCTAATTGAATAGCTTTTTGTTTGACATAAAAACGAATTATAGATTTCTCATGTGCAAAACCAATATTAATCACTATTGTTCTCAAAGAAAACTATCACATGTTGCTTTCAACACTCCTTTACACTTTACTTTTACTTGTATTGAAGATAAAACAATTGTTTGTTGTTTCTTTATGCTCCAATGCATAATTGTTAAAATAACATAAAATCCATATCCATATGTTGACTCGTAACATCTTTTGCATTTTTCTTACTCAAAATCAATGTTTCTAAACATGGTTACTCCATCCTTTATAAGTTTCCTATCTAGGGTCCATTTATGTGTTTCTTTCATTTCAATCTATAATTATGCTTGGAATGCTTGGTATGAAATAGGAAAATCACCTTATTTTTTTATCACACTTCCACTCAAGGTAATAATGTAGCACTATGGGATCTACCATGTCAAATGTTTATGATAGAGCTTCCCTTAATTGTTCAATTTCAGCCTCACCGCTACTTGTAAATATTAAGCCACCAATATATGTGTGGGTGCAAGAATTTGCTTCCCGAAATCCCTACGGCGCTGGACTCTCAAAATCACAAATTCCCCATCCCACCAAATTACCATGTTATTTTCATTCTTTCTTTCTGTTACACGCCCACCTACCGTTGTTGACACCAATACCCATTGTTTTCGAGATCCCACGCTTACTTCTTTCTCTCCTTTCTTTTTTCTATATGTACCGCCATCCTGTTTGAGTTTCCCAGATCGAGCATTCAGTTTCATCATCGTTTCCCCTATATTACATTTGTCTGATCTCAAGTAGCGAGTGGAGGGGATTATTATAGCACCGGGAACGAGCAGATGGCGAGTCCAAGTCAACAAGCTGAGATGAGAATTCTGAGAGCAAAGCAGTGCTCCAAGGGTAACTAATTTAAATCTACTTCAATCTCCTCTCCCTCACTCACTCGTTAACGTTAATCCTTTCGCATTAATCAATCATTTTTTTCTGGCTATGGCTAGATATCTCGTGGCTAAATCCATTTCATTCAATTTCAATGGACTCACTCACAAAATGCCTAAATAAAATGCATTGGGTTAATTAATAATTTGTGGGCCATTATTGAAACTGATGAATGTATCTAATATGTATGCATACAGAAGCAGTGAAAGCAGGGGCCAAGGCAGCTGCAATTGCATGCGTAGCTTCCGCCATCCCCACAGTGAGTCTTATTATTGTTACTAATTTGTACCCATTCAATTCGATTCAATTCATGCAACTGCGCCTGGTTATTAACTGCTGGGTTGGGTTAATGTATAACACTGCAGATGCTGGGAGCAAGGGCTATTCCTTGGGCAAGGGCTAACCTTAACCATGCTGCACAGGCACTTATCATCTCTACATGTAAGTCACTAATTAATCAATTAAATATTGTTGTCTTGTCATTCCCAAATGTTATGTTGCATTTGCTTAATTCTCCTTGATATCTATCAATTTTTTAACATTGTATTGAGTTGGTTTCCTAAAATATGCATGCTCTTATTAACGATTCTACAACTACTCTGCAACTACGAATTGTTTGTTGACAGTTTTTATTTTGTTTGGAGGCACAATGATATATCATTTATTTATATATCATTCTCATAGATTTTCAGTTGATCTCTCCTATTATAATTATCCCATGAGCTGCATGTTGATGTTGTGTTGTGTGTACTTTGATTGGAGACAATCAGCGGTTCGGCTTATTTCATTGTAGCAGATAAAACCATTCTGAAGGCTGCACGGAGAAACTCCTTCCATGACCAAATGGAAAATGATGCGGAGTACTCACCTTTCTGAAAGATGGCAGAGAAGTATAGCTATTAAGCAGAGAATTATAAGCAGCACAGACAAATCTCTCTCTATCTCTGATGCGATGCACCCAATCAGTAACTCCGTTAATACTAGGGAATATCCATGGACATGGATGAATGACAGAATAATATCTAAACAAGTGTTTTTCTCTGTTCTTCAGAGAATGTATATATAAATATAAATGTTCGTAGTTTGCCATGAGACGTTAAGATCTTTTCCATTACTGTGTGTATGCAAATACGTAAGTTCGTGCAATGTTAATATATAATGTAAGAGCTCGTTCGTTGTCGTCCGAAAAATTATTATCGCAAAATATGAAATATTGAGAGAAAGCATGGGTCGCATCTTGGCCATCGCAATTTATTGTCCTCACATATCATTGAATTACACACCATGCCTTGTTTTTTCAAGCTTCACTCAAGTGGAGTTGAGCACTTACTGCGTGTGAAGTTAACCTCCTGGATTTGCAATTTTGAAGCTCTACGACTCACAAAGAAGGTTTACAATCTTTGGATCACAAACACCGATTTAACATGTTCATTAACTAACTATCAATCTTAAATGGGATTCCAATTATGATATGATTATATTTTGATAAAAAATCACTAAAAATTACACATACAAATTCTCTCAATCTGATCAAAATTAACCAAATCCAATATCAAATTTAACCAAACAAAATTAACCAAGTCCAAGATCAAATTTAACCAAATCAATTTGTACCATGGCATCTCAACTCAAATGATTAATGCTCCCATATTCAATTTGGGCTATACTACAACTCACGTGCCAAAGTTGATCCACACATGTTGGTACATTGTTATGCTATATTATTGTTAAAGAGCATGCACTCCCTTCAATTATACCATTGCCAAATTGTTGGTACATTGTTATGCTATATTATTGTTAAAGAGCATGCACTCCCTTCAATTATACCATTGCCAAAATGTATTCAATGTCGCATATTTCTAATCAATATGTCTAATACTTTCATCTTAAAAAAAAATTGTTCTCCTATCTCTCAAATTTGTGAAACTTTTTGCATCTCAAGGGTTTTGTAACTATACTTATGCTGTCCTGTCCTGCAATATTGTAATTGAACATGGCTCTTAATGATCTTATAACATTTGTTCTCAACATTCCACGTACTTGTCAAACATTTTGCTTCTAATGATTTTGCAACTATATCTACTAATTAGTAGGTTGTCTTGCAATATTGTAATTGAACATGGTTCTTAATGATTTTAAATGATTTGCTCTTCTTCACTTTAAGAATTTCTCAAATTTGTCTTGCTTTCAAAGGTTTTGTTAAGAATTTGGGGTGGAGTAGCAAGCATGCTTTCTATGGGTGCAGCTACAAAAAAAAGAGAATATCAATAATAACTAGTAGCTAATGCATGGATAACAGGTAGGCAGGTGATAAGAGATAGCTACGCATGAAGAGCAAGTAACAAATAATTTGTTCATAGCACTTAACTTGTGGCTTATCGGTTAAGTGGGTGTGCTAGTTAGTACAATGTCTTGCAATATTACAATTGAACATGGCTCTTTAATGATCTTAAATCATGTATATGTACTTTAGTGTGTTGTCTTTTAAAATAATAAAAGTGATAAAAGTACATCGTGAGTGGGCCTAACGATTAAGAACATGTGCTCCCACCTAGGAGGTCATAGGTTCAAATCCAGAGGGGGTAGGGTATGTAGACCTCTGTAGACTTTAGCAGTTAAATTGCTGCGCAAAGGGGGGTCCATTGTCCCACAAACAAGGGGGTCTCATACACAAAATTGGTGTCTCGCTTGGCGGTGACCTTAAAAATAGATTATCGTTATAAAATATATTCCTTGCTAATTGAATAGCTTTTTGTTTGACATAAAAACGAATTATAGATTTCTCATGTGCAAAACCAATATTAATCACTATTGTTCTCAAAGAAAACTATCACATGTTGCTTTCAACACTACTTTACACTTTACTTTTACTTGTATTGAAGATAAAACAATTGTTTGCTGCTTCTTTATGCTCCAATGCATAATTGTTAAAATAACAGAAAATCAATATCCATATGCTGACTCGTAACATATTTTGCATTTTTCTTACTCAAAATCAATGTATCTAAACATGGTTACTCCATCCTTTATAAGTTTCCTATCTAGGGTCCATTTATGTGTTTCTTTCATTTCAATCTATAATTATGCTTGGAATGCTCGGTATGAAATGGGAAAATCACCTTATTTTTTTTATCACACTTCCACTCAAGGTAATAATGTAGCACTCTGGGATCTACCATGTCAAATGTTTATGATAGAGCTTCCCTTAATTGTTCAATTTCAGCCTCACCGCTACTTGTAAATATTAAGCCACCAATATATGGGTGGGAGCAAGAAGTTGCTTTCCGAAATCCTTGCAATGGGAACATGTGCTCGTTGAAAATTTTAGAAATATGCACACACTCTAGAAATGTGCATGTTTTCCTATTTGAATTGCTTTGCCCCTTTCCAAACCTTTGTGCATGACTCCATGTGACCCTCCACATGCTATATATTATAAAATTATGCATGCATTTTTAAAAGTATGCACTACATTTTTTAAAGAAGATGTGCATTCCTCTGTGTGAAAACAAATGGGTCTTGAGGCCTAAACAAAGTTAAAGGGGGAAACAAGAGGCTTTAATATTTTCTTACACAATTTTATCAAACTCTTTATCTGGTATCAGAATGAGGTTATTGGCTTAAGGGGGATGCCCCTAAGTTTGTTGTTACGGTTTAACTCATTATATGAAGAGCAAGGGTATCTTGGTTCTTTGAAAAACCTATGCTTCAATGGGTGCTTTGCATAATGAATATTGTGTAAAGAAAATGGCTAGTAGTTCAAGAATAAAAATAGAGAATTTTAATGGTCATAGCTTCAAGATATGGAAGCTAAAGATGGAATGATTTATTGGAAATAAAAAATGTGGGTTGATGTGGATCCAAGTACAAAACCCATTGTTATATTGCAAAAATATTGGGAAAATACGGATACGAAAATGAGAAGCACAATTGAACTTTGCTTCTCTAATTCGTTGTTGTTGAATGTCTCTAGAGAATATAGTACAAAGAAGTTGTGGGTTGGGTTGGGGAATTTGTATTAGTCAAAGTCCCCGGTAAATAAGTTATTTCTTCAAAAGATTCATTTAAAGATAGAGGATGGAGACTTTGTGAAGGACCATCTAAATTCCTGTAATACTCTAGTGATAAGTCAACTTGTCTATGTTGATGTTAAAATGGAGGAAAATGATAAGTTTATTACCTTATTATGTCCTTTACCAAAAGCTTGGTATAATCTAGTTATAGCAATTGATAGTACCACTCATTCTACATTAAAGTTTGAGAATGTAATTGTATCCTTGTTTCAGAGGAAATGAGGAGAAAATCCTTGGAGGGTGTGACTAAGGATGTTTTATCTATGAGAGGTCCTCCCCAAGAGAGTAAAACAAGTATTTGTGGGGCGGATTTAAATCTAGAGGTAGATCTAAATCTCCAAGACAATGTACAAGAAAATGTGGTAAAGCTGGGAGTTATAAGAATGATTCCAAATCTAAGAATGTTGATAAAGGTAAGGGGTTTGATGATGTCCCTTCCATATAAGAAAAATACTCCACAAAAGGAGGTAATGTTTATTTGGAATCTATAGGTACACATGCATATCATGATGTATGGCTGAATGATTTGGGTGTGCTTCAGTTCATATGACTCCCCACAAAGAATGATTTTGTGAATATGAAAAGTACAATGGAGGTTGTTCTTCCATGGGAGATGACTCAAAAACCAAAATCATAGAACAAAGAAGGGTGAAGTTGTTGTTGGGTGAGTGGAAGCTAATGATGGTCACTTTTGGCAAATTAGATGCAACAAAAAACTGAAAAAATAGACATCACACATTTTTCATGGCTATTTTGAGACACATGTACAATGAGTCTTGGCTTGTTGTTTATACTTCTCTTATCTCTTATGGTCATCTCTCCCTCTTCTTCATCGAATTTTTCCCATGTTACACTAGATATTCTACAAACCCATCTACAAACAATGTCTGGAATTGGTATAATTGATCAAACAACTGATTTCTTCATATTGTTGTATTTTTTGTCTTTATGTTTTTTAAATTTATTCTATATGTATTCTTGGGTTATTTAACTAGCCCATATTAATATAACATTGCTTATGAAATTTTATATAGAGGAACAATGCAAATATTGTCACTATATTAAGATCTCTATATAAGGTCTCTGACTCGTAATGTCATAAAAGCGAGGCGTTTTGGTTGTCTTTTATCCTACGTGTGAACTTCGTGCATGTTAAACCAGTGAAATGTGTGTGATCTGTTGGATTTGATTCCTCCGAGATCGACGGTGTTCTTTTCAAGTCAACTTCATGGCCTTCATGATTGCACGCAGGGGATTCAAATGACCAAGGGCAAAGATGGAAAAGGCGCTAAACAATCGAAAAAATCACACCAAAAGTTGCAAACGTGTAAATACATGGCGGAATAATCATGCATGTGCACCGAGAATAAAATCGACGGTGGAAATGGGTTTCGACGCTAGAAAGTGCACGGTCGTTAAACTTGGAAAGGTGGAGCGGAAATTAATCCGCTTACCATGTGGAAAGCATTGGTGGAGTCCGCTATGAAAAGCGGTTAAAGTTAAACCTCTCATTGCAATTTACAAAACCACCTAAGCATATGTTATATAAAGGTTTGTTTAAAGTTTGAAAAAATGCTTTTGTCGATTATTTCCTGGAGGAAAATAAGCCACGGGAAACATGTCCTTGTCTTCATCAACAAGAACAGAAGTCAATATCTCACTTCACAGGTAACTTGAAACCCTTAGTGTTCATATTTTGTTTCCCAAATGGAGAAAACCCAAGATCTTCTTTGCTTCAATGAAAGTTCTTATCAAAATGATGAGCTTGTAGTTGACATGGAAAGGGATATTTTCGACCTTGTTTTCTCTGTGTGTAGCATTTCACACTATAAAGAGAAATTAATGGAGTTTAAGTCGCATGGAAATGATTTATTTAATTTTTTTGGTTTTTTCTGTATTATTTTTGTGTCAAACAAACCCTACACTTCCCCAAATTTGTTCGCTGGTGTGCGACAAATTATTCACAGGACGAAAGGGTAATCATTAATGTAAATACGACCAGAATTCTATGCCAAGTAAATGAGCAGACTATCCATCAGGTTCCATGTTCACCTGAAACATTTCCCAAAAGCCGTAAGTCGTTTAACGAAGAAAATTTCATTAAATTTTTATAGAAATTGCAGTCTGGCAGAAAAAGAGAAGTTTTTATTACAAGTCTTGAAAGATGGTCAGTCACATGAAAATCTATCGCTCCCTTTGAGTATTGATGTCTTTCAGCGAGATACCCAGTTAGTTGTGTCCTTGTTGAGTCAAATTTTAGGTCTAGATAGTGATAATTCAATCACGAAAGTTATGTTATATTTCCTTCTGTAAGTAATTTCACCCGAGTCACAGTCGAGTATGGTGTGTTGTTTTAATTTTGATGAATTCCTAGCTGAAGTGATTCATGTCTAGTTGGTGAATTTCCATGAGTTGAAGCATTTCATATATCAGTCATATATCCTGAACATGTTCTTCTGGTCAAATATTTCAGAATTGAATTTTCTTGGTGCCATCTTTTCTCGTGACATTCCTAAACAAATCAATATGTTTGAGTTCACCAATACAATCATGGCAGAAGTTTACATAATTATTTTTAATGTTGAATTGCCCTAAGTGTTAGAAGCAATGAAAGAAAATTTGCAGCCTACACCAGAAGGCCAAATAGGTGATTGGTTCTTGTATAAAGAACATAATATAATTAGAGTGTATGGTTTTATTGTATCACCATATATGTTTCCATCCTTTTTAACACCAAGGGTTTTTTCCTTAGAATTTATTAGACACTGGTTTCTTTTAGAAGAAGAAAATTTTGGTGTTTTCAAAAAACCATCAAATGTAAAATTCCCACTTAAAGTTGGTCCATTCATCATTAAGACTAAGTCAGCCCTATCTATAGTATAAAAATTATTGAACATCATGGATTTCCAAGAGGCTGAAAGGATTAATTATGATCCTCATCAAATTATATCTCAAAGGAGACAGCAAAATAGAAACAAGGATTTTGATCATCAAACAGTTGAAGGATTAAAAGAAATGGCAAATTTATTCAAATTTGAACAAGATAAGAAATAAGTGAATATAGAACAAACAAGCAATTTGGCAATGCTGGTACAAACACCAGCTAAATCTGATATCACCAATAAGAGAAGTATTTCAGAAGTTGATAGTATGGAAGTCGATGAAGAAGTTTCAAGCAAGAAATAAAAAGTGGAACAACATAAGGAAATTATTAGTATGGAGGAACGAGATTTAATTGTTCAAAAAAAAAACTACTTTGATTTCGCAACCACCTGCAAATATGCAGCAATATTCCTTTTCAGAAATAAAGGAATCTGGAAGTAACTTTCAGTATGAGTCCAGATTTGATTTCCTTTCACAATATTCAGAAAAGAAGAAGCGGTCTTCAGAAGAAACTCAAAAATTGTACCCTCAAGTAAGAAATTTTGGCAGAAAAAAAGGTTTCCCTTCTTACAATTACGGCTCTAGAAAGAAACACTATAAGGTTTGCAGTGGTGAACGATGAGAAATTTTCTGAAATGGAATTTAAGCTTGATGCGATTAATATACCCAATAAGATTCAATTGAATAAACAAACCAGAGATGTCCAGTATTCTGATTTATTACAATCCACTTTAAAATTTTCTAAATTGCAGTCCGTGATAGCAAAGTTGGAGAGTCAACTGAGGAAAGAGAAGGAAGAAAAAAAAATCAAGTTTGATCCAGATTAAAATACTACAAATGGACCTTGTGACTGTGGGAGCCGGTCTAGGGAACACTCAGTGTACCAAAAGGCTCCTTGATGAAAAATAAAATACCATTCAAATGCTCAAGACAAATTTGAAGGTGCCAAATAATCAAAATGTGCAATCTCCAAAGTTGACGGCATTACAACAAGGAATCCATATATCAAGAAATGATGGATCACAAAGGTAAAATGTTAAAGTTACAAGATGAAAAGCATGCTTGGGGAAAATAAAGGATTGAATTGTTGTCACAATCAGATTGAAACTGTGCAAGTGCCAGAGAAGACAAGGGATCAATCTCTTTGTATGGATGGAGGACAAATGGAAAATTCCTCCACAAAGGAACTGACCAGTGTTATGTCACAAATTAGTCTAAAATTTGTAGAGATAGAAGAGTTGACAATGGAAAACCAGAAGTTGAAACAGGAAGTAATCCAAAAATCTGAAGAAAAGAAAAAATCTTTGAGTGATAGAAAACAATTGCAAAAGAAAGTTGATGAATTAAAAGATAAATTGACAGGTAGGATTCCATTACAAGAAGCTAAACACCTTATATGGGATGAGATATCATTTGAAGTCACCAAATTCTGGTCACATTTTAATTCTATAGAATATAAAGATGCTATAGAAAACATAGCTCTCCAGAGGTCTAAAGTGGCAAACGAGACATTATGCAAAAGGCCTTCAGAAACAACTCAAAACATAGTCTGATTTTTAATCACTCTAACCCAATTATGTATGCAGAGTTTTGGAATCAAATACATACCATCAATCATCATTTGGGGAAATTATTGGCAAGCATGATCGTGTTAAATAAGTACAAGACAAAGCACAACAGATGGTCCTTGAAGTTCAAAATCTTAAGGAATTATTTATGGGGCCTTTTGAAATTGGTCTACCTTCTTTTGGAGTGATGATGGAAAATTAATGACTCAAGATAATTATCACACTTTGATAGTGCAGGCTCGTATGTATCACTCAAAATTTGAAGGTTTGGTCAAAGGATTAACTGGAAAGACAATAATTGATAAATTGACCAATGATTTTTAAATACTTGAACAAATTCTAATGATTAAGAAGGATATGCCAATTGTATGTTACACAACATGCATAGAATTTGAGGTGATGGTGAAAGAAATGATGGATTATGAAATCCCAACTCAAGAGCAATGGAAAATTGTTGAAAATTTTGGGAAAACAAAATACAGGTTATATCAAGAATGAATATTCAGGTATCTTAATTTGAAATGAATTTGTGGTTCCTTTGTTAACTTCTTGAGTGTTACATCATCCCAAATCAAAGCAACACTATACCATCTTGGTCGACAACAAAAAAAATGTTTTTGAATTTTAGTAGAGATTTCTTTGAAATTTCCCTTTTTAGCGAAGAATCAGGCAGGATTTATTCAAAGAACATTTTGTAAAAATTTTGATTTTACAAAGTAATCGGGGTTGGATCCGAGAGAAAAAAGTATAGTGATGTAATATTTTTTGAAGACTTTAATGAAGAGCAGAAGTACAAGTCTATCAGAAACAGATATTCATATGTTGTCACTTTCTTCAGTCTTTTAATTTCTCTTTTGTGAATGTATTTCATGTTACACCATCTTATCGCTTTGCCTCATATTTGACTGTACTATGTGAGTTAGAATTCATTTTATATGCTCTGATTCACACATTTAAATATTGCCAATGTTCTTTCTTCTAAATTAATGCAGAATTCATCCTAGTTAGATGCTCTATCTTTTTCCCAGAAGAAAAAGAGCCTCTTGCTATTCATATTATGAATCAAATAAACTACACATATTCTTGTCCATAAAAGTCAATGATCATGATAATCATTTGTTACATGTGAAACATAATTGTCTCCCAAATGGACATTATTCCTAAGTGATATTTTCCGACTTCCGACTTCCGACAAGAAGGATTGGTCACCCCTTTGTTTAGTAGATAATTGTGAACACCTATATCTAGAAATTCACGTGTATCCAGAATGGTGAACACAAGAAGGATCCTCCAACCCTTCTTGCAGTCTAGAACTATTATGAAAATAATACTGGGCAAAAGAAGGGTCGGTCACCCCTTCATTTATGAAGGAATTGTAACAATATTCAACCTATGAAGGCTAGGCCATCAATTCATGTATATCTAGAATGGTGAACACTGGAAAAATACTGAGCACAAGAAGGGTCAGCCGACAGTTCATTTAAGTGAGAAATGTAAAAATATTTAATCTACAATGGCTGGGATGACAATTTCTAACTTCCGACTTCTGCAGTAAATAGTAGGGATCGGTACATTGGCTAAGTTATAACATATAAAAATATTTATCCAGTCTTAAGACAAGAAGGATCGACTGCCCCTTCGTTTAATAGAGAAGTGTGAACACCTATATTCATCAATTCACATGTATCCAGAATGGTGAACACAAGAAGCATCGACCGACCCTTTTTGCAGTCTACAACTATTATGAAAAGAATAATGGGAAGAAGAAGGGTCATTCGCCCCTTCATTTATGAGGGAATTGTAAAAACATTCAACCTATGAAGGCTAGGTCGTCAATTCATGTAAATCTAGAACGGTGAACACTGGAAAAATATTGAGCACAAGAAGGGTCGGTTGACCCTTCATTTAAGAGAGAAATGTAAAAATATTTAATCTACGAAGGATGGGACGAAAATTCCTGACTCTCGACTTCCTCAGTAAATAGTAGGGATCGTGAGATTGGATAAGTTATAACATATAAACAATATTTATCACGACTTCCGACTTCCGACAAGAAGGATTGGTCGCCCCTTCATTTAGTACAGAAATGTGAAAACCTATATCCAACAATTCCCCTGTATCCAGAATGGTGAACACAATAAGGATCAACCGACCCTTCTTGGAGTCTATAACTATTTTAAACAAAATACTGGGCACAAGAAGTGTTGGATGACCCTTCATTTATGAGGGAATTGTAAAAATATTCAACCTACGAAGGCTTGGGCATTAATTCTATATGCAGAATGGTGAACACTAAAATAATACTGAGCACAAGAAGGGTTGGTCGACCCTTCATTTAAGAGAGAAATGTAGACACAACCAAACCCCTTTAACTGGCCCTTTTGGCATCACCCTATAAACAGGTTGAAGTCTCACCTGAAGTGAATATGAGTGGTTAGAGAATCAAGCTTTTGTAATCGTGGCGATTGGGACATTGGCTAAGTTATAACATATAAAAAAATTTATCTCGACTTCCGACATCTGACAAGAAGGATCGGCCTCCCCTTCGTTTAGTAGAGAATTGTGAATTCACCTGTATCCAGAATGGTGAAAACAAGAAGGATCGACCGACCCTTCTTGCAGTCGAGAACTATTATGAACATAATACTGGGCATAAGAAGGGTCGGTTTCCTGTTCATTTATGAGAGAATTGTAAAAATATTCAACCTCTGAAGAATAGGATGTCAATTCATGTATATGCATAATGGTGAACACTAGAAGAATACTGAGCACAAGAAGGGTCAATCAACCCTTCATCCACGAGATAAATGTAGACACAACAAAACCCCTTTCACTAGCCCCTTCGGCATCACCTTGTAAATAGGTTGAAGTCTCACTCGAAGTGAATATGCGGGGCTACATAATCAAGCTTCTATAGCCTTGGCGATGCACAGATGTGGTTAAAAACCTCGCTTAACGTTCTATTTAACATCTACTAATGGGATAGAATAACATATGACTTCTCACTTCGCAGATATCGCAATATACAAAACTACGTTGAATCTCTACTGTATTCACCAGTTGGCTACGAATTCATCAAACTAAGTGTTTCTTCTTCACATTCACGCACTTGTATTCCAATTAGTCAATGTGCGATTACCATTTACGTGGTTTTCCCAAAGCGGGAGCTACACCCACAGGAACTGTTCCTTTATTATCTCGGAAGGGTAATAGCACCAGTGTGCACAATTAGCTGGAGAATCTTCTCTACAATTAGATCTCTACGCAATCAGATGCAGAGTTTTTCTCTCATTATCACTATTCTCTTCTAAGGTATGTCTAACCATCAAAATCCCAACAACCCTCTAATACCCAACCCTTCCTCATAGAAACTTTCCTTTTTATATAGGTGTGCCCGAAGGTCACATATTACAATAACTATGGGCCAACCCCCATAGTACCCAAAACATTTTGCTTCTAATGATTTTGCAACTATATCAACATTCCACGTACTTGTCAAACATTTTGCTTCTAATGATTTTGCAACTATATCTACTAATTAGTAGGTTGTCTTGCAATATTGTAATTGAACATGGTTCTTAATGATTTTAAATGATTTGCTCTTCTTCACTTTAAGAATTTCTCAAATTTGTCTTGCTTTCAAAGGTTTTGTTAAGAATTTGGGGTGGAGTAGCAAGCATGCTTTCTATGGGTGCAGCTACAAAAAAAAGAGAATATCAATAATAACTAGTAGCTAATGCATGGATAACCGGTAGGCAGGTGATAAGAGATAGCTACGCATGAAGAGCAAGTAACAAATAATTTGTTCATAGCACTTAACTTGTGGCTTATCGGTTAAGTGGGTGTGCTAGTTAGTACAATGTCTTGCAATATTACAATTGAACATGGCTCTTTAATGATCTTAAATCATGTATATGTACTTTAGTGTGTTGTCTTTTAAAATAATAAAAGTGATAAAAGTACATCCTGAGTGGGCCTAACGATTAAGAACATGTGCTCCCTCCTAGGAGGTCATAGGTTCAAATTCGGAGGGGGTAGGGTATGTAGACCTCTGTAGACTTTAGCAGTTAAATTGTTGCACAAAGGGGGGTCCATTATCCCACAAACAAGGGGTCTCATACACAAAATTGGTGTCTCACTTGGCGGTGACCTTAAAAATAGATTATCGTTATAAAATATATTCCTTGCTAATTGAATAGATTTTTGTTTAACATAAAAACGAATTATAGATTTCTCATGTGCAAAACCAATATTAATCACTATTGGTCTCAAAGAAAACTATCACATGTTGCTTTCAACACTCCTTTACACTTTACTTTTACTTGTATTGAAGATAAAACAATTGTTTGTTGTTTATTTATGCTCCAATGCATAATTGTTAAAATAACAGAAAATCCATATCCATATATTGACTCGTAACATCTTTTTCATTTTTCTTACTCAAAATCAATGTATCTAAACATGGTTACTCCATCCTTTATAAGTTTCCTATCTAGGGTCCATTTATGTGTTTCTTTCATTTCAATCTATAATTATGCTTGGAATGCTCGGTATGAAATAGGAAAATCACCTTATTTTTTAATCACACTTCCACTCAAGGTAATAATGAAGCACTCTGGGATCTACCATGTCAAATGTTTATGATAGAGCTTCCCTTAATTGTTCAATTTCAGCCTCACTGCTACTTGTAAATATTAAGCCACCAATATATGGGTGGGAGCAAGAAGTTGCTTTCCGAAATCCTTGCAATGGGAACATGTGCTTGTTGAAAATTTTAGAAATATGCACACACTCTAGAAATGTGCATGCTTTCCTATTTGAATTGCTTTGCCCCTTTCCAAACCTTTGTGCATGACTCCATGTGACCCTCCACATGCTATATATTATAAAATTATGCATGCATTTTTAAAAGTATGCACTACATTTTTTAAAGAAGATGTGCATTCCTCTGTGTGAAAACAAATGGGTCTTGAGGCCTAAACAAAGCTAAAGGGGGAAACAAGAGGCTTTAATCTTTTCTTACACAATTTTATCAAACTCTTTATCTGGTATCAGAATGAGGTTATTGGCTTAAGGGGGATGCCTAAGTTTGTTGTTACGGTTTAACTCATTATATGAAGAGCAAGGGTATCTTGGAACTTTGAAAAACCTATGCTTCAGTGGGTGCTTTGCATAATGAATATTGTGTAAAGAAAATGGCTAGTAGTTCAAGAATAAAAATAGAGAATTTTAATGGTCATAGCTTCAAGATATGGAAGCTAAAGATGGAATAGTTTATTGGAAATAAAAAATGTGGGTTGATGTGGATCCAAGTACAAAACCCATTGGTATATTGAAAAAAGATTGGGAAAATACAGATACGAAAATGAGAAGCACAATTCAACTTTGCTTCTCTAATTCGTTGTTGTTGAATGTCTCTAGAGAATATAGTACAAAGAAGTTGTGGGTTGGGTTGGGGATTTTGTATTAGTCAAAGCCCCTGGTAAATAAGTTATTTCTTCAAAATATTCATTTAAGGATAGAGGATGGAGACTTTGTGAATGATCCGGATCTTGGGAGCTGAGAACCAGAAGGCTTGAATGCCGAGAGAGGAGGAGTTTAAGCATGCAAATCTGTCATAAAATTCACATGAAAACCCTAATATTGCATAAGAATAAGCATGAAATAAATATGCCACATGGAGGGGTGAGGCTCAAAGAGGGTTCTTTGAGCCTCACCTCTCAAACTATACTAAGAAAGACACTCAGAACCAATACCCCAATAATAACTCAATAAAATAAGAGAAATGTAGGATAGAAACCAAATGAGTAACTTGTTATTATGAGAAGGCTTGCTAGGCCTTTATATAGCATTATTACAATGTGTCTTGAGACCATACCATGGGCCAAAACTATGTGCTACCAAATACCATGGATGAGAGCGGGTGGCCTCTCAATTTAATACTTTTATGGCTTATACATCCGAATTTAGACCATATGCCCTCTAAAATTCGGATAATTCCTCCCCTCTTAGAAAATGATGGTCCCCATCATTTCATGCTAAAAAGAGACCCATGATTACAATGTGCTAGTTACCAATGAAGAGAAGGGTTTGGTGTGGTTGACCCATAATCATGGGTTTTGCGAGGTTGACCCATAACCGTGGGTTTTTCAAGGGTGACCCATAACCATGATGGCAATAACAAGTTTGATTCCAATGAAGAGAAGAGTTTTGTGTGGTTGACTCAAAGCCATGGGTTTTGTGTGGTTGACCCATAACCGTGGATTTTATGTGGTTGACCCATAACCATGGTGGCAATGACAAGCTTGTTTCCACTGAAGAGAAGGGTTTTGTGTGGTTAACCCATAACTGTGGGTTTTGTGTGGTTGACCCATAACCATGATTACAATACATAACTATGGGTTTTGTGTGGTTAACCCATAACTATGGGTTTTGTGTGGTTGACCCATAACCGTGATTACATTAAGATTTTTAAAAAATCGAAAATTCATGATCTTTGGTGCAGTTGATGTCTTGCTGCAAATCCATTCATAGCTTCTTATGCGTGTAATGAAATTGAATTCTATTGAAGACCCATTTGATATCTCGAAGAGACCTTTCCATCCATATATCATACTTGCTATGGGGTGGCCCAGAGATTGAGAAAATGTTTGTTGAAGTTTAAGAGATGCACGCACACTATTTTGTAGACATATGTTGCTTCAATCGATGATATCTCTCAAACCAGAAAGCCAAATGGAAAACCATGAAATACCCATTTTAGCTGATGGAAAGAGATTCCCAATGAGCTATGGTAGAGTCTCAAAGACATTTTGTGGAGTTTGTAGCACTTGTTTAAAGTTGTTGTACGTCCGGCCGCATTGTGTACAAATATGTACTACTTCAAACAAACATATCTCACAAACCGAAAAACGAAATGAAATTCTGTGAAATACCCATTTTAGATGACGGAAAGAGCTTTCCAATGAGCTATAGAAAAGCCTTTGAGACATTATGTGGAGTCTGTAGAACTTGTTTAAAGTTGTTGTACGTCCGGCCGCATTATGCACAAACACTTGCTACTTCAAACAAGCATATCTCACAAACCAGGAAACGAAAGGAAATTCCGTGAAATACCCATTTGAGTTGACGAAAATACCTTTCTGATGAGCTATGATAGAGCCTCTAAAACGTCATGTGAATCCCATGGCACCTGTTCAAAGTTTGTTGAATGTGAGAGTGTTGAGTATAGAGATGCCAAGGGTTTGTAGAGAAGCATTGGTTGTTGTAGAGGTTGTGGAACCTCCGTTGAACCCGCATAATGCTTCAAAATCTTGTCCCAATGGAGAGCATACCCGCTCTGATACCACTAATCCGGATCTTGGGAGCTAAGAACTGGAAGGCTTGAATGCCGAGAGAGGAGGAGATTAAGCATGCAAATCTGTCATAAAATTCACATGAAAACCCTAATATTGCATAAGAATAAGCATGAAATAAATATGCCACATGGAGGGGCGAGGCTCAAAGAGGGTTCTTTGAGCCTCACCTCTCAAACTATACTAAGAAATACACTCAGAACCAATACCCCAATAATAACTCAATAAAATAAGAGAAATGTAGGATAGAAACCAAATGAGTAACTTGTTATTATGAGAAGGCTTGCTAGGCCCTTATATAGCATTATTACAATGTGTCTTGAGACCATACCATGGGCCAAAACTATGTGCTACCAAATACCATGGATGAGAGAGGGTGGCCTCTCAATTTAATACTTTTATGGCTTATACATCCGAATTTAGACCATATGCCCCCTAAAATTTGAATCAATGAAGGAACATCTAAATCCCTTTAATACTCTAGTGATAAGTCAACTTGTCTATGTTGATGTTAAAATGGAGGAAAACGATAAGTTTATTACCTTGTTATGTCATTTACCAAAAGCTTGGTATAATCTAGTTATAGCAATTGATAGTACCACTCATTCTACATTAACGTTTGAGAATGTAATTGTATCCTTGTTTCAGAGGAAATGAGGAGAAAATCCATGGAGGGTGTGACTAAGGATGTTTTATCTATCAGCGGTCCTCCCCAAGAGAGTAAAACAAGTATTTGTGGGGTGGATTTAAATCTAGAGGTAGATCTAAATCTCCAAGACAATGTACAAGAAAATGTGGTACAGCTGGGAGTTATAAGAATGATTCCAAATCTAAGAATGTTGATAAAGGTAATGGGTTTGATGATGTCCCTTCCATATAAGAAAAATACTCCACAAAAGGAGGTAATGTTTATTTGGAATCTATAGGTACACATGCATATCATGATGTATGGCTGAATGATTTGGGTGTGCTTCAGTTCATATGACTCCCCACAAAGAATGATTTTGTGAATATGAAAAGTACAATGGAGGTTGTTCTTCCATGGGAGATGACTTGAAAACCAAAACCAAAACCAAAATCATAGAACACAGAAGGGTGAAGTTGTTGTTGGGTGAGTGGAAGCTAATGATGGTCACTTTTGGCACACTAGATGCAACAAAAAACTGAAAAAATAGACATCACACATTTTTCATGGCTATTTTGAGACACATGTACAATGAGTCTTGGCTTGTTGTTTAGACTTCTCTTATCTCTTATGGTCATTTCTCCCTCTTCTTCATCGAATTTTTCCCATGTTACACTAGATATTCTACAAACCCATCTACAAACAATGTCTGGAATTGGTATAATTGATCAAACAACTTATTTCTTCATATTGTTATATTTTTTGTCTTTATGTTTTTTAAATTTATTCTATATGGATTCTTGGGTTATTTAACTAGCCCATATTAATATAGCATTGCTTATGAAAGTTTATATAGAGGAACAATGCAAATATTGTCACTATATTAAGATCTCTATATAAGGTCTCTGAATTGTAATGTCATAAAAGCGGGGCATTTTGGTTGTCTTTTATCCTACGTGTGAACTTCATGCATGTTAAACTAGTGAAATGTGTGTGATCTGTTGGATTTTATTTCTCCGAGATCGACGGTGTTCTTTTCAAGTCAACTTCATGGCCTTCATGATTGCACGCAGGGGCTTCAAATGACCAAGGGTGGAGATGGAAAAGGCGCTAAACAATTGAAAAAATCACACCAAAAATTACAAACATGTAAACACGTGGCGGAATAATCATGCATATGCACCGAGAATAAAATATACGGTGGAAATGGGTTTCGACGCTAGAAAGTGCACGGTCGTTAAACTTGGAAAGGTGGAGCGAAAATTAATCCAATTACCATGTGGAAAGCATTGGTGGAGTCCACTATGAAAAGCGGTTAAAGTTAAACCTCTCATTGCAATTTACAAAACCACCTAAGCATATGTTATATAAAAGGTTTGTTCAAAGTTTGAAAAAATGCTTTTGTCGATTATTTCCTAGAGGAAAATAAGCCGCAGGAAACACATCCTTGTCTTCGTCAACACGAACAGAAGTCAATAGCTCACTTCACAGGTAACTTGAAACCCTTAGTGTTCATATTTTGTTTCCCAAATCGAGAAAACCCAAGATCGTCTTTGCTTCAATGAAAGTTCATATCAAAACGATGAGCTTGTAGTTGACATGGAAAGGGATATTTTCAACCTTGTTTTGTCTATGTGTAGCATTTCGCAGTATAAAGAGAAATTAATGGAGTTTAAGTCGCAAGGAAAAGATGTATTTAATTTTTTTGGTTCTTTTCTGTATTATTTTTGTGTCGAACAAACCCTACACTTCCCCGAATTTGTTGGCTGGTGTGCGACAAATTATTCGCAGGATGAAAGGGTAATCATTAATGTAAATACGACCAAAATTCTATGCTGAGTAAATGAGCAGACTATCCATCAGATTCTATGTTCACCTGAAACATTTCCCAAAAGCTGTGAGTTGTTTAACGAAGAAAATTTGGTAAATTTTTATAGACAGTCCAGCAGAAAAAGACAAGTTTTTATTACAAGTCTTGAAAGATGGTCAATCACATGAAAATCTATCGCTCCCTTTGAGTATTGATGTCTTTCAGCGAGATACCCAGTTAGTTGTGTCCTTGTTGAGTCAAATTTTAGGTCTAGATAGTGATAATTCAATCACGAAAGTTATGTTATGTTTCCTTCTGTAAGTAATTTCACCCGAGTCACGGTCGAGTATGGTGTGTTGTTTTAACTTTGATGAATTCCTAGCTAAAGTGATTCATGTCCAGTTGGTGAATTTCCATGAGTTGAAGCATTTCATATATCAGTCATATCTCCTGAACATGTTCTTCTGTTCAAATATTTCGGAATTGAATTTTCTTGGTGCCATCTTTTCTCGTGACATTCCTAAACAAATCAATATGTTTGAGTTCACCAATACAATCATGGCAGAAGTTTACAGAATTATTTTTAATGTTGAATTGCCTTAAGTGTTAGAATAAATGAAAGAAAATTTGCAACCTACACCAGAAGGCCAAACAGGTGATTGGTTCTTGTATAAAGAACATAATATAATTAGAGTGTATGGTTTTACTGGAGCACCATATATGTTTCCATCCTTTTTAACACCAAGGGTTTTTTTCTTAGAATTTATTAGACACGGGTTTCTTTTAGAAGAAGAAAATTTTGGTGTTTTCAAAAAATCATCAAATGTGAAATTCCCACTTAAAGTTGGTCCATTCATCATTAAGACTAAGTCAGCCCTATCTATAGTATAAAAATTATTGAACATCATAGATTTCCAAGAGGCGGAAAGGATTAATTATGATCCTCATCAAACATCAAATTATATCTCAAAGGAGACAGCAAAATAGAAACAAGGATTTTGATCATCAAACAGTTGAAGGATTAAAAGAAATGGAAAATTTATTCAAATTTGAACAAGATAAGAAATAAGTGAATATAAAACAAACAAGCAATTTGGCAATGTTGGTACAAACACCAGCTAAATCTGATATCACCAATAAGAAAATTATTTCAGAAGTTGATAGTATGGAAGTCGATGAAGAAGTTTCAAGCAGGAAATAAAAAGTGGAACAACATAAGGAAATTATTAGTATGGAAGAACGAGATTTAATTGTTCCAAAAAAAAACTACTTTGATTTCGCAACCACCTGCAAATATGCAGCAATATTCCTTTTCAGAAATAAAGGAATCTGGAAGTAACTTTCAGTATAAGTCAAGATTTGATTTCCTTTCACAATATTCAAAAAAGAAGAAGTGGTCTTCGGAAGAAACTCAAAAATTTAACCCTCAAGTAAGAAATTTGGCATAAAAAAAAGTTTCCCTTCTTACAGTTACGGATCTAGAAAGAAACACTATAAGGTTTGCAGTGGTGAACGATGAGAAATTTTCTGAAATGGAAGTTAAGCTTGATGCGATTAATATACCCAATAAGATTCAATTGAATAAACAAACAAGAGATGTTCTGTATTCTGTTTTATTACAATCCACTTTAAAATTTTCTAAATTGCAGTCTGTGATAGCAAAGTTGGAGAGTCAACTGAGGAAAGAGAAGGAAGAAAAAAAATCAAGTTTGATCCAGATTAAAATACTACAAATGGACCTTGTGACTGTGGGAGCCGATCTAGGGAACACTCAGTGTACCAAAAGGCTCCTTGATGAAAAAGAAAATACCATTCAAATGCTCAAGACAAATTTGAAGGTGCCAAATAATCAACATGTGCAATCTCCAAAGTTGATAGAATTAAAACAAGAAAAGGAATCCATATATCAAGAAATGATGGATCACAAAGGTAAAATGTTAAAGTTACAAGATGAAAAGCATACTTGGGAAAAATAAAGGATTGAATTGTTGTCACAATCAGATTGAAACTGTGCAAGTGCCAGAGAAGACACGGGATCCATCTCTTTGTATGGATGAACGACAAATGGAAAATTCCTCCACGGAGGAACTGACCAGTGCTATGTCACAAATTAGTCTAAAATTTGTAGAGATAGAAGAGTTGACAATGGAAAACCAGAAGTTGAAACAGGAAGTAATCCAAAAATATGAAGAAAAGAAAAAAGCTTTGAGTGATAGAAAACAATTGCAAAAGAAAGTTGATAAATTAAAAGATAAATTGACAGGTAGGATTCCATTACAAGGGGCTAAACACCTTATATGGGATGAGATATCATTTGAAGTCACCAAATTCTAGTCACATTTTAATTCTATAGAATATAAAGATGCTATAGCAAACATAGCTCTCCAGAGGTCTAAAGTGGCAAATGAGACATTATGCAAAAGGCCTTCAAAAACAACCCAAAACATAGTTTGATTTTTAAACACTCTAACCCAATTATATATGCAGAGTTTTGGAATCAAATACATACCATCAATCATCATTTGGGAAAATTATTGGCAAGCATGGTCATGTTAAATAAGTACAAGACAAAGCGCAACAGATGGTCCTTGAAATTCAAAATATTAAGAAATTATTTATGGGGCCTTTTGAAATTGGTCTACCTTCTTTTTGGAGTGATGATGGAAAATTAATGACTCAAGATAATTATCACACTTTGATAGTGCAGGCTCGTATGTATCACTCAAAATTTGAAGGTTTGGTCAAAGGATTAACTGGAAAGACAATAATTGATAAATTGACCAATGATTTTGAAATACTTGAACAATTTCTAATGATTAAGAAGGATATGCCAACTGTATGTTACACAACATGCATAGAATTGGAGGTGATGGTGAAAGAAATGATGGATTATTAAATACCAACTCAAGAGCAATGGAAAATTGTTGAAAATTTTGGGAAAACAAAATACAAGTTATATCAAGAATGAATATTCAGGTGTCTTAATTTGAAATGAAGTTGTGGTTCCTTTGTTAACTTCCTGAGTGTTACATCAGCCCAAATCAAAGAAACACTATACCATCTTGGTCGACAACAAAACAAATGTTCTTGAATTTTAGTAGAGATTTCTTTGAAATTTCCCTTTTTAGCGAAGAATCAGGCAGGATTTATTCAAAGAACATTTTGTAAAAATTTTGATTTTACAAAGTAATCGGGGTTGGATCCGAGAGAAAAAAGTATAGTGATGTAATATATTTTGAAGACTTTAATGAAGAGCAGAAGTACAAGTCTATCAAAAATAGATATTCATATGTTGTCACTTTCTTCAGTCTTTTAATTTCTCTTTTGTGAATGTATTTCGTGTTACACCATGGTATCGCTTTGCCTCATATTTGACTGTACTATGTGAGTTAGAATTCATTTTATATGCTCTGATTCACACATTTAAATATGTCAATGTTCTTTCTTCTAAATTAATGCAGAATTCATCCTAGTTAGATGTTCTCTCTTTTTCCCAGAAGAAAAAGAGCCTCTTGCTATTCATATTATGAATCAAATAAACTACACATATTCTTGTCCATAAAAGTCAATGATCATGATAATCATTTGTTACATGTGAAACATAATTGTCTCCCAAATGGACATTATTCCTGAGTGATATTTTCCGACTTCTGACTTCCGACAAGAAGGATTGGTCCCCCTTTGTTTAGTAGATAATTGTGAACACCTATATCTAGAAATTCACGTGTATCCAGAATGGTAAACAAAAGAAGGATCGCCCAACCCTTCTTGCAGTCTAGAACTATTATGAAAATAATACTGGGCAAAAGAAGGGTCGGTCGCCCCTTCATTTATGAGGGAATTGTAACAATATTCAACCTACGAAGGCTAGGCCGTCAATTCATGTATATCCAGAATGGTGAACACTGGAAAAATACTGAGCACGAGAGGGGTCAGCCGACACTTCATTTAAGTGAGAAATGTAAAAATATTTAATCTACAATGGCTGGGACGACAATTCCTGACTTTCAACTTCTGCAGTAAATAGTAGGGATCGGTACATTGGCTAAGTTATAACATATAAAAATATTTATCCAGTCTTAAGACAAGAAGGATCGACCGCCCCTTCATTTAATAGAGAAGTTTGAACACCTATATTCATCAATTCACATGTATCCAGAATGGTGAACACAAGAAGGATCGACCGACCCTTTTTGCAGTCTACAACTATTATGAAAAGAATAATGGGAAGAAGAAGGGTCGTTCGCCCCATCATTTATGAGGGAATTGTAAAAACATTCAACCTATGAAGGCTAGGTCGTCAATTCATGTAAATCTAGAATGGTGAACAATGGAAAAATATTGAGCACAAGAAGGGTCGGTCGACCCTTCATTTAAGAGAGAAATGTAAAAATATTTAATCTACGAAGGATGGGACGAAAATTCTCGACTCTTGACTTCCTCAATAAATAGTAGGGATCATGAGATTGGATAAGTTATAACATATAAACAATATTTATCACGACTTCCGACTTCCGACAAGAAGGATCAGTCGCCCCTCCGTTTAGTAGAGAAATGTGAACACCTATATCCAACAATTCCCATGTATCCAGAATGGTGAACACAATAAGGATCGACCGACCCTTCTTGCAGTCTAGAACTATTTTAAACAAAATACTGGGCACAAGAAGTGTTGGCCAACCCTTCATTTATGAGAGAATTGTAAAAATATTCAACCTACGGAGGCTTGGGCATTAATTCAAGTATATGCAGAATGGTGAACACTGGAATAATACTGAGCACAAGAATGGTTGATCGACCCTTCATTTACGAGAGAAATGTAGACACAACCAAACCCCTTTAACTGGCCCTTTTGGCATCACCCTGTAAACAAGTTGAAGTCTCACCCGAAGTGAATATGAGGGGTTAGAGAATCAAGTTTTTTTAATCGTGGCGATTGGGACATTGGCTAAGTTATAACATATAAAAAAAATTATCCCGACTTCCGACATCTGACAAGAAGGATCGGCCTCCCCTTCATTTAGTAGATAATTGTGAATTCACCTGTATCCAGAATGGTGAAAACAAGAAGGATCGACCGACCCTTCTTGCAGTCTAGAACTATTATGAGCATAATACTGGGCACAAGAAGGGTCGGTTGCCCGTTCATTTATGAGGGAATTGTAAAAATATTCAACCTCTTAAGAATAGGATGTCAATTCATGTATATGCATAATGGTGAACACTAGAAGAATACTGAGCACAAGAAGGGTCGATCAACCCTTCATCCACGAGATAAATGTAGACACAACAAAACCCCTTTCACTGGCCCCTTCGGCATCACCTTGTAAACAGGTTGAAGTCTCACTCGAAGTGAATATGCGGGGCTACATAATCAAGCTTTTGTAGCCTTGGCGATGCGCAGATGTGGTTAAAAACCTCGCTTAACATTCTATTTAACATCTACTAATGGGATAGAATAACATATGACTTCTCACTTCACAGATATCGCAGTATACAAAACTACGTTAAATCTCTACTGTATTCACCAATTAGCTACGAATTCATCAAACTAAGTGTTTCTTCTTCACATTCACGCACTTGCATTCCAATTAGTCAATGTGCAATTACCATTTACGTGGTTTACCCAAAGCGAGAGCTACACCCACAGGAACTGTTCCTTTATTATCTCGGAAGGGTAACAGCACCAGTGTGCACAATTAGTTGGAGAATCTTCTCTACAATCAGATGCAGAGTTTTTTTCTCTCATTATCACTATTCTCTTCTAAGGTATGTCTAACCATCAAAATCCCAACAACCCTCTAATACCCAACCCTTCTACATAGAAACTTACCTTTTTATATAGGTGTGCCCGAAGGTCACATATTACAATAACTATGGGCCAACCCACATAGTACCCATAACCAAAAAACATCGTGGTTATCCTCTTGACCACGCTAATATTTAACTTCGTTGTCCCTTTGGCACCGCTTCCTTTGACTCTGTCGCTTTCTCGGACAACACAGCTCTAAATTCTGTAGTGCCTCGCCTAACTGTACTTGCCTTCAAAACTTTCAATACTTGGGCCATGCCCAAAAGGCCCCTAACACTTACTTGTGACTTGTACCTGAGTCACTTACACTGGGCTTCTTTGACTGCGCATCATTGGGATGTTCGTCATCATAGCAAATTCCTGAAAAGTTGCACTTAAGTTTACAACTGCTTCCTTAGCCTCTTGCTCGTAATCTTTGATCGTTTCGAGCATCATCATCGATATGGGTACTTGCATTTGACCCTTTACTGTACTATATGTCATCCGGAGTTCTTGCAATTTCTCCTCAATTTCTTCAGAGAGTGCCAATTCTTCTTCTTGCATAGACTATAACTTCGATGAAGTTTAAGCTTCCTTTTCCCTTAGTTCCTTCATCTCATTTTGAATCTCTTTTGTTTATGTGAACTTATGTATCTTTTGCTTTAGCAGAAAATCCTTCATGGCCATGTTCATATAATCAAGGTCCTTCTACCTCTTGTGAGTTTCATCCTGAATTTTCTATAATTCAGGATCCTCTTTCAATACAACCCAAACCTTCGATACTTATTCTAGCAAGTCTTGACACCTCGCAATGTCATTGTAACTCTTGGGGGACAAATCTATCGGATACCAGAGATAGTTTCACTTACCCCAACCAAGCAGGGCAGGAAGATAATCTCTCACACTCAGAAATTTTCCTTATTCGCAATTTCCACTAAAGGAGAACATCATATCACAAAGACATCCACAACCTTTTCCCATTATCCCTCTACTCAGCCAAAACAAGAAAAACAGAAATTCAGTGCAGCATCCCCTATTCGAGTACCTCTACAATGCAAGACCACGCATTCAAGGTGCTCCTAAAAAAAAAACCATCCACACCGGTGCAGACCAAGGATACCACAACAGTCAGAACTGTTGAACAGCTCCAGCACATCCATCAACAACAATTACGACCCTTTGAAGATGTCAAAGTAAGGCATCCTTTTCACTTCAGCAAACACTGCACCAGGAGCTCAACTCAACACACAGTTCGACAGATAAGGGATTTAACGCAATGGAGACCATTGATTCCTAAGGAGGGAGGATTTATCTAGGTGGCTATCGGTGGCAGCCCACCTCTTCCAAATGGCTCAAAACAGTCTTCTGATGATTTGGGTAAATTATTATTTTTAGCAGTTTTTTGGGTCCTGAACTTCCGGAGCTGTTTTGAGGCCCTAAACAACGTTTTTTGGTGATTTGTGGAGCCAGAGGTCTTCTCTTGGCATGCATTTGGCCCTAGTTGAAAGTTCTAAATCTCGAATAGCCCTTTCCAATGGGCTACCGAGCACCCAAAACGGAGATCGTATGCAAAAGTTATGACCCCGGGAAGTTGACTGTTCAACTAACCACCTTGGGGCCACAAACTGTATGACGATTCATCTTCTAAGGTTAGGTTTTTGGATGCTTGGGATTCTTTCCCCCATGCTTATGATAAATAGGCCCTTTCGGCCTCTCTTTGTATTCATCTTGGCACGAATGAGCATAGAGGCCACATCTCTTCTCAGAGATAGCTACCACCATTCCAACTATTGTATTTTACAGTCTGTTCTATTTCCGCTATTTAATAGAATGTGTGTTTACTATATCACTGTGTTCTTTGCAATATATCTCCGTATATGATTCTGTATATGCTATTTTATTTCATTCCTGCATAAATCTGGATCAGTGGTATCAGAGCGGTCTTCTCTTTGAATGTTTCTCAGTGCATGTCCTCGACGAGGTCAGGATACAGAGAGTTGGGTCTCGAACTAGTTTCACTTGGGGAAGACCACTCTCGCCACCCCAATCAATCTCCCATGGCGGAAGAAAAGAGAGACGACAGAGCAGTAGATCCTATCAAGTTTTTTCTCGAGGAAGCCCTTGCATGACAGAGGAACGAGATGATGGATAATTTTTCCCAGATCCTTCGACTCATGCCAACAATGGAAAATGCACCCTCAACAAACAGCCATTTCGGAGATACGACTCCCTTCAAGGTACAAGTTAATTTTGATATCCCTTTATTTCAAGCCCAAATCGATGCCGATGCCCTAGGTAAATGGTTGAATCTACTAGAAGGGTATTTCTCTGTCCATAATTTTTTCGACAGGGAAAAGATCGTCTTTGCACTCCTCAAGGCCGTCCCCCATGCCAAAAATTGGTGGGAAACTTATTGTGAACAAAACTCATCAGATGAGTTTGGATTGTTTGAATATTCCAATCCCACTTGGGCCTCTTTTATAGATGCCGTCAAGGAACAATGTTACCCTGTTGGAAACTATGATGACCAGTACACAAAATGGACCATTCTGCACCAAGAGAGGGACCAAACGGTGTCGGAGTACACTAACAAATTTTGTACCTTGCACAAAAAGCTAGGTATCAAAGACTCCGAGCGGCACCTAGTACTGAAATATCGCAGTGGCATACACCGGTACATATGAACAGATATGGATTTCCTGGAAATCTCTTCATTCGGATCCGCCTATCGATATGTTGTCAAAATTGAGCAGAAATTTCAGCAAAAGAACAAGCGTGACTTTGGACCTGGCTCGGAGAACACGGGGCAGGGTAAGGACAACCAGTCCCAACCACAAGCAAAGAAGGGTAACGAAAAGACAAAGAAGGACACCGGGAAGTGGTGCAAGTTCCACAAAATCCCCTGGCACAACACTGATGAATGTCGCTCAAAACAGTCATTGATGGCTGAGATCAAAGCTTCGAAATAATATTCTAGTTCTGATTCTGACTCCGAACCTAATTTCACAGCCGCGCGGAAAGAGAAGCAGATCATTGATGCAGAACCCAGTGTCATTGTTGCCACCACACAGATTCAACCAAAGGAACCTGAAGAGTCGGAGGCAGAGGAGCCCCTTTTCCACTCATAGATGTGGGTGAAGGGGATTTTCCTACACTTTGTTGTGGAAAACGGCAACCAAAAGAACCTGATCTCAGCATAAGTCATCAAGAAATTGGAGCTACCAATAACACCACACCCACAACCATACACCATTGGATGGCTAAGCCAAGGACAAGGGATCCGCGTCAGTCACCAATGTCGCCTACCATATGGCATCAAGCCTTTCAAAGATGACGTTTTGTGTGATGTGTCCCCACTTGAAGTATGTGATGTTCTTCTAGGTCAACCATATATGTGGAAGCGTCATGTTGTATATGAATCACGACCTCGTAGTGTCATTGTAACTTTGGGAGGACAACTCTATCGGATACTAGAGACAATTTCACCTACCCCTACCAAGCAGGGCAGGAAGATAGTCTCCCACACTGGGTAATTTTTCCTATTTGCAATTTCCACTAAAGGAGAGCATCAGATCACAGAGGCATCCACAACCTCTTCCCATTATCCCTCTACTCAGCAGAAACAAGAAAAACAGAAATTCAGTGTAGCATCGGTTATTCGAGTACCTCTACAGTGCAAGACCACGCATTCAAGGTGCTCCTCCAAAAAGAAACCATCCACACCGGTGCAGACCAAGGATACCACAACAACCAAAACTATTGAGAAGCTCAATTGCATCCATAAACAACAATTACAACCCTTTGAAGATGTCAAAGTAAGGCAGCCTTTTCACTTCAGCAAACACCGCACTAGGAGCTCAACTCAACACACAGTTTGACAAATAAGGGATTTGACACAATGGATACCATTGCTTCCTAAGCAGGGAGGATTGATCCAGGTGGATATCGGTGGCGCCCCACCTCTTCCAACTGGCTCAAAACAATATTCTGGGGATTTTGGTAAATTACTGTTTTTAATAGTTTTTCGGGTCCTGAACTTTTAGAGCCGTTTTGAGCCCCTAAACAACGTTTTTTGGCGATTTGGCGGCGGGGTAGAGGCTTCCCTCAGCATGCATTTGGCCCCAATCAAAAGTTGTAAATCTCGGATAGCCCTTTCCAACGGTCTACCGAGCACCCCAAACGGAGATCGTATGCAAAAGTTATGACCCCGGGAATTTGACTATTCAACTAACCACCTTGCGGCCGCAAACTGTATGACGGTTCATCTTCTAGGGTTAGGTTTTTGGATGCTTGGGTTTCTTTCCCTCATGCTTATGATAAATAGGCCCTTTCGGCCTCTCTTTGTATTCATCTTGGCACGAATGAGCATAGCGGCCACATCTCTTCTCAGAGATAGCTACCACCATTCCAGCTATTGTATTTTACAGTCCGTTCTATTTCCGCTATTTAATACAATGTGTGTTTACTGCATCACTCTATTCTTTGCAATATATCTCCGTATATGATTCTGTATATGTTATCTTATTTCATTCCTGCATAAATCTGGATCAGTGGTATCAGAGCCGTCTGCTCTTTGATTGTTTCTCGGTGCATGTCCCCGACGAGGTCAGGATGCAGAGAGTTGGGTCTCGAACTAGTTTCACTTGGGGAAGACCACTCTCACCGCCCCAAACGGCCTCCCATGGCGAAAGAAAAGAGAGACGTCGAAGCAGTAGATCCTATCAAGTTGTTGCTCGAGGAAGCCCTCGCGCGATAGAGGAACGAGATGATGGATAATTTCGCCCAGATTCTTCGACGCATGCCAACAGTGGTAAATGCACCCTCAACGAGTAGCCATTTCAGAGATACGACTCCCTTCAAGGTACAATTTTATTTTTATATCCCTTTATTTGAAGGCCAAATCGATGTCGATGCCCTAGGTAAATGGTTGAATCTACTAGAAGGGTATTTCTCTGTCCATAATTTTTTCGACAGGGAAAAGATCGTCTTTGCACTCCACAAGGCCGTCCCCCATGTCAAAAATTGGTGGGAAACTTATTGTGAGCAAAACTCATCAAACGAGTCTGGACTGTTTGAATATTCCAATCCCACTTAGGCCTCTTTTATTGATGTTGTCAAGGAACAATATTACCCTGTTGGAAACTATGAAGACCAGTACACAAAATGGACCATTCTGCACCAAGAGAGGGACCAAACGGTGTCGGAGTACACCAACAAATTCCATACCTTGCGCACAAAGCTAGGTATCAAGGACTCCGAGCGGCACCTAGTACTAAAATATTGCAGTGGCCTACACCGGTACATATGTGGAAGCGTCATGCTGTATATGAATCACGACCTCGCAGTGTCATTGTAACTTTGGGAGGACAACTCTATTGGATACCAGAGACAGTTTCACCTACCCCTACCAAGCAGGGCAGGAAGATAATCTCCCACACTGGGAAATTTTCCCTATTCACAATTTCCACTAAAGGAGAACATCAGATCACAGAGACATCCACAACCTCTGCCCATTATCCCTCTACTCAGCAGAAGCAAGAAAAACATAAATTGAGTGCAGCATCGCTTATTCGAGTACCTCTACAGTGCAAGACCACGCATTCAAGGTGCTCCTTCAAAAAGAAACCATCCACACCGGTGCAGACCAAGGATACCACAACAACCAAAACTGTTGAACAGCTCCAGCGCATCCATCAACAACAATTACAACCCTCTGAAGATGTCAAAGTAAGGCAGCCTTTTCACTTCAGCAAATGCCGCACCAGGAGCTCAATGCAACACACAGTTCGACCGATAAGGGATTTGACGCAATGGAGACCATTGCTTCCTAAGGAGGGAGGATTGATCTAGGTGGATATTAGTGGCGACCCACCTCTTCCAACTAGCTCAAAACAGTCTTCTGGCGATTTTCGTAAATTACTATTTTTAGCAGTTTTTCGGGTCCTGAACTTCCGGAGTCGTTTTGAGGCCCTAAACCACGTTTTTGGGCGATTTGGGGGAGCTAAATGGCAAACATTTGGCTTCAGTCTAAAGTTGTAAATCTCGGATAACCCTTTCCAACAGGCTACCGAGCGCCCCAAACGGAGATCATATGCAAAAGTCATGACCCCGGGAAGTTGAATGTTCAACTAGCCACCTTGGGGCCGCAAACTGTATGACGGTTCATTTTTCTAGGGTTAGGTTTTTGGATGCTTGGAATTCGTTCCCTCATGCTTATGATAAATAGGCCCTTTCGGCCTCTCTTTGTATTCATCTTGGTATGAATGAGCATAGCAGCCACATCTCTTCTCAGACATAGCTACCACCATTCCAGCTATTGTATTTTACAGTCCGTTCTATTTCCGATATTTAATAGAATGTCTGTTTACTGTATCACTGTGTTCTTTGCAATATATCTCCGTATATGATTCTATATATGTTGTCTTATTCCGTTCCTACATAAATCCGGATCATCCTCTACCTCTTCCATGACTTATGGATTACTGTGCTACGAATGCACCTTCCAGTGATGTATCTGAACTGCTGATTCTATGTTCATGATTGAATAGTGAAGCTTGCAACTCATCAATAGTCAATTCAGATAGATCTTTGTTTTCTTCCAGGGTCACAACTAAGATTCAAATTTCTTTGGAAGAACTATAAGAACTTTTTCAACAAATCTTTGGTCACCTAGATTTTCTCCATGGGACTTTATTTGATTAACCAGACCAATAACACGAGTATAGAATGAGTCTACTGGATCTGTATCTTTCATCGAAAGAGATTCAAATTCTCTTCTAAGAATTTGAATTTTGGCAGTCTTTACCTTGTTCAAGCCTTGATAGGAAGTTTCCAGTGTGCCCCACGCTTCCTTAGCTGACTGCGCTACTGCTACTCTTGGGAGTATGGATTCATGTGTTGCTTGATGTATCTAGAACAATGCCTTTCCATCTTTCTTTCTTTGTTCCTTCAAGACATCCTTCTCAGCTTGTGTGAGATTGTTATATGCTTCCAGATTTGTTGTTTCTACATAGCCATTCTGGACTATTTCCCATACATCTTGACCTCTAAAAAAAGCTTTCATAGTTGGAGACCAATATTCATAATTTTTTCCTGAAAAGATTGGAGTTTGCAAATTACCAGAAGTGGAAGCCATTTTTAGCTTTAATTGCTTTTGCCCTTTTTGTAAATACAATTTCTACTTTCCGTAAACCTCACTCTAATACCTTTCAAGGGAATCCTTTTCTATGCTTTAGGACTTTTCTTCTCCTAGCATATACTTTTCAAAGTAAACTTCTAACTTTTACTTCACAAATTAGTTGCGCATAAATTAACTGCCCATTTCAACTTTTTATTGCGCAGTTGAACTTTGCATAAATGCGCAGCTCTTCGCGGATATCTTAAACAAACTTTATATTGAAATATTTCTTGTTAGGAAATAAGAACCAAAACATTTACTATGAAACTTATGCCCAGTTACTCCTTGTTAAAATAGAACTTTCACCACGGTGAACTATTTGGAAATCTTGATTTATTTTACACATAGTAAATGTAAGCAACATTCACGCAAGTAAATCTGGACAAGATGTGCGACATCCAATATTCAACATTCTTGAGAATGAAACATGAAACTATATACTTATATATATTACCATAGTAAACTGCGCAACTTCTCTTAATACATGGAGATGAGATTTACTTTGATTTCTCATTTCCTACAGAGCTTGGGCTCTTCATACACTTCACGGGATGAGCTTCTCCTCCTTTCACTCTTCTTACACATCTCTCTCTGATCTTCAATTAAATTCGTCTACACATCTCTCTCTGATTTCAATTAACTTCTTCTATATATAGGAATTGTCGACTTAAGATCGCTTCAACTTGAAGCTACTTTGATACATTTAAGACTGTAATAAATTTCTACCTAAGAATTTTTTATATGCAGAATACTAACATGGTTACATAAATACTAACTTGACATGCACCGGATTGGCTGCAAACTGGATGACGCAGATTGACAAAAAGACTGACTGAATTGCTAACAGAGCTGGCCCAGACTAGATACGCTATCAGCTCTTAATTACATTTCTCCAACATAATGGTGCAAACCTTGATATTAATTTATATGTAAAAATTTTGCAATATTGCAATTATTTAATTGAAGCTTCGACCATTAATGGAATTCGCACTTCCAAACTCAAATTTCTTTGGTTTTCACCATCTTCAAGTAGGTCGACAATGAGATGGGTCGAGCAACCAAAAAATTTGCTTCCTAGGTTAGTATTTTACGTTGGGTTCTTGGCACCATACAATCAACGCCCACATAGTGCAATCTTCAAATCTAACAAAAAAGTTATCATTCTATCATTCAAAATAATAAATAAAAATATAAATAGATAAACATTAGAGAAATGAGTTAGATAAGGTAACTCACAGCATAAGATTTCTCCTAGGTGGGATGACTAGTAGAACCCAATATCAGAAATGAGTCGGATAAGGTAACTCACAGCAAAAGATTGCTCCCAGGTGGGATGACTGGTAAAACCCAATATCATAGGCTCCCACAACTTTGCTCAGTGCACCTTTGTCAATGATGGCAACTTCACTGAAACCATTGGTAGAATCTCACATCTTATAACTTGAACTTTAAACCCTCTCCAAAAGAGCGAATTTCAGTTGTCATGACTGCATGAACGAGTGGCTAATCTGTAGTAACAACAATATAAGAGGATTGTACAGAGGAACCTTAAAATTTATATCCATCAACTCCGTCAGTATTTTTCGTCCAAAAGGTTTAGACATATATCGGATTTTTAAATTTTATGGTTTTTCCATCAAAAGCATAACATTTATCATGGCGGCATGATAAATGTTATGCTTTCGATGGCGGAACCATAAAATTTAGAACTCCAATAAACGTGAAGGGATTGAACTGAATCCAAACACTAAGTTCATTTTTAATTAGAGATCCTGCTTTTAATTAAACATATTTCAAATAATTTAAATAAATAAAAAAATGAAACATGTGTCACGACCTTTATCTGATGGAATTGCACCAGCTAAATTGTTGTATAACAAATTCAGGACTACTAGATATCTGTCAACCACATCCATATTTTTCCACCCAGAAGAAATGGTGAACATCCACCGCCTATTTAAGAAGCAAAACTTGTTGCTTACAAAGCTATTGAAACTTGGCGAGTGCCTATGCCATATGATTCCAACATTCATTCCAATAATAACCAGTGTTCAAAGTGTGAATTCAAATTTGAAAACTTTATCAAAATGGTATACCAGCTTTAACATCAAGCCTTATACCCAAAAATACTAGAGATAAGAAACACCGTGGCTACAAAACTCTATTCCATGTAACTAATGAAGGATTGGAAAAAAGTCTCTTACATCTCCAAAATAAGCACTGGAGTGGGGACAACCATACCCAGGAGAGGAATAACAACATCCAATCCTACAACTAGCTTGAGATAGTCCCCAATCTATAGGTCACGACTTGGAAGAAACTACTTGCATTCCTTTATTTTAATGACTTTGGAATCAAAACTATCCCAAATTTCACGTTCTCTTCAATTCCAGCAACATTTTTTCTTTATAATCTCCTATCTCCTCGGAACAAAACAAAATCACAATAGTTTTGTCGTTTCCTAAAAAGTCCAAATGAATGAAACCATTTTCAGGTTATTCACATGGGTTTTAAAGTTGTCTCTTAGCTATCTAGTCAAATAATGGTTTTCGATTTGAATGGATTAAGTGCGTTGAATAGGGTTGATGATAGAGCATGTGAAGTTGATAGGACAATTTTTGGTCCAACATTCAAGCTGGTTCAGATTTGAAACTATCATTAAATAAAAATTAATCCACGACAATTGCTTAATGTCGGCTCATGGTGCAGCATTTCACACACAACCTATCTTTCCATCAACCTTTGCATGTCATTGCCATGGCAACCTACTATGATGACAATGTCTTAATTTTTTTATTATTTTTTCCAATCAATATTGTGCGCAAGTCACACCATATAAAGTATTTGACTGGTCATTTAATTATGCCATAAGGAATTTCTACAAGTCAGAACAACTCTCCGAATTTTATTTTTACGCCGTTTGCAGCCATTGGATCATTGTCCGATGATTGGGACAAGCTCTCCTCTCCAATTTTCCAGCTCAGAAATGAGGCAGTGCGCTGCATTTATTTTCTTTACCAACTTCAATGCAATGCAGCACAACTTGCCGCCCTACCTCACCAACTTCCCTGCCTCACCTTCCTTCCTGGAAGCTTCCTGCCTCACCTTCACCGTCACCTTCACCTTCCTACCTCACCTTCACATTTGAGGACCTCGAGCCGCAACATCTAAGGCACTTTAGAAGCTTGACCGGGAAACTCATCTGGTCTGTAGGTCGGGTGCTTCCACCGAGCTCTGCAGGGAAGGTAGGAAGAGGGAAAATGGTGGACATCATTGAGGACGAGCTGGTTCAGGGGATGGATTCTCAGAGGCCGCGTTCGCTTGTGTATGTTTCATTTGGAAGCTAGACCTTGTTATCGGAATCACAGACCATTGCATTGGCGAGGAGCTTGGAAGCCAGCGAGCAACCGTTCGTTTGGGAAATCAAAGTCATTCCCAAACTCGAACCCATGACTGTAGATATAGAGACTCGATCTTGTAATTAATATTTCATCTCAATTTGTTTTCCCTTGGTTGCAGTTTCCCTTTGTTGCAGCTGGTGTTCCCAATAAACGCCCAGGTGTTCTATTATATTTTGGGCATCTTTGTTCTCAACTTTATTTTCCTCAATTTTCTTTTCCAACCTTCCGTTAATTATTTTTTCCAACCCCATACATATGACTTTGTGATTTAATCTACCTATGTTTGAAGTTTACATGGTTGCAATGAAATTATAAGCATCAAACAAGAGATATCAATTCAAATTCATGCTAAATACAAGCCAAGCATGAGCTGAAAGGTTTTAGAAAATTCTGTTTGTTTTATTATAGTTTTGGCATCTTTGTTTAATTCTCTTTTCCCAACCCTATAATATGACATTTTTTTGTAATCTTCCCTCTGTTTAAATTTTACATAAGTGCATTGATAAAACTGATATAGAAAATACCTTTAAAATCATGTAGTTTATAGGCAATATTTAAACAAAGGAAAACAGATGGATAAACTTGAGTTTGAAGCATCCTCCTATACCTTAAAAGTAATTGGTGGAGCGATGATTCCACCATTATCCTAGAAACAACTACATGCAACCTATTGACATCTACAATCCTATTGGTGTACTTGAATCCCATGGACATAATTTATTGTAGTTGAATCACATGGATAAAATTTATATTGAAGAGAAATTGAATTACGTTTTTAGTTTTGATAGAAATGAGGTGATTCAAGAAGCTCTGTAAACTTATCCGCATCTAGGTATTCCCTGCAACCAAAGTCCCCAAGAAGCCGTGAATGCGCCTGCTTACCAATACAAGAGAGTGAAGGCCTGAGAAAGGTTGATCGGATTTGGCATTCATCTCCGATGTATTAAGGAACTATAAGGAATAGCAACAAAAACCAAAGATAGTAATGCTAATATTTTCTCCTCTACTGGAAAATTCCAGTCACTTTATTAGTTTGTCCTTTCTTAAAAATTTAATGTAATTGATTTCTTCCTCAAACAATCTACATTAGTCAACTGGGATGAGAAACAATTCAGGCATAACAATCAATGGCTTTTATCGTCATTATTACGTACAATATAAAAATTTGAAAGATGATGCAACACTGATATTTCAATACAAAATTTTAAAAACAGTAATCTATTCTGGAAGTTCTCTCATGTTATAATTGCATTGGCAGGAGTAGTGATAGAGATTCTAGTTGTGCACAAAAACATTTTATTTTCTTCCTACCCTATTGTTTTGAAACTTTCATTACATGATACTTTTCTCTCCACATTGTTACAGGCCTGACAATCCAAGTCCACCTCACATGAAAGCTATCTTCAAAAAGCATAAATCAGCATGCGAGCATCAACATTTCAATGAGAGGTCCCAACACCCATGACATGAAAGAGACAGTTTGATGGATAAACAAGAAAGGTACAAGTCACAAAGAAAGGAAGTAGGAAGCCATAAAATATTGTTCTAAATGGAATTCTACTAATATAACATTTTTGGGAATTTAAGGTATTTGGGGTCTACAGGAGAATCCATTTATTTCTCGCAAGTGCTTGGGGTCTATAGGAAAGTCCATTCATTTCTGGTAGGTCCATCAATTGAAGCATCTTGTTTCTGTATATTAATTCCAAAGCCGTCTTCAACAAGAAACAAAACATAGACAACTCTACTTGAATTCCATCCCCTAGTTGGTGTTACGATGTGACAAGACTTTAAGGCAATTGCAGGCACATTGAAATAAATCACAACAACAATGCATTAACCCTCACCAGGCTACTCATTTGAACAAAGAAAGGGAAAAATGGATCAGCTGGAACCCCATTGCTAGCCTACTAGTTATTAAGAAATCAAATTCCTTTAAAGTGTATGAATTCTAATGGTTCACCTTGGCATACCGTACACTGCAGAAATGCACAAGAGTCACAATGCCACAAGACTCACAAAGATGTGCACAAATTTGGAGAGACAAGGCTAAAGCTCTTTATACAATACAATTACTTTGTTAAATTGCAATTAAGTGATAACGCCTTTATATAGGCATTGAAGATATCTTAAATTGCAATGGCTGGATTAAGGCCTTTATGTAGGCATTGGAGAGTCCTTTATATAGGCATACGAGAGAGTATATGCCCCAAATGTTTAACCTATGCTAGGTTTTGTTGAACACCATAATCATCATATAGGTAAATAATTGAAAATATTTTAGGAATGTTCTCAAGGCATTATTCATTAGTCTTGGAACCTTGCAGGATCATAGCAAATTTGAATGATACAATTAGTTGTATGTTTCATTGATCATTTATCGGGGTTTTGACAAATTTTTTTTACTTTAGTCTTGTTTAATCCTCAACTCTACACACATCTACCAAGATCTATTTTTGTTGGTCTCTAACACCATTGGAAAACCACATGGGTATGCATTGGGCTTAATTGCTCCTAGTTTTAAGGAGTTTTTGTAATTGTTTTTTATCTCCTCACTTCCCAAGAATAATGTTCTGTACATGCCAATATTTGGAAGGCTGACTCAGATGTGAGTTTGATCTTGTGTAGTTTGGAGTATTTCAGGCCGGGACATACATCTCAACACTACAACTTGCAAATTACTAACACAGGTCTCTATAACTTCGGGGATTTTGACTTCAGTATTGTTCCAAGGTCACACACATTCCTGATACACGTCAAATACAAAGCATATCACATATATCGACACTACAATTCATAAATTATCTCTTGTATATTTCTATATTTTTTTTAATTTGCAAGAGCAACTTGCAGGAGCGACTTGATGCATTTGTGGGAGAAAATTGATACTGGGATATGCATTGAAGCACTACAATGATACAAGTAAAACTTATACCCTTATTAATAATGCAGACATCCCCCAATAGACTTAATATAACGCTTTGTATGATCTGTTTAAGTCACAGTTATACCCTTTATTTATCGAGGTGTATTTTTATATGTAGATGACATTACAATATACTCAACGAAACACTCTGATCACCTTCAACGTCTAAAACAAGTTTTAAGATGCAAAAATTATGCGATTTACTTAAATCCTAATAAAATAATTTTAATTGTCACTTAAGTATCTCAACTATTTTGGTTGCAAGAAGCTAAGTGAAGCTAATATGCTTTAAAAAAATGCATGATAGGAAAGTGATTCAAAATATTAAAATGAAACTACTGATATCCTACAGGAACTAATTGTGATTGGGGCTGCAGCGTTGGACTCAAATTATCAACAAACTAAACTGGGTTTTCTTTTCGCTTGAAAGTCAAGGTAATCACCATTAATATCTTTAAAATATCTATGTGTTAATATCTTTGTAATAACAAATATGATATTTAAAATATCTGTGTTAATATCTTTGTAATAACACAGATGATATTATTTTTAATGGGATCTATGTAAGTGAAATAGATGAAAATGATTTATGTTATTTATAATTATAAATAACTTTATCTTTGGATAATAATAAAGGTATTGCAAAATAATATATATAAATAATTATTTTAATCTATGTTTTCTTGGCAGTGTTCATAAATTGATAGATTAACGGGGCCTTCTTTTATTTCACTTGCATTTACGGTAGACCAAAGGCCCGTGGAGGATGTTGCTACTTAAACCATCATTTGTATTGTTAATTTCTTCCTCGGTTTGTGTGTCGTCAACATAAAGTTTCTCAAAAGAGGGCGCTAGTTCCTCATCCCCAACTTTCAAGATCACAATTTCCATCCAAATTTTGCCAAAGCGCTTCTCATTGCATTATGTGCTATCCATGTTTTCATTTAATTTAACATATTTTTGATGAGTTGGCATTCATGGTTACACAGATCTCTTGACACCTTCTCAAAGAAGTCCTTAGATATAAGTGATCCAATCTGTAAATGGTTAGGGAACCGACCTTCTTTAAAGAGCTTGATTAGTCATCATGTCTACCTCTATATTCAAGTTGTTTATTAAATGTATGAAACTCAAAAATTAAAATTTCTCCTATAATTTTATGATTAGAAGAATTGTCCTATGAATATTTATTGCATTGGGGTGGATTTTGTTCTCCAAAAAAATTAAAATCAATTTAGTTGCAAAAAATTCAACACTGAAAATTCAACTTGTAATGCTAACTCTAGTCATTTTAACAAATCTTGAACTCTGTGGAAATACAAAGCATGGACTCCGCGAAAAAGCAAAGCATGAACTTTAGGTTCGTTATCAGAGCTAATTACTATACCCCAGTCATAGTTATAGCGACAATTTTGTTCACAAATGAGTCCATCTGCCCAGACTTTCCCCAAATCACCTTTTCCCAACCCATCAAAGATAAGAATGAAGGGAACCGAGAAGCCACCATTCCCCGCTAAATCCCTTTGTGTATCTACAATTCTTCTTGTTTAACCAAATGTTTCCCTAATCCCAAGTGAGAAAGATTCACCAAAGATCCATTTCGTTCTTCGATTCTATGGACGCAAGTAAGCAGACCTGCTTTCAAATAAAAAACTCTACAATTGTGGGAGTGTTGTGTACATGTTCTCTCCTCTGTACCTAGTGTTGTTCCTTTTGAAGGTTGTGCCTATCACTGAGTCGTGTGTTATACCATGAAGAATCCAGTGAATAATATTTCTTCTCGTTCCATATGTATTCTTTGGATGTGCCTACTACATATCCTTGTTTCACTTACAATATGGCGTTCTTTTATTGCACCCCAAGGTACAATTGCTAGTTATTTTGAAATCAACAATCAAACTAGAAATTGAACAAGTGAACGATTTGTGCATATTTAGCGTTTCCATGTTACTCTAAGTGCATGAACTTTCCTTTCTTTAATTGATTTGTAAATTATGAATAACATAGATTTTGGTGCACTTAGCGGTAGCCGACCCATGGCAAATCCAAAGATAACCATTGTTTTGGTTTTAGAAAGAGTAATAAGATGAATTATCGGAGAATTTGGAAGAGACAGGTTTCAAATGAAAAAAAAAAATGTATTCCACGAAGCTAGAACTTGATAGCCCCGGGATCAAGTCTCATCGAGCTTTTTTGGTTATACTCATGTTATGTGGCTTTTGGTTATACTATAGTTAACATACTTCGGTGGCTTAATGATTAGAGCTCCGATAGCATGGAGGCTTTGGATCAAGTTTCATCGAGCTTTTTTGGTTATACTCATGTTATGTGGCTTTTGGTTATACTATAGTTAACATACTTCGGTGGCTTAATGATTAGAGCTCCGATAACATGGAGGATTATCGAAGGGTATAAAGGTAACAAGATGAGAGGACATAAAAATAACAAAACCGATGAACTTTAAAAATAACAAGACCGGAGGACATAAAAAGACCGAAAGACATAAAAATAACAAGATCAATGAACTCTAAAAATAACAAAACCGGAGGGCATAAAAATAACAGTGAACTTTAACTCTGTCGCTTAATCTGTAACTTGGCATAAAGACAAGTAACAAGACTTGGAACTTTAACTCAGTAACAAGACTGGGAACTTTAACTCAATCGCTGAAGATAACAAGACCGGAGGCAATAAAGATAACAACACCAATGACCACTTAATCTTTTCCTTCTGGTTTATTTTAAAATAATAATTTTTATTTGAATTTTATTTATTTATTTAATAATTGTATTTTTTATTTTTCGGTTATTTTATTTTTTAATTAATAATGATAAATTTTTAATTTTAATTTTTTTAATGGATATGAAATAGAGAAAAGAAGGTGGAAAAAAATATATGATGAAAAAGAGAGGGAGTGAAGGGGTGTGGTGGTTGTTTTCTAGTTAGAGTGGAATGGTGATGTTTTTAGAAGGTTTAAATGACTTTTGGAAAAAGGAAATTAATTGGTGGGGTGATGGCCTCTTTTTATGATCCAGAGGTGGATGGTCACCTCTCTCTCTTTACACTAGTTAATTAGCAAGGAAAAATCTTCAAGACAATTTTTTTATTTTTCATTTTTATTTTATTTCATTGTAAATATATATTTTGATAATGTTTATTAATTTTTTATTAAATATATTATAATTTAATTTTATATTTGATTTGAAATGGAATTTGTTTTATTTAATTGTTTTAAAAGATATAAAAACATTAATTTTAACTTTTATTTTATAAAAAAAGATATTAAATTATGTTCTCATATATATAATTTAATGACTTTTTTTATTTAAAATTTTTAAACATAAAAAAAATTAAAATTAATCAAATACATCTTATTTTATCTTAGATTCCTTGTTTTATATATATTTGTCAAAACACAATTATCTATATTTATAAATTAATAAAAACATCATTAACATAGAAATACCAAATATTTATTAGTGTGTTTTAATGAAATTGACCTAATCTCACCTAGAGAGTGTGGGTAACTCTTACCAATTGAGCTAATCCATAGGCCATGATTAATTTGAAATTAGAAAAAATATTTAAAATCATTTATAATAAAAAAATATTTTATTTTCAAATTTAGAAAAAAAATAAAACATTTAATTTCATTAATTTTAATTTTTCTTTAGATTTGCAACAATTTTAGCACTTTACATATCTTGCTCCATTTAAATTAGCATTTAAGAAGAAATCCACTATATCTATTAAGTAATTGATTCCATCCTAAGGATTAGAAAAAACAAGTTATGGTGAAAAATAGAATGAAAAAACATTATCACAAGAAATTTAAAGATCACACTTTTGTAGAGGAACATTTAACTTTGCTATATAAGTAAATAAGTTAAATGTTCTTAGCCATCAAGGAATCTAGCATCATTTGTAAGTAAATAAACATTGGTTTGAGACATAATCAACATAAATCTATCTAAAAGGGGATCTACCAAAGAGGGATCAAATTTCTCTAAAGTGCAAACCATTTTTTAGACATGTTGAGGAAGTGTGTAGTTTTATATATATGCCATTCTAAATATTTTAAATCTAATTTGAGCATATATGTTATTTTTATAATATTTTATTATTTTTAATAAAAGATACGAGTAATCTATAGAATGAGCACGGAAGGAGTTACACATCTCCTCCTAGTGGGAGGTAGAATGTGCCTCTTTGGTGCAGTAAGTATCATTATATGTGTTAGGGACAAGGCACCAAAGAGAAAAAATAAGAGTATATAAGAAAGTATCAAGAAAGATCAAAGGAGAGTCATGATGAGACATTTAAGATAGTCAAGAAAGGTCTTTATAAGAAATATCTCTGAAAAAACAATTATAAAAGAATAATGAGAATGCTCATATCAAGAAATATGTATGGAAAAACAATTATAAAAAGACAATGAGAATGTTCATATCAAGAAATATGTATGGAAAAACAATTATAAAAGGTCAATGAGAAAGTTAATATCCATAGTTGTGGTTATGATTATAGATAAGATACGGGACAAAACTAAAAGACTTTGAAGAAGTTAATGGTATGAAATTGGAAGGGAAAGGAAATGATAAATGAAAAGGAGTTTTAAAGATTTGGATTTTTTATTTTTTTTATAAAATATAATAATTTTTTTTTATTATTAAAAGAAATTAATATATGATATAAAATTAAATGATAATTTTTTTTTTTTTCATAATAATTAATAATTCTAAATCTAAAATAAATTTTAATAATTTTAAATCTAAAATATATCCTAATTTATATATAAATTTAAAAAACATAAATTAAATATTTAAAATTTTGAATTTTACAAAAGATTTACAGAAATCCTACCAAAACCCACGGTAAAGTCTAAAATGTAGAACAAAAATGCATTATAGATTTGGAAACATTGAGGTTTATTCTTTCAAACAAACTGTCAATTTCATTAATTAATTATTAAATAAAAAGCTAAATTAATGAATTATCAAATAAAAAGCAAATATAGGGACTCGGGCCCTCGGCGCCAATATTGTATACATGTGCAATGACTGAAAAAAACGGACGCACACTCTTTCTCTCTGTCATTCTCACTGCTCAGTCTCCACTCACTCACTCACTCCGAGTCCCGAATCCCCAGTGCCCCACCCACTCGAGCGACAAATAGCAGAAAAGCCGCTGTACTGCACGCGCTAATCCAAATCCAAACCCGGGGGCATCAGGGACTTCTCAATCTAGCGGCGGTTATCGGGAGTAATTGCCCAATGTCCATCAAATTAAAAAGAGTAGTTTTGATCTTGAGGTTGGAATGAGACTTGATATTTGCGGGAGTAGTACACAGAAAACAGAAGCCAATACCGACAATTTAATTCTTCATACTCAATCTCAAAACCAGACCTACGCTATTCTCAATCTCAAAACCAGACCTACGCTATTCTCAATCTCAATACCAGAAATTCCCCATCCCACCAAACCATGTCATTCTTATTCTTTCTCATACACGCCCACCTACCTTTGTTGAGAGCAATACCCATTGATTTCGATACCGCACTTGCTTCTTTCTCTCCCTTTTTTACGTATATATACCGCCAGCGTGTTTGAGTTTCTCATATCGAGCATTCAGCTTCATCCTTATTTCCCCTAAATTACTTTTGTCTGATCTCAAGTAACGAGTGGAGGGGATTTTTACAGCAGCAGGAACAAGGAAATGGCGAGTCCAAATCAACAAGCTGAGATGAGAATTCTGAGAGCAAAGCAGTGCTCCAAGGGTAACTAATTTAAATCTACCTCGATCTCCTCTCTCTCTCACTCGTTAACATTGATCCCTTTCCATTTCATTCAATTTCAAAGGACTCCTCACATAATGTCTAAATAAAATGCATTGGGTTGATAATTAATTCGTGGGTATGGTGAAACTGATGAATGTACGCTTATGCATACAGATGCAGTGAAAGCAGGGACCAAGGCAGCCGCAATTGCATGCGTAGCTTCCGCCATCCCCACAGTGAGTCTTGTTCTTGTTAATGCACCAATTCAATTCAATTCATGTAGCTGGGACTGGTTATTAACTGCTGGGTTTGATTAATGTATAAAGCGGCCTTAATCATCTGCAGATGTTGGGAGCAAGGGCTATTCCTTGGGCAAGGGCTAATCTCAACCATGCTGCACAGGCGCTCATCATCTCTACAAGTAAGTCGGTAATTAATCAATTAAATATTGCTGTCATGCCATCCCCAAATGTTATAGTTGCAGTTGTTTATTTGTCCTTAATATCGATCAATTTTCTAACATTGTATTGAGTTGCTTTCCTAAAATACTTTTGCTCTGATCAACGATTTTACAACTACTGAATTGTTGATAGTATTTTGTTTGGAGGAACAATGATATATATTTTATTTATAAATCGTTCTCATAGATCTGGTTGATTCGGTTGATATCTCTCATTATAATTCTCTGATGAACTGCATGTTGATGTTGTGTTATGTGTACTTTGATTGGAGACAGTCAGCGGATCGGCTTATTTCATTGTAGCAGATAAAACCATTCTCAACTCTGCACGGAGAAACTCTTTCCGTGAACAAATGGAAAATGAAGCGGAGTACTCACCTTTTTGAAAGATAGCAGAGAAGTATAGCTAGCAAAGAATTATAAGCAGCGCAGATAAATGTCTATCTAACTTTGTTTGATCTGATGCCCAGACAGTGAGTCTGGATCGCTGATGGAAAAATATCCAATCAAGTATTTCTCTCGGTTCTCCAGAGAATGTATGTATAAATATAAATGTTCGTAGTCTCTGTTTTGCTCCCAGTAGATTAAATGCATAGGGCGTTGAGCTTTATCTTTATTAATACTCTGTATGCAAACTTCGTGTTTCAATTGTATGTATGTATTTTAAAATCATATGGGGAAATTTTTTCTTTCAAATAAAACTTTCTGTGAAATTGTCAGGGATATAATATGGTTATTATGTGAAAATGTAAGGGATATAATATGGCAATAACCTGTTGAAATAACCATAGTGACCACGTTCCAATTTGAATACTGATTACAATTCAGAAATAATTTGTGATTGAAAAATTTTAATTCTGTAAAAATTCTTGTATCATTACGAGGGAGGATTCCTCCTGCCTGTCATATATGAGCAAGACTACTTTCGAAAATGCACGGTTTGGAATGGCAAGACTACTTTCGAAAATGAGCAAGACTATTAAAAAGAAATCTGGTTTGGAATGGCAAAGATGGGAGGTCAGCAAACTAGAGATATGAAATCCTCTTTGCATTCGTTAGTCACTGTAGTCTGTAACAGATAAGTCTGACCACGTTTTGCAAGCTTCCGACAGAAGGAAACATAGATACATGGATACAAAAGGCATAATGTGGATAAAAAAGGCATCGGAATGGAACCACCAAGATCATGAATCACATGTATTAATGTAGTGTTCTATGTTTTCTATATGAAGTTGATTTTTCTATTTTTAAAAATATGCACTATACAATTAGTTCGACAATTCCAAATAAAATGAACCTCTAAATTCAAGATTCATTGTTGTTAATAACCGGCAAACCTGCATACAAGAAATAAGTTCTATTTATTGACATCAAGGCTTTGGGTATGCTTGCTATGAAAATCCAAGACCAATGCTCCACAACAAGTTTAAGTAGGTAATGCATTAATTGCCAACCAGGTAACATGTATAGCGTTTGCTATCAAAAGTCATATCCTAATCCAATGTCAACCCTACCCCTTCACATATAAAACCTACCAATTCACATATTTAATTATTTAATTGTAGATGTCAGTCAAACACATAACTTGGAATGTATGATTTCATTGTCCATTCGAGTTTTAGTTTGCAATAAGCCAAAGAGTTCATCGTAGGAGGCTAAATTACCATTTGAACAAAAGTGTAATAGAACACCAATTACTCCCTTTAAGGTTTATTATGCTGGCTGTGATGTCCATTATCATACTAGATTTTGGATAGGAAGTGTATATTGAATATCATTTGATGTTTTTTTGTAAAGGATAGGAAGTGTATATTGAATATCATTTGATGTTTTTTTTAAAGGATAGATAAATAAGTTGAAAGTTTTTATCTGCATGATATAGTTGGGTATATCCCAAGTTAGTTTTCATATTTGAGCCCATGTAAAATGTGTTTTTTTAATATAAAGAAATACGATCTGTTTTTCTAAAGAAAAAAAGAAAAAGAAAACACCAATAACTTAAGAACACTAGATATATATATCTATGTATAATTGTAGTTTAGTTTGTTGTAAGTGATATTATTTCTAATGATATATTGTATGAGGTTTCAGTGAATAGGGACAAGGCAATCGAAAGCCAAATATTCATTTTGAAAAGATGACTTCAGATCACAAAAGTTGCTTATACCACAGGAAAATTATACAATTAATTATCCCCATAATACTCCAACATCCAATGGAAGATTACTCTATGGTATTAATAAGGAGTGGGACATTCTACATAAAATATGTCATTCCAATAGGCAACGTAATATAATGCTCCAATATAAAGACATGTCAAACAAAGTTGCATTGAGCAACGCAATACCTTCCGATATTAAAAACAAGTTGTAAAGAAGGTTAGAAAGAGATTATATGATACAAAAATACATATGTCAAATCACGCTGAAATGCAAGACTACAAGTCTGCAACTATGGGAGACCATTTAGTGTCGTCCGAGATCACTCTTTATCGATTGAATAACAAACTGTGACAATTCAACATCACTTATTTGAGCTTGTGCATGCATGCAACGTGGTATCACTTATTTGAGCTCGTGCATGCATGCAACGTGGTATCACTTATTTGAGCTCGTGCATGCATGTAGTGTGGTAGAAGTCATTCAAACTCCAAGCTGTCATGTATGCAACGTGGTGTCTGTACAATTCCAAGCAAGACAGCTTACCTTCATTCATTCAGATCAAGAAGTAGTGGTTGAGGTTGAATTATATTTGTTTGCTACGATTTATCCAGTGTTCGGAAAAAAGAAAAAGATTCCCCCACATAGGCAATGATTACACAAAGAAACACCTCGGCATCGCATAGGTGTGGTTTGGGTTTGGGATTCCTTTGAATGAGAACAATGGGGTCTATTACACCTGCATATTGAGACCAAGAAATGGAGTAGCAAAACGGATCCATAAAATGATCGTCCAATCTTCATACAACCCTCTAGACAGAGTTATCCATGCTGACTTTAAACACAATGATGGTTAAAAGAGATGGGCTTTGAACAATGGAAGGGAAACGTTGTGGAAGACCTCGACCTTTTCCAACAAATGTAGACGGAAAGCTTTGACCATAAGAAAAAAAAACAACCAGAAGCTCCTGCGTTACAGCAACCCCCAACCGTTGAGATTCGTTGAGATTCATTGTGCACAGAGGCTATGCTTCCACAACCACTACTAGTCTTGAGCGTTTCCCAACAAGGAGGAGGCATGGCATATTTTCAATGGGTGCACGATGCAGTGATTTCGTGCCAGAGAACAATACCCAAAGAGTTATTATGTGCACTCGGCCTGACATTGTCAAACAAGACCTAAAATCTAACTCTTTCCAGAATGAATGGAAGCTTATTGTGTGTCTTACTCTTATTGAATGGATTGTTTATTGATCTATGCCACATCTCCATTTCATAATGTTTACCCTGTTCAAATGATCCAACTCCGGGATTGTGTTTGACATCCTGTACTTTCATCAAATACATTGTTTCGGATTGCAATTTTGTTTGATGTATTTTCACTCGAGGGCGCCGCGGCTGTTTCTCTAAAGGAAAATACTCTTTTTTTAACAAGAACGGTTGAGAGTTATTTATATTAGAAAAAAGGAGGTTACAGAGATTGAAAAGAGGAATTGCTCTCTAATAGAGCTATTGTCTGCACCATAATCCTTCTCCTTTACAAAATTGAAACTGTTTCTGCATAATTCTATTCTATGAAGACTATAACTCCTTACATACTTCCCTAATAGAAAGATTACAAAGAAATACATACTTAAAAAACATAAAAGAGTCTGTTACTGCGCAAATTCGGCAAAAATTAAAATCTGGGGTAGTTTCTGCCCTATAGGCTATGCTATAAACAAAAAAGAGTCATTCCCAATAACTGCAGAGAGTAGGTAGAATATACAAAAAACCAGGGTTCTGAGAGGTCTTTAGCGGCGTCCATGATGCTGAGCAGGTGGTCCAGGAATGATTTCAGTTGAGTGGTCGCGCTGCTTGCAATAGTCCGATTCTGCACTGTCTTGCATGTTTGGGAGGCAGCGGCTAACCTCATCTCGAAGCTTATCAATTTTTCCTTCCACATCAATGATATTCCTGTTATTGTCATTAGTTTTGGAATCAATATTCGAAACACTGAGAACTACGTTGTCCAGTGTTTCAGCAATAATGCCAATCCTTCCATTCAAAAGGGTATTCCCATTTCTAATCTCTGTGATAGTAGTAGAGAGCAAAGTGTAAACCCTTCCTAGAGCTTGTTTCAGCTCTGCATTCTCACCCCTAATGCGTTGGAGTTTCTCCTCAATATCCGCCATCCCGAGGTTGTCTTCTACAGGACCGAGGTTGAGAGCATGGGACAAGATAGCTTTTCTTGAGAAATCCAAGGAAAGAGAGCTAAGGTTCTATAATTTGGAGGGAGACGAGGGCGAAGAGGGCAGAGAGGTATGGCAGAGAAGTCAATGCGAGGGGAGATGCCTGGTTTCAGCAGTAGCACCCACGGAGGATGCTAAATTAAATGCAAAGGGGGAGTCGCCCATTACACAAGTATCCCAAGAACATAGTAGGAAGAACTAGGCGGAGGTCGAATGAGTGTTGAGTGAATAGCTTGGACAACACGAGAGGGGGAGGATTAAGTAAACCGTGCCATCCCAAGGAGGACAAGGCATATTCCAAGGTGTCATTAATTCGTGGTCAGGGTGGTTGAAAGGTGGCAGGAGTGAGGCGCCACGAGGAGAGTGGGAGTTAATTCCCGAGTTGTGGAGATAGGGGGTGGGAATCATGTAGTAAGGGTGGTGGATTAGGGGATGGGAATCATGTAGTGAGGGTGGTGGATTAGGGGGGTTGAAGAGTAGCTTAGGGAATCCAGCATTTTTCAATATCTTTGTCATTAAGGGCAATAAACCCATAGTCAATGAGAACCCCTTTGTTAGCCATGGATTTAGCTGCCTGAGTGTTTGCTCGAAGAATGTGGAGAAGCTTGATGACAATAAAATCAGAGAGAATATTTTTGAAGATGTGATGATACTTAGAGTTTGGTTGATGATAACTCAGGGTTATCTTCCTGGCCTCCCTAATTATAAGGAGGGAATCGCCAAAAATTACTAGTTCCTTCAGTCCTAGGCTATTAGCTAATTTAAGTCCTTTGAGCAAAGCTAGCCACTCCACGCTATTGTTTGTGGCTTTCCCAAGACCCCATGCAAACTCTACCTGTCTGTTTCCACCAAGGTCGAAAATGACCCCTCTCGCACCTGCCAACCTGGGGTTACCTTTAGAGGCACCATCAAAGAACAAAGAGTGACATCCACCAGTTGTTGAAATCATCCAGACTCTTCCGGATTTGCCAGCCCAGAGAATTTGGTTTCTTTTTTGGAGGGTTTCCAAAGAGAGTAGTGGAGTAAGTGATGAAATCAGATGACCAAACTCTCTCTTCAGTGGTGAGGGATTCCAAATGGAGATGATTTAAACCTTTTGAGAGAGTAGTTTCAATCCAAAGGGCTTTAGCAGAGGAGGCAATTTTGGAAGGAGAGAGCACTATGCATGGGGGTTTCACTCAATAAACCGCTATCATAGCATGTTCGTTCGTGGCATATGAAACAATACCCCTAATTTCACTCAATATTGGAAAATACCTTCCAAAATCGTTTTTTTAACCCCCTCCCAATATGCCTTCCCAATTTTAAGAAACCCCTATTTTCACTAGATATTGTATGTATCAATTTTTTCATTAACATTTTTATATGCCTTTATATTTCTACCTAGTATATTGATATGATACCCCTCTTATGACCCCACATGCATTCTACAATGCACCTTGCTTCTTTCGATGTATATTGTGGATGCACATTACTTCACCCACAATGCAATTACTCAATCACATATCATTATGATTTGCAACATCTAATGGTCTAATGAAGAGATAGGAGATCACTTCTTGTATGTCACTAGAGCCAATGCACATAGCATAACATTTAGATTGCATGTTGCAATTCCCGAATCGCTGACTAAGCCTATTGTGGGCTAGGTATCCAAGCCCACAGGGCCTGTAACAAACTCTAGGAGGCTGACTAAACCTCCCAAGGAATGTAATAGGCATGAGTGGTTGGGTATTCAAGCCCCTAAGGCCTATCGAGGGCCTATAACAAACCTTGGAGTCTTAGAGCCTCCCAAGGCTATTGGTAACAACTGGCTGAGTGCTATTGGTAACAATTAGCTGTCAATGACCACTGTCTCTCGACTATGATCAACTAGAAACCCACTTTACCACAAAACCACTAGCCTCAAGCATGCCTCAAGACATGATTTCCCTGCATACTGGTAAGCCCGAGCCTTGCCTCAACTCGATTTCTCATCCGGCTGTGATCCTGCCATCTCCATCTGGCAGATATTTGTCAGCTCACCCATATAAAAAAGACCCCAAAGTATTTTTGTATTGTTACATTAAATAAAAAAAACCTTTGCCCTTTAATATATAAGCAATATAATTTTTAGGTTTTCATGAATATTTAATACCACAATATGAATGAACATGATATTATATTTCCTTCTAGTGAATCCCCCATGGCACTATATTATCAAAAATGCCTTTATTTTCGTTGATCCAAATATTCCAGCAAATATACTTTGGCAGAGAAGCCCAGATTTTTGTGAAGTCTGGTTTTTTGTGAAGAGAGTCGTCATAATAATCTGTCCAGCAGGTAAAGAAATCTCGCCATTTCGTAGGGAGAGTTAGATTCATGCAGAGGTATTGAAGAGCATTGCACCATACCTCCCGAGTAAAAGTGCAATCTAGGAGAAGGTGTTCCAAGGTTTCTTCCGAGTCTTTACAGAGTATGCACCTGGCGGGTCCAGCTATGCCACATTTTTTTAGATTTTTAGTTGTTGGGATTTTATGGTGAGCTAAGAGCCAGCAAAACCAATTGACTTTGGGCATGTCTTTTTTCCCCCATATGTTTAGCCACATAGTTTCTTTTTTGTTATTCTATGTGATGCTCCTGTATCCCGCTTTGACTGTATAATGACCTTGTTTTCCCCAAACTCTAAAATCTGGAAGGTTGTAGTGGATCAGGGACAAGCCATGAAGTAGGGATTGAAAAGTAGTGAGTTCAGAGAGGAGATGGTTGGGAACTGAAAGATCTTTCCAACTAGCCCATCTGCCATTAGTATGCCAGGAAGAGAGGTCGCGTAAGGTATGGATATTGTGTTGATCCATCCAAAGCTTGATATTTGCTAAGCTTTCTGTATGAAAGGCTGGAGGAGAGGCCCCAAAGTTGTCTGTCCAAATTTTGATTTGCTTTCCATTGCCTGGAGACTAGTGGAGTTTGTCTTGAATAACATAGGTAGCTTTTTTGCATAGATTTCAAATTGGAGAGCTGTTTTTTACCAGAGGAAGATCATCAATGCAATGTTTTCTAGTTCCTTGCATATATTTTTTCCTGAGGATATCCTTCCACCAAGCGTTCTCTCCAGATATGACCCTCTACATGATTTTGGCACCTAGGGCGAGATTCATCATTCCTATATCACATATCCCTGCACCCCCACAACATTTTGGGTTGCAGACAGTATCACAATTGATCAAGTGAAATTTTTTTGTGCCACTGCTTTTTCCACCTTGCCAGAGGAAGCTTTTGAATTCCTTGGTAATGTCCAGAAGAATAGATTTGGGTGAAAGAGAGATGGAACAGGAGAAAATAGGGAAGGTAGCAAGGATAGAGTTTATGAGGACAATTTTCCCAGCAAGATTAATCCATCTGGCTCCCCAGGATTGATTTTTTTTTTTTTCCACCAACCCCTGCTAATCAGAAGACTTTTTTTTCCCCTGATGTATTGGTACACCAAGATAGCTAAAGGAGTTCCATTTTAGCTTTCCTTCATACCCAAGAGTTCTGGAGATCCTTGTCATTGTTCTTTCAGAGCAGTTCCAGCCATATATTTTGGTTTTTGAGGTATTAATTTTTCCATCAGAGGCCTGGAGGAAAGTGGTGAGGGATTCTTTAAATCTATTGGCAATGATAGTTGAGGCTCCCCCTAGGAGGATGGTATCATTAGCAAACTGTGCATGATTGGATGCTCTTACTCCTCTGGCAATTTTTAAGCCTTTGAGCTGACCATTGATTTGTATAGATTGCATCTTTCTGCTAAATTATTCTGCAACAATAAGATAAAGAAAAGGGGAAAGAGGGCAGCCCTACCAAATTCCTCGAGATGCTTGAAAAAATCCAGCAGATCTACCATTGACAAGAGGGGAAATCCAAGTCCTGCTGATACAAGCTTTGACCCACTTGATAAATATTGGGCAAAAGACAAGTCTTTGCATGATCTCAAAAAGAAAAATGTGATTTACTCTATCAAAAGCATTTGCCATGTCCATTTTGATAGCCATACCTTGTTGATTTCGTTCTATACTGGAGTGGATGGATTCTTGGATGATAATGATGTTGTCCATGATTTTTCTTCCAGCAATGAAGCCTCCTTGAGTGTCTAAGGTGATGTGAGCCATTATCTTCTTCATTCTTGTAGCTATAATTTTGGTGAGGATCTTATAAGAAGTACTACAGAGAGAGATAGGTCGAAATCGATCAATCGAGAGAGAGTTTTTATCTTTGGGAATCAGAGCTAGAAAGGTGAAGTTTGTAGTTCCCCCAATTTTCTCTTTTTTCCTTGTCCAGTTAAGCATCCTTTTAAGATCCTCCTTTATGATTTCCCAAGCAGCTCTGTAGAAATTTATCGTAAACCCATATGGTCCCGGAGCTTTATCGATATTTAGAGACCAGATTGCTTCAATGATTTCTTGCTCTGAGATAGTTTTTTCAAGTTCTTTATTTTCAAGATCTGAGATAGAAGGATGGATACCTGCAAGAAGCTTTGTTTGGCTATTTGGGTCAGTGTCCCCACTATCCGAGTAAATATGATGAAAATTATGGAAGGCAATATTTTTTATTTCATCTTGTTAAGTGACTTTTTTATTGTTGTTGTCTTTAAGTTCCTTGATGAAGTTGTAGCTCAATCCGGCCTTGGTTTACTTGTGGAAATAGGTGGTGTTTCTATCTCCTCCTTTAAGCCACAGTTGTCGATATTTTAATCTCCAAGTCTCTTCTTCAAGTCTAGAAGCTTTCAAGATCTCAAGGTTTAGAGTTTTTTCTTGGAAGAGAGAGGAACTAGTAATTTCATTGCTCTCCATTTGGGATTGGAGTGCTACTAGATCAGTTTGGAGACTCAATTTTTGGGAGGATGGTTCAGATAAGGAGGTAGTGGCCCACAATTTTAGAGCAGAACGGCTTGCCCTAAGTTTTGATTCCCAAATATAACTGGGTGAGCCAAAAAAGGAGGTATTCTAGGCTGAGAGAATGATCTCTAGAGCTTTCACGTTGTTGAGCCAAAGAGCGTTGAATCTGAAAGGGATAGGGATGATATTGGCAGGGGGGTGATGGAGAGAGATATGGGCTTATGATCTGAGGTAGTATAGGGAATGATGGAAGAAGTCAAAAGGAGGTTTTTTTGTAGGAAGGTAGAACTTACCAAGAAATGATCGAGTCTTGCAGCGATGTGTCCCGAACCAGCTCTTTTGTTGCTCCAAGTGTATGTTCCATTTTTCAACTGAGGGTCTAGCAAGTCCATATAAACCATTACATCTTCTAATTTCTCACCAAAGGGATCTCTGACAATTGATCCTCATCTTTTTTCCATTCTTGATTTTGTGGTATTGAAGTCTCCTGCAATGATTACATCCTTCCCATGAAGTTCGTCCTTGAGGGTTGAAAGGGAGTCCCAGAAGGAAATTTTATCTCTGTAATGTGTAGGGCCATATACATTACAGATGTATAAGAGATCTTGATCTTTGTTATTTTGAATTTCTAGTAGCATCCAATGATTTTTTTCAGTAACTGATATGATCGTGAAGTTGTCCATTTTACAAAAAAGGGCTAATCGTCCAGAAGCTCCTTTGGAGCTAACTACCTTGCCTATTATTTTTCCAGAAGAGGCGAGAGAGACTCAATACATCTTCTTTTGCCATTTTTGTCCCTTGAAGTAGTAGAAGATCTTGTTTCTCATATATTATAATATTTTTGATGGATTCAACCTTGATTGTGTCCCCTAAACCTCTGCAATTCCAAGAGACAAGCTTCATTATTTTTTTGATGCAAGAGATCCTGCTCGGGATCTGGTGTCTTTGAAACCGCCCGTGCTCTTATTTTTTTGAAGAAGTTTGGTGTCTTCAATGTTCAATTTAATTCCGAGCTCCATTTCTCTTTCCACTTCCTGTTCTCTGTGTTGTCTATTGGATCTTCTTCCTCGAGGGGACATGGATGGTCCTAGATATGAAAATTCCTGGGTTCCTTGAGAGGATGTATTACCTAGAGATGACAATGTTGGGTTAATTCTGCTTTGCTTTACCATTTCTGCCCAAGTGCCCTCGGGGGTTATTGCTTTTTCATTTGCTTTTTCCATTATGTTTTCATTGACTACATTTGCAGGAGGCGGGGGAGTTGGATTCCTTTGTTCCTCTGTTATAGGATTTGGATCGAGGGTTTCTAGGTCAGGGATTTCTCCTTCCTCGGGGATTAGGAAATTGAATTGGTTGCTGGTAGAGGGGCCCATATTCTCTTTGATTTGTTCCTTGTTTTTCCCTGTTTGCACTCCATTGTTGCTGTTGGTAGGACTATAGTTCTTTTTTCCCCCTTTTTTGTCTATTTCTATGTCTCTTCTTGACTTTTTTCAATGACTTCTTGAGCAGCTTTAGGGAAATTTTTCACCCGTATTCATGGAATTTCCTGCATTTAAAGGGTAGCTGTTCGTAATCAAATTTTTGATAGAATTCCCAACCATCCATGATCATATTCACTCTTTCTGGGAGCCATTTTTCTAAATCTAATTCAACACATATCCTAGCGCAAGAGAAAAGGGGACCTTTTGGTTCAGTTTTGTCAATAAATTCACCAAGAGAGTTTCCAATTACTTGAAGGGGTTTCATCGTTCCGGCAATGAAGAGGTAAATGATGAAGACAAACCCAAACCGGGACGACTGAAGGAACATCTTTCTCTGGATCGAATGAGAGGCTCCAACGATTGAGATAAAGTCCTCTTAGGCCCAAGAAGTAAGATCCGCTACGGAAGATAAGATCTCTGTCTTCTTTGAATTCGAACAGGAAAGTAAAAAGTCCTTGTCCACAAAAATAGTGCTGTAGACCTCCCAAGATGAGGGGCATCCAGTTCTTGGATATCCATGTCTCCATGGTTTTAGGTGAGGGCCAGAGACCATTGAATTGGCCAATAAGGCCTCGCTAACTCAAGGCGAGGGATTTCATTCTTGAAGCTATGGATGTGATCTGGATCCTTGGAGCTATGACACTTTTAATGAAAGAGGAGCTGGAGAAATCCAAGGCAGGAGGAGGGGAGGAGGCAACGACCAGGGCTTGGAAGGTGTGGTCCAGATGGAGGCGGATCTCCTCCGGAGAAGGGTCAGCGGGCATCTCAGCCATGCGAACCTAGGGGGCACCGATGCAAACCCTAGGAGAGCACAGCCACAGCATGTAGCATCACTTCATTAAACAAAACCCAAATGTTACCAAGCTGAAACTACTGGTCATAATTCAGACACACTAAAGGAAAGTACTTTTTAGTAACAATGATCATATCGTTAATTAGAAAAAAATGTTACTTGTGTGTAAATATATGTTAAGATTGTTATGTTAAGATCATTCCAGATGGATAGATAAATTGTCCAATTAGATAGTTACTGATGGAATTTGACCATCAAAGATTGGTAAAATTTTCAGGTGACCATTATTAAGTGAATGTTAATGTCTAAAACATTTAAAAAATTGTTGGAACCGTCATTTTTAACCAGTAGATATACTTTTCAATATGATATTTAAGTAAAATCTTTACTTAGATGAGTTTCCTAAAATTGTTGAAACCATCATATTAACAGGTAGATGTGTTTTCAATTTTCAATATTCCAATATTCCAATATCTAAATGAAATTGTTACGTATGTGTAAATATATCGAGAGGCCTGGACTTAAACTGTGGAACATATCTTGGAAAATACACACAAAACACAGTGACTACTATAAAAGTAAAAGACATTTGTATTTTTGAACAATGAATTGCCAAGGCAGGCAAGGCTGTGACTATCACAACTAAGGAAAAAAACAAAATTCATAACATATGCTCTACTGTTTTCTTTTTATTTTTCAAAAACACTAAGGAGCGTTGGAGGTAATTCTATTCATTTACATCATCTTTCTTTTGTTCAAAGAATAAAAAAACATAAATAAAAGAAACATAAATTTTACCCAAATTATAGGTCATTCCTGCATGTCGTATATTGTGCCAGGGCTAAATGCATCTAGATGTTTTGGATTGGGTTGTTGTGTACTCAAGGGAAAAGCACACTGTGCAGTCAAAAGATTGAACTGCGCAGTAAATGACTACTTTATCTTTCTTCACTTTTGGCTTCGCCGATCATACGATAGGGAACCCCAAATTTTACTTCGTTGAGGACTTCACTTCACCGATCAATTTAACTTCGTCAAACACTAGCTTGTTGGAAATTAACTTCACATTTATGTGCAGTTAACTTTGCATAAATTAACTTCGGATTTCATAAACACATTTTTACTTCGCATAACTAGACATAAGAACCAAAATATAAAATGAAACTTATGCGAACTTACTCCTCATTAAAATAGAAATTTTACTACTGTGAATTATTTGGAAATATTGATTTCTTTTACACACCGTAAATGTAAAAAACTTTTACACAACTAAATCTGGAGAAGATGTGCGACATGCAACATTCAACATTCTTGAGAATGAACTCATAAAAATATGGACTTATATATATTACCATATCAAAATAGAGAAACTTGACCTCAATACATGGAGATAAGATTTTACTATGATCTTTCACTTCTTACAGAGCTTGGGCTCTTCATACATTTCACGAGTATGAACTTCTTCTCCTTTCTCTCTTCTTACAGAGCTAGGGATTTTCACTTCTTCTCTTCTTCCCTCACACATATCTCTCATTTGTTTTTCAAATATCTTCTTCTATATATAGGAATTGCATAACCACTGACTTGATATTGCTTCACCTGGAAGCTACTGAGTTACATTAAAGACTACAATTAATATCTATGTAAGAATTCTTGACATGTGGAATACAAACACAGTTACATAAATACAATGAGACGTGCGACGGATTGGTTGCAGACTGACTGAATGTCTGATATTGCACACTAACAAAAAGACTGATAGAATGACTGACAGAGCCAGCGCAGACTAGATACGCAATCAGCTCGTAATTACGTTTTTCCAACACTCCCCCTTAATTACGATCAAATGGGGATCATTAAACAAAAATAAAATTTTACAAAATGTTTCAGAGCTGAAACATGCTCTGTGCATGACGGAGTTCACTATGTAGAACTTGTCACTCCTAAACAACTTCGCAGATATTGAAATGGGTCCTTTGCCAATGGTTTGGTAAAGATGTCTTCTACTTGATCTTCAGATTTACAAAATTCTAAACAAATTTCTTTGTTATTTATCAATTCTATGATAAAATGATACCTTGTGTCTATGTGCATGGTTCTCTTATGGAACACATGATTCTTTGACAGTGAGAGAGCTGAATTGTTGTCGCAGTAAATTACTATGGGTTCTTGCTAGTTCCGCGACAGATCACTTAACATCCTCTACATCCAAAGTGATTGACATGCAACACTTGTAGCTGCAACATACTTTGCTTCTGCTAAAGAAAGAGTTACTATGGGTTGTTTCTTTGAAGCCCATGATACAACATCTGTTCCTAAATGAAATGTATTCCCAAATGTGCTTTTTATGTCATCTATGCTACCTCCATTGTCACTGTCAGTCTATCCAATGAGTTTGAAATTTTATAAGGTTGAATACAAAATTTTCTAAGGTGGATATCGGTGGCGGCCCATCTCTTCCAACTAGCTCAAAACAGTCTTCTGGCAATTTTGGTAAATTACTATTTTTAGCAGTTTTTTGGGTCTTGAACTTTCGTAGTCGTTTTGAGGCCCTAAACCATGTTTTTGGGTGATTTGGGGGAGCTAAATTGCAACCATTTGGCTCCATTCGAAAGTTGTAAATCTCGGATAGCCCTTTCAAACAGGCTACCGAGCGCCCCAAACAGAGATCATATGCAAAAGTTATGACCCCGGGAAGTTGAATGTTCAACTAACCACCTTGGGGCTGCAAACTGTATGACGGTTCATTTTTCTAGGGTTAGGTTTTTGGATGCTTGGAATTCGTTCCCTCATGCTTATGATAAATAGGCCCTTTCGGCCTCTCTTTGTCTTCATCTTGGTACGAATGAGCATAGCAGCTGCATCTCTTCTCAGACATAGCTACCACCATTCTAGCTATTGTATTTTACAGTCCGTTCTATTTCCGCTATTTAATAGAATGTTTGTTTACTGTATCACTATGTTCTTTGCAATATATCTCCGTATATGATTCTATATATGCTGTCTTATTTCATTCCTGCATAAATCTGGATCATCCTCTACCTCTTCCATGACTTATGGATGACTGTGCTACGAATGCACCTTCTAGTGATGTATCTGAACTGTTGATTCTATGTTCATGATTAAGTAGTGAAGCTTGCAACTCATCAATAGTCAATTAAGACAGAGCTTTGTTTTCTTCCAGGGTCACAACTAAAGATTCAAATTTCTTTGGAAGAACTATAAGAACTTTTTCAACAAATCTTTGGTCACCTAGATTTTCTCCATGGGACTTTATTTGATTAACCAAACCAATAACACGAGTATAGAATGAGTCTACTGACTCTGTATATTTCATCAAAAGAGATTCAAATTCTCTTCTAAGAATTTGAATTTTGGCAGTCTTTACCTTGTTCAAGCCTTGATAGGAAGTTTCCAGTGTGTCCCACGCTTCCTTAGCTAACTACGATGCTGCTACTCTTGGGAGTATGGATTCATGTGTTGCTTGATAGATCTAGAACAACGCCTTTCCATCTTTATTTCTCTGTTCCTTCAAGACATCCTTCTCAGCTTGTGTGAGATTGTTATATGCTGCCAGATTTGTTAGTTCTACATAGCCATTCTGGACTATTTTCGATACATCTTGACCTCTAAAAAAACCTTTCATAGTTAGAGACCAATATTCATAATTTTTTCCAGAAAAGATTGGAGTTTGCAAATTACCATAAGTGGAAGCCATTTTTAGCTTTAATTGCTTTTGCCCTTTTTGTAAATACAATTTCTACTTTCCGTAAACCTCGCTCTGATACCTATCAAGGGAATCTTTTTCTATGCTTTAGGACTTTGCTTCTCCTAGCATATACTTTTCAAAGTAAACTTCTAACTTTTACTTCACAAATTAATTGCGCGTAAATTAATTGCCCATTTCAACTTTTTATTGCATAGTTGAACTTTGCATAAATGCGCAGCTTTTCACAGATATCTTAAACAAACTTTATATTGAAATATTTCTTGTTAGGACATAAGAACCAAAACATTTACTATGAAACTTATGCCCAGTTACTCCTTGTTAAAATAGAACTTTCACCACGGTGAACTATTTTGAAATCTTGATTTATTTTACACATAGTAAATGTAAGCAACATTCACGCAAGTAAATCTGGACAAGATGTGTGACATGCAATATTCAACATTCTTGAGAATGAAACATGAAACTATATACTTATATATATTACCATAGTAAACTGCGCAACTTGGCTTAATACATGGAGATGAGATTTACTTTGATTTCTCATTTCTTACAGAGCTTGGGCTCTTCATACACTTCACGGGATGAGCTTCTCCTCCTTTCACTCTTCTTACACATCTCTCTCTCATCTTCAATTAAATTCTTCTACACATCTCTCTCTGATTTCAATTAACTTCTTCTATATATAGGAATTGCCGACTTAAGATTGCTTCAACTTGAAGCTACTTTGATACATTTAAGACTATAATAAATTTCTACCTAAGAATTTTTTATATGCAGAATACTAACGCGGTTACATAAATACTAACTTGACATGCACTGGATTGGCTGCAAACTGGCTGAAGTAGATTGACAAAAAGATTGACTGAATTGCTGACAGAGCTGGCCCAGACTAGATACACTATCAGCTCTTAATTACATTTCTCCAGCATAATGGTGCAAACCTCGATATTAATTTATATGTAAAATTTTTGCAATATTGCAATTATTTAATTGAAGCTTCGACCATTAATGGAATTCGCACTTCCAAACTCAAATTTCTTTGGTTTTCACCATCTTCAAGTAGGTCGACAATGAGATGGGTCGAGCAACCAAAAAATTTGCTTCCTAGGTTAGTATTTTACGTTGGGTTCTTGGCACCATACAATCAACGCCCACATAGTGCAATCTTCAAATCTAACAAAAAAGTTATCATTCTATCATTCAAAATAATAATTAAAAATATAAATAGATAAACATTAGAGAAATGAGTTAGATAAGGTAACTCACAGCAGAAGATTGCTCCTAGGTGGGATGACTGGTAGAACCAAATATCATAAATGATTCGGATAAGGTAACTCATAGCAAAAGATTGCTCCCAGGTGGGATGACTGGTAAAACCCAATATCATAGGCTCCCACAACTTTGCTCAGTGCACCTTTGTCAATGATGGCAGCTTCACTGAAACCATTGGTAGCATCTCACATCTTATAACTTGAACTTTAAACCCTCTCCAAAAGAGCGAATTTCAGTTCTCATGACTGCATGAACGAGTGGCTAATATGTAGTAACAACAATATAAGAGGATTGCATAGAGGAACCTTAAAATTTATATCCATCAACTCTGTCAGTATTTTTCGTCCAGAAGGTTTTTAGATATGTCTAGAAGTTTTATACATATATCAGAGTTTGAAATTTTATGGTTTTTCCATCAGAAGCATAACATTTATCATGGCGGCACGATAAATGTTATGCTTTCGATGGTGGAACCATAAAATTTAGAACTCCAATAAACGTGAAGCGATTGAACTGAATCCAAACACTAAGGGGTGAAAACGTGAAGGTGGGTAACACTTTCGTGAGAAACGAGTGGGAAATCGTCTTAGCGGAAGTTATTCGGCCGAATAATTTATATTATTCGGCCGCATAATTTACCTTATTCGGCCGAATAATTTAAATTATTCGGCCGAATAATTCAATGGTTATTCGGCCGAATAACCATGAACAGTTCTCCGTCCAGCCTAACGGAGATCCTTGAAATGTGTGCAAACAGTTGCCGGACGGAAATTTTTTTTTGGCAATAGTTTATTCGGCCGAATACTTATTCGGCCGAACAATTAATCGGCCGAACAATTACTCGGCCAAACAATTGTTCGGCCGAATAAATGTTCGGCCGAGTAATTGTTCGGCCGATTAATTGTTCGGCCGAATAAGTATTCGGCCGAACTATTTTTCTGCATAAAAGCACAGCATCGGCTGCCATTTGGCATTCTTTGCTGTAATTTTGCTGGACCCCGCAGCGGGCCCGCATCGTCTCTGTCGCCACCTTGCCGCTATCCGACGGCCCCCCTGCTGACGCTCCGCGAACTGCTGTTACATTTCGCCACCGTCCTGTTTCCCCACGATGCCTGCCTGCTGACGCTCCGCGAACTGCTTTTGCTGCCTGTCTTGTTGATGCCCGTGGCTTATGCGGTTGATAGCTCGTCGCCTACGTTAGCCAACCTGCTGTGTGCCGACGACTCGCTGATGCCCTGCGATCTTTTGCAGCTCGTCGGTTTTACGGTAGATAGTTTTTCGTTTTGGTGGCTGGTTGATGCTCTCTCTTGCTGGGTGTAGCTCGTCGTCAGTTACGCTTTGGGTGGCAGGGGTCCCGTTTGTTTTGCTGCGTGGAGGTGGTTGCGGTTTTGTTTGCAGGTTACAAATTTGTCATTTAGGTGTGTATTTTTCATCGTTGTGTTGTTTTGATTCTGGCTGTGTATTGATATGTTAAGTTGACGATATTTTTTTCTGCTTGGTGAAGGAATAACTTTCGTGGAGCGTTGGTGGGACGAATAATAGTGGTGTCGTTTGGATACAGGTATGTCGCATATTCTCCATATTGGTTTGTGGCATTAGAAAAAAATGGAAAAAAAATCTGTTATGGCACTTAAAATCAGAAGTTTAACTTTTTTATAATTAATGTTGATTTTAGAGATAATTTTATGTGCATGAACAGGGTCCATGCAGTCTGCACATGAACTCTGTTCATGAGCAGAGTCCATGGACTCTGCACATGAACTCTGTTCATGAGCAGAGTCCATGGACTCTGCTCATGACTCTGTTCATGAGCAGAGTCCATGGACTCTAAGAGGTTAATGAACTGTTCATGAAGTGTACCACAAGAGTAATAAACCTTTGTAGTAATTTAAGCTTGCTTGTAATTTAAGCCTGCTAGTATTAATAGTTTATTACAGGATAAGCTGTATTACGACCATGTTATATTTAATTAGCCTGATTCTAATCCTCGTTATTATGCCTCGTTATTATGCTTGTAATTTAATTATTAATGCCGAAGCACGTCTATATTACCTGGAAAGCTAATCTGGTTAAAAGTAATGCTCTTTACTGTGCCTGGTTTAATCCGAGTAAGCTTATTTCTGTTTAATAAGAGCATATAATATTTTAATTAATGTGGCAGGAAATTGTAATTGACTAATCACTTCACCATTAACACTGTATAATGAACACAGTCCATGGACTCTATAATAGATATATTTACCCTAAGCATAGCTATGTACATTATTTTACAAATTAATAGAGTTGTGTTGCTTAAATGTTTTATGTATTTAACATTTAATTTAGTGTATAAATAGAAACATGTTTTATTTGACGAGAGATAATATAATGGAGTAGAGCAGAGTTCATGAACTCTGCCCATGAACTCTGTTCATGAGCAGAGTTCATGAATTCTGCTCAAGAATAGAACTTTGCTCATGAACAGAACTATGCTCATGTTATGGTCTTTTTTATATATAAAAATGGTAAGATATATTTTATATCAAACAACATAACATGTATTTATTTTATTCTTATGGAATGCAACGCCATGGCTTCTTTATATAAATGGATATTTAAACCCTAAACTTGAATGAGTATCATATTAAGTTTCCCTTAAAAGTTCTATGTTCCTAGGTTTTTTTTTTATAAAAATGAAGGAATGTTTGTTTATTGAGATATAGAACAAAAACATAAGTGATTAGAGGAAAATTTGGAAGATTATTGTGTACTATTACAATTAAATGATTATAAGATGATTATTGATGTTATGTTTATGGTGGAATAGTGTTCTTAGAGCTAGAAGAGGAATTTATGAAAGAAAATAATTATAATATTTTAGGTGGCTCTACATTTTGTATGCCGATTTTTAAGAGATGCTTTTAAGTTTGTAGAATGAACATGTAACAATTTCAATGTGTGGAAGTTGTTTTATCATAAATATAAATTAGAAATCTCTTAATAAGTGGATATATATGTTATACTATTTTAGCCAGCTCTACATTTTGTATGCAGGTCCTTAAAAGATATGTTTTTAAGTTTGTAGAGTTAACATGTACAACTTTAGTGTGTGTAAATTGTATTATTATAAATATGAGCTAGAATTCTCTTAATAAGAATATATATATATGTTTAGTGAGATGTTTGTTCATTGACATATATATTCAACCATATTTGTTGGATTAAAAGTTATTAAGGTTATTATACTACTTCAATTAATCATGTTATGACTTATATTTGATAATGAAATGATTATTAGATATATCTTTATGCTGCAATATTAGTGATGGTAAGGAATTTTAGGTAATTAATTAGAGTTAGGAGGGAGACTTACATTTTGTATTTTTTTATCAAATATTGGCTTGATGTTTGTAGAATAGTCATGTACAATTTCAATATGTTAATGTTTGTGTAAATTTAGAAGTTATATCAAATGGAAAGAGAGTCTTCGAGGGGAAAGCGTAGGAGGTCATCACAATCCTCAGGAATTGGTGTTCCAGTTGGTAGTCGAAGGTTGTCGAATTCACCGAGAGGTTCGAGTTTATTGCATGGGTCCCAGTCATTTGATCATCAACAAGTTCGAAGGGGTACACATGATTCTCCTTCATCTTCTGTGGGAGAGCGTCGATCTCAACCTTCTGTTGGTATGAACATTAATGTTTAATAAAGTATAAATTGTATTTTTTTGTGTTTTGAAGTTATGGACAAGGTTAATTCTTGACTATGGCTATATTTGAAGCAGAGCGACATTCAGAAGATGTGCGTAATTCGATGGAGCGAGGGGGAGATCAAGATAGGATTGTAGATGATGAAATAGGTGTGGGTGGAGAGCAAGGTCCTGAAGATCCTCCTAGAGCTAGGACAACATATGTTCCACTAGATGAGGGGTGTACACCCATATCAACTTATCCATCTGATTTACCTGATGAGCTTCCATGGCAAGGTGTTGTGCAACAAACTATTCTTGAAAGTTGTAGATCCCATTATGACAGGTTGAACAATGATTTTTGTTCTTTGGATCTCCCTCTAGAGAGTCGACAAAGTCTAGAGATTGTTTTGACGTCTTTGCAGAAATTCATTGATGCATATGAGGAACTTGGACCAACTACAAATAGTTTTGCTCATTTGATGCGGATGCGAAGGGACCAAGTTATGGGTCCAGATAAGTGGGAGGTTGTGAAGGAGAGAGTCACTAGAGAACAAGCCAATTCAATGTTCAATTTCAAAGAAGGCCTTAAGCGAAAAATGTTGAAAGTGCAATATTTCAAGCATCCTCAAATTGCACATTTAATATATGATCGATTTCTTGCAGCTTATGGTCGATTTCCTTGGAACGATGAGGTTCCTAATTATTTTGCTAGATTTTTTTATGCAGAGTTTTTTTTAGGTATGAAGCCTAACTATACTGATGTTCCCTCTGACTTTTATGGAGCTGGAAAGGGTAGAATATATAATCGAAAAGGTGCTCTCAGAGACCCTACCACTATACAACCTCCGCCTGAGATACCTCGTCCACCAAGGGTTGTGGCTTTAAGATCAGAGATGGAGACAACATCTCAACTAGGGACAGTTGGAAGGGAATCGGTAGGTGATGGTTTAGCTTCAGCTCTTGCTGGAGTAGAAGTCGGTTTGGTGCGAGAGAGGGCTCGTGTTATTCTTCGTCAGAGTTTTGTCTACAAGACGAATGACGAGGTAGATGCATTGAGCATTGATGATCTCAGGGCTTATGCTAAGTCTTGTCGAGATATAGCTTCTGATGTGTTATCCAATGACACATCGAGCATGGGAGAGGTTTGTTGATTATGCTATGACAATCTATTTGATTTTTTTTAATCATTTTGAATTGAATTTTTTGCTACATGGGAATAAATATATTAAGCAAATGTATTTTGTCTGCAGTTTACGTCAATGTTAAATGCAAATAATTTTCGAGTCTCCAGTAGTCAAAATCGAGAGCATCCTAGTCAAAATGAAGAGCGCTTAGGAGAGGTATTTTAATTATAATATTTATGATTGAACATGAAATTTTTTTTGTTTGCTTGAATTTTAATAAATATCAATGTATCTTATTGTTAATTTGACTTATTTATGCAGGTTTCATTAGATTCCAACTTTTTAGATGATTTACCATCTCTTGTGAGCTAATGATTTTAATTTTTTTGTTTTGGTTTTAAGTTAATTGCTTAATTTATTATTTGTATCTACTATGTTTTATTTATTAACAAAATTTAAATTTTAGGGAAGAGACCATTTAGAAATTGGGGGCGAAGATGTGGGGTCTCTAATGAATGCAGATATTGCCACTGAGGTAATTTTGTTGAATTAGAAATGATCTTTGATATATAAGTTTAATGGTTTATATTTTTTTGATTTATTTGAAAATTGTTTTTGTACATGTTGCAGCTTGGCTCTTTGAGGTCCTTTGGAGCTAAAGGAAAGTCTCTAGGGGGAAAAAGTGGTGGACATGCATCCAAAGAATTTGATGTATGATTTTTTTAATAATTGAATTGTTTTGTAGATGAGTTTAATATCAATGAATATTTTGAATTTAGTTTAAAATTGTTTAAATAATTTATGATCTAAATTTATAATTTGTTTTTTTGTGTATTGTAGGTGGAGTTGAGTCCCAGGGAAGGTCCTAGTGGAAAATAGTGGAAAGATATTGGTCTAGATGGATAGTGGTTCAGACTTTATTGTTTTTGTTGATATATATATTTTGTAGTTGTTTTGAACATGGAGGGTATTTATTTTTTGATTATATTTACATGTACATTGAATTCACATGTTCATCAACTTTTTTTGGATTATATACATGAGTACATGTCTATTATTTCTCATTTGGTAAATGTTTAGAATATGTTTTGCATGAATGTTTAAAGTGTTTTGATAATATTTATAATATGTTTTGCATGAATGTTTAAAATATTTTTATAGGTGTAATCCAAGGTTAGGAAATGTTGAATGATGAGAATGAATGTTATGAAGTTAGAAAATGTTGAATGATGAAAATGAATGTTGAATGTTAGGAATGTTTAAAATGTTATTCCAAGTTGGGAAATGTTCAATGTTGAGAATGAATGTTATGTTAGAGAAAAAAGAATGTAGGGAAAGAATGAATGGGAGGTGTTATGGAAGAAGGAATGTTTTTATAGGTGTAATCCAAGGTTAGGAAATGTTGAATGATGAGAATGAATGTTATGACTTGCTAGAAAATGTTGAATGATGAGAATGAGTGTTATGACTTGTTAGAAAATGTTGAATGATGAGAATGAATGTTCAATGTTAGGAATGTTTAAAATGTTATTTTAAGTTGGGAAATGTTCAATGTTGAGAATGAATGTTTTGGTAAGAATCAATGCCATAAAATTTTTGATAGAAACATGGATGAATTAGGAAGTTTAAAAGCAAATATATGTTAAGATCAAATTTTGATATAATGGATTTTTAATTAATTTAATTTTTATTTTCAATTTTCAGGTATATTTGATGCGGCTGAAATCATGGCAAATGGGGGTAACGGTTTTTTGTTTTTTAATCATAAGTGAAGGTTCCAGGATTGTGAAGTTTGTGCTAGATTAGAGCAATGATTTTAAACAACAATTTGACGGATTTTCGTTCATTTGTTGTAAATAATCATTTCTCTAATTTAGCATAAGCTTTACAATCCTGGAATCCTTGCTTGTGATTAAAAATCAAATGATCGTTATCTCCATTTGCCATGATTTCAGTTATGTGAATTTGCACAAGCGATATTTTAAATTAAAGATATGGGACGGAGAACTTGGTGACAATTTTAAGATATCTATTTAAGAGATCATATTTATGGTGAAGTATGTATTAAAAAAACATGTTCGATGGAATTAAAATAATACAAAATTTAATATGTTTTTTTGTGATTTTTCGTTAGTATCAATGAACCAAAAGTAAAAATTCGGGGCGGAGTGGGGATAGCCACATCCGTTATCTCATCCCTTAGTGGTCTAATAGACATATGGGGACCCGAATAAAGTACTTTTGAATTTTCAAATTATATTTGAATTCATTTTTAAGCATGTGAAAGTACAACCATTTAAGCTTTTATGTTAGTTGTCATTCAAGAAAATATTCATAAAATTTCAATGAAAAAATAAAATCTCAATGAAAAAATATACTGTGCACAACAATTTTGATAATTGGACAAAAAATATATTGCACACAACAATTGACATGGACAAAAATATAGATCAATTTATTTTTGATATGTAGTTAAAAACATCGCAATGGAATACCATCTTCAACTATCCGTTCATGGTCACATATGGATAGTTTCCATTTTTTGGTTTTTAATTGTTTTTTTGATGGAACTTGTATCAATTTTATTCGAGATGAACATACTAAATGACTATATTGACAACATATAACATCGGGCTCATAATCTTGAAAGTAGACATAATTTTTAGTCACGTGTGTCTGTTGAAAAAAGTAGCCTTTTAAAATGATGGATCCTCTTTCGTATGTAAATCCGTTGTCGTTGTAGTCCTCCAATAACTTCATTTTTCCTTCAGTGCATCGCATCAAATAATATTTGACATTTTCGTTGTTGTCTACAGGTGCAATCACAGCGAAAACATCTCCTGTGCAAGTTATGATTGGTGTTAGTGTATTTAAATGAATTAAATTGACTACTTATGGCGATGGATTAGAATGAACAGTTGATTAAAAAGTCAAAAACAAGTTTATTACCTTCTCTTACGAGATCTGAAATTCTATCGCCATCAGACGATATTGCTATTTGTTCTGATTCTAATTCTTCAACACTTGCTAGCGGCATTTTTCCTTTTGGATTAATCTCTGTGTGTCTCCAAGCTTTTACGTAGTTGTTTGTTATGTTTTCACAAACTTCTGTAGACTCGACATTTTCAATGCAAATATGACAAAAGCATGATTGCTTTCTACTGTCAAATGCAAACACGTTGTGAAATGATTTTGTTTGAATAGAGTGAAGATCTCTAGTTCCATGTATGGTGCTAGCGTCATATGGTATTGATCTATTTATATCTTGGATCCCAACAAGCCAAAAAAACCTACACAATAAATAGTGTACATGTGTAATTAAATGTTAGTATATATACATTTTTTTAAATTTTAAGAAATAATATAAATTAAAAAAATAGTGGACATACCTGCGCACGTCTTTTGATTGTTGATTATAATCATGGCTTAGATTTAATTGACACCATTGGACAACCTCTGCAGCTGAATGAAATCGTGCTGAAGAATAGTTCATTTGCCATCTTCGAAGTGCTCTTTTCACGCATGCTCCTGCACCATCATGCTCACCTTTTCCATGCCCAGTTTCAAAGAAATTCCAGCGATGTTTAATGTTCAGCGCTTTATGAAGTCGACATAACCAAAAAAATGATCGGGAAGATTTAAATTGACCCGCACATCCATCAGACCATATCCAATGCTCTTTGAATTTGATTTCGCGTTTTTTCAGTGATTCATAGAAAATATTTTCTATACAATGTTGGACAAAATGTGTGTCGTGTGTACGATCATCGCTGATATAGAAGTGATATTCTTTAATCACATCTCGATTGTCACATGTGCTTTCAATGCCATCGACATCCTGTTGAGAATGTCTATATACGACATGGACAAATATCGAAACTTGGTCAGAGTGATAGTATTCACTCTGTATTTCTTTTTGTGCAGCAAATGTATAGTTTTCAGCAAAATCAACCACCGACAAAATTGTTCCAGGTGGAAAAATTTCACGAGACTGTTTGAATTGAAGATCTTGCCATCGTGCTCTATGTGAATGCTGGGTGTATTTATAAATTTCGCTTTCAAATTTTTTGAGAAAATCTGTGACGCATATCTTGTCTTCTAGCAAATCAATTCTTTTGGAATGTGAATCACTAGAACTTGTACTATAGTTGATGTATTCGTATCTCTTCCAATCAACATTTACATTTGACAACGATTGATCATTGTCGATAGGGTATTTATTGTGGAATAACACCAAATTTCCACAGTGATGACAATGTTTTCCATTGACACATTTCTTTGAATAAAATACTTCATCGTGATTTCTCTCACATAAAATTTGAGATATGAATTCACGTATCGTTGGCGGAGGTGGTGAATTTGTCCAAAACATTTTACCAAATTCAAGAAACGTATCATAATATAACTGAAATTGCACATGATAACGGCAACAACATGTATCACGTATAGTTATAGGTCGAACATACCATGGTTTTTGTTGCACAAATGTAGTGATTGATATATTAATTCCACGATGATCTTCCTTGAATTTATTGAACAATTGTACTTGTGTCATGTCCATTATATGTTTTGGTTGGCTTTCATATACATTTCGTGATATTCTTTTGCGTATCACATCTCTTGCATTTGGTGAAACTCGAGCATGTTCCAACCAATATTCTCGTACAATATCTTTAACCCCTGCTCCTAATCTATCTTTGTAAGGTTGTCTACAAATAATTGCCCAACAAGCAAGTTCATTATTTTCATCTATTTGCATTCTGAATTTGCTATGTTTGTATAATGTTTTTCTTGATGTTCCAACTGCTTTTGCTAGTTCTGTTGTCAAACGCTTTTGTTTAGTACTAGCTGAAAGAATTGCTGTATGAATTGCTTTACGTGCAGCACTGATATCTTTCTTCCTGGATTTTCCAAATTTTTTTATTGCATCGCCTATATTTTCCATCACATTTTGTTTCAATTTCGACTCTTTTGTTACTTTGTGAATACCCAATAACGATGTAGCACCTTCTAATTTCTTGGACACTAATAAACATCTCAAAATTTGTGCTTGTCCTGCTATTGAGTAATCTTTGAGAACTTCATCATAAAATTTTGTAGCACGATATCGTGCAACATGTATTGGTAGTTTTTCTCCATATTTGTCGCAATCAATGTCTTCTAACATTTCATCATCAATAGTAAAAGTACCTATACATCAAATTAAATTTAATTTAACATATATCAAAAAATAAAATTCATTATAAAAAAATGAATTTGGAAAATATATGATATATACATACCAGGTTCAATTTCTGGATTTTGAACTTGATCTTCAATATTGATTTCATCGACATTAGCATGTAAATCACTATTTACATCTTCTACAATGTTCTTTTCAACTTCAATTTGTTCTTCTTGTACTCTATTTTCAATTTCCATTTCTTCAACATTGTCATGTAAATCTGTATTTATATCTTCAATAGTTCTCTTTTCCGTTTCAACAACCCTTTGTTTTTTGGCAATATATCTGAGTTTTTGTTTCTCTCTATTATCATCATCATCACGTTTACGATCAGCTTTTCTTTTACGATTTCTCTTATTGCCCATGGTTGTTTAATCTATAGACGATAAATTAAAGAATCATGTTACTTTATAGTAAAAACAAATAAATTAAGATTTAAAAACATTTACGGAATTTATAAAAACATGAACTGAAATTTACTTTACCTTTTAAAAATTTTGTAAGAGTCTTTTGAAGAAGATTTCTTTGGAATTAACTTTCCTTTGAAAAAATTCTCTGAACAAAAATCTTCTTTGGAAAATAATAAACACACCTTGTGCCAAGGAAGAAAATAAAACACCTTGTAAATAAATCTTTGTTGTAAAATTCATTCCAAGAATACTTTTTTGAAAAAATATCTACGAAAAAAACCACTAGAAAAAAATACTTTCAATAAAAACTTATTTATAAATATATCTGGGAAAAAATCATTGTAAAAAAACAACTCTTTGAAAAAAACCCAATTTCAAAGAAATAAGAAGTACAAAATTACCTTGTAAAAAATCCTTTGCAAAATAAGATAACTATTTGAAAAAACTCCTTTCAAATAAATAAGAAGTGCAAAACTACTTTGGAAAAAAATCATTTGAAAAATACCTTAGCAAAACAACTATTTGAAAAAACCTCTTTCAATTAAATAAAAAGTGCAAAGCTACTTTGAAAAAAAAACATCCTTGCAAAGAACCTCCTTGCAAACATGTCTAAGAAAAGAAATATTTTGAAAAAACTCCTTGCAAATATCCCTTAAAAAAAACACTTTCAATGTGTTTTGGAAAAAAGAAGAAGAAACATACTTTGTAAAAATCTCTTTTTCAAAAAAATGTTTTCTTTGCAAATATACAACAAGAAAATAAATATTTGTAAAAAACTTCTTGCAAATAGCTTTAGAAAAAATTTTTCTTCAATGTGCCTTTGGAAAAAAGAAGAAACATACCTTGTAAAAACCTCCTTTTGCAAAAAATGTCTTCTTTGTAAAAATGCAATAAAAAAGAGATATGTTGGAAAAACTCCTTCAATGTGCCTTTTGTAAAAAAGAAGAAGACATAGTTTGTAAAAACCTCCTTTTGCAAAAAAATGTCTTCTTTGTAAAAATGCAATAAGAAAAGAGATAGTTTGGAAAAACTCCTTGCAAATATGCCTTGGAAAAAAAAACTCCTTCAATGTGCCTTTTGTAAAGAAGAAGAAGAAACATAGCTTGTAAAAACCTCATTTTGTAAAAAATGTCTTCTTTGTAAAAATGCAACAAGAAAATAGATAGTTTGGAAAAACTCCTTGCAAATATGCCTTAGAAAAAAAAACTCCTTCAATGTGCCTTTTGTAAAGAAGAAGAAGAAACATACCTTGTAAAAACCTCCTTTTGCAAAAATTATATCCTCCTTCCGAAATTAGTTTGACAAAAAAATGCGAGGTTCAAACATGCGAAAATAATGAATTAACTTTACCTTTATTTATATGAGTATAAATTTGTATTTTTATTTTTTTTCCGGCCGACGAAATTTTTTTTCCGTTTAGTTATTCGGCCGAATAACCTTCGTTATAAATTACGGCGCCGTTACGGAAAAACGTTATTCGGCCGAATAATTATTCGGCCGAATAATTTGTTCGGCCGAATAATCTCTGAAACATGACCGATTCAGATCTCTGCAAAATTTTCAGGTTTCTCCATTTTCGGAAGGAGAAAACCACCTCTTACACAACAAAACGAATGTCGGACTTCATACCAGTAGATTCATTATTGAATCTACTTTACGAGGGTATAAATTTTGTTGTATATAGATAAGAACTGATATTTTTTAAGTTTTATATTTGTAACATGTGTCGAGTTATGATTCAGCTCTTTAAAAAAACAGCGAAAAGAAAAATCCATAACTTTGTAAATACAACACCAAAAAAATCGAAGAAAATGTGGGTCGATTCATTGACGTGTCTACTTCAAAAGGGTGGTCGTAGATTTTTTGATTTTATAGCGGGTTGAGAGAAAAGTGGTGCAACAAAAAGGTTGTTGAAAATCGACTGAGTTTCCCCATGGGTCGACTTTAAAAAAATATCATAATTAGTATAGAGGTCCATTGGATGAAAACTTATAGTCACGCGTTAGTACATTGTGTGTAGATTGTCGTAGCATTTTCAGTTTTTGCAAAACACAAGTCTAACAACGATTTTAGTGGTGCAACAAATCATAACTCTTTTGTAGTCTTTTCGTTTTATAAGAACACACTGTCAAACATTTGCGAAATCGACATATCAAATCTTAATAAAAAAAATTGAAAAAATTATGAGTAGAAAGCTAACATAATTCTACAAAAGTTTTCTTTTTACGGCAAAGTGAAATTTTAAATAAAAATATCACTTTTGTTCGCCCGAAGTTGGAAGACATGAAAAAAACAGAATTATTTTCTCACGAGACCCCCCAAAATAGACACCCATCTTCATTTTTTCACCCGCATCCATTTGTTTATACCATATATGCATTATTTAAAAAACCTTTTCTATAACCTTTAACTACCCTATTTTTTTTAGTGATAATGTACATCCATTATAACCTCCATTGAAACTTCCATTACCAATGGCAAAGATTTTAGCAGAGGATTTTTTTTTTGAAAAAATTGTCAAATCTTGTAATATTAAAAGGCTTTGTTATCAGAGGAAATTTTAAGCATCTATAATTTTCTTAAAATGCAGAAACCATTAGCGAATCTTAGTAATTTTCAATTTTCCAACCATAAAGTGTTTGGTGATATTTTTGTAAATTTATTCAAATTTATGAGGATTTTATATAGTTTCTGAACAAATTTGGAGATGTTTATAGTACAATATTTTTAACATAAAAAATTTGACCTATTCATTTTAGAGAAAAGGAAATTGACAAATCTTTTTTTGGAAAAAAAACAAGGAAAATAACCTATGGGATAAATTTCACACCTAAATTTTTTTGGGTTCGCTAGAAGGTATTTTCCTTATAGTGAAATTATATTTTTGGAATAGAATAAGCCACTTGCTTAGTATTTCTAGTAAAATTATTTTATTCACAATATACTTCAAAGCTTTATGGTACACATAAAAATGGAAAATTTGCAAGCATATAATGTTGAAGCTTTTGCAATGCATATATCATTACAACTTTTTTTTCATTGTTGTGTGATTCTTCTCTAGTGTTGCTTAACATTTTGGTGGAAAAATAAATTGGATGTCTCACATACTTGTCCATTGTTTGTGAGCTAATATAACTCTGATCATTGTCCTTGAACTATCTACATGGACATAAAATATCGTGTTTTAATAAAATAATATCAATCTAGAAATGTAGAGAATCTTGTCCTTCAATGTCTCACAAGGTTTCCAACATTCAATTGTCCACTCAAATGCCATGTCTTACTTCAAAAGATACATGCATAATATTTAAAAAACTTTATGTAATACCTAACATTTCTAAAAGGACTTTACCTTATATGGGTTCATTATAGTCTCCAAGTCCTTATTTTCTTTCGCCTTATTTGACTCCACCATCGTTTTGCCCCTTGAAATGATGTGTCATAACAACTTCTCAAATGATTACAAAGATGAGACTTATTTGGATCAATCACACTCTCATGTCTTTGTAACTATTCAACATCATTATGAAATCTATGAAATGACGGTTTGACCAATTGCATAATTTCAATTTTCTAGATACACCTCCAGCCACTAAAGGATGATATCCTTACAAATTATTAACATTGTCCTAAAAAATGGTGCATTTATTAATCCAAATGACAACCTTCTATATGAATATACTTCTCATTCAGTTACAAATGTGGCAAGCAGTTGACTTGGTTTATAATGAACCCATGTTTATACCTTAAGTAACTATCCAATAATGGAAAAAAAATATGTTTGCTTCAGAAACATCTTTTTTAAATGAGGGTAGAAATCGATTTCTAATCATCACCAAATTTATCCTTTGGAAGTCTACGCAACCTTGAAGGTTTCCATTTTTTTTCATAACTATTAATGAGGACATCCATTCACCTTCCTTCTTTACATAGAAAACACTTTCATCCAACATCTTTGTGAACTAATTCATTGTATACCTCAGATTCGTATTACAAGCGTGATCTTTATCTCATTGGTCTCATATATAGTTGAAACTCAATTCTTAACTCTCCATATTTCCTTAGAATACGTTGTAAATCATGTTAACTATATGTTAAGACATCTACAAACTATGTAAAGATTAGGATTATTTTAAGAATAGTTTTAGCATCCCCCAAATCACCAATCTTTAGGGATACCTACCTCTCACCATCAACACTTTAGGGCTATCTTCTACGACTGTTCCTTCATCCTTCATTGGTATGAGGGTATTTTCCACTTCATCCTTCTCAAAGGTGTAAGTATTATTTCTTCCATCATGAATTTCCTTCTTATCAAATTTCTAAGGTCTACCCAAAAGAACATAACAAACATTCATAGGCATGACATCACACATTACCTTATCCTTATAGCTCCCAATTTGAAACTCCATGTGGCATTGGTCATTCACCAAGACTTGATGTCCCTTCTGCAACCAAGACACCTTATAGGGAGTAGGGCGTGTTGTCTTCTTTAGGCCTAGCTTGTCAATGCATTATAATAAAATACTATCAACGAGGAGGCATACAAATTCAATGAATTCTAATAGAATACTTAATTATAAAGTAAAAATTGAGATTGTGTGATTCTACAACAACTACACATGTTATTTCATGCAGTACAAGAATATTTAGGTGTTTCTCAAGAGCACATTTTAGAGCTTGATTGTACTTATCAACTAGAGGTTTCCCATTCTAATCATCCAGACATTTCTTTCATGTCTCCATTTTGAAAACAACATGGAGAAACCACTAAACCATCCAAATCCATGGGTTCTAGTGGAAAATTATTAGCAAGGGATTAAATTTTGGGCAAGTACTTAAGGAAATTAAATAAATTAGCTAGGGAGATAATTTGGACTATAGTTGTTTTAGAATAAATTAAATTGGAGGTGATGCAATTAATATTTTGATATTTAATTTTTATTTAAATGTAATAATGAGTTGGAAAGGGAGATAAGGTTGGCCAAATAAGTTGCCTTGCAAAAGAAGGAAACTTGAAAACAAAAAACAACATAAAGCAAGAATCAGTGAAAATCAGGAAAGTGGAAAAAGAAGGAAAAGTAGAAAGCAAAGAAAATTGGAAAGAGGCAGAAAAGAAGGAAATTTATCAAAAGAAAAAAAGAAAGAAGTTTCTTCATTTGTGCAACTCAGCAAGGATTAGAAACATCTAGAAAAGTTATAGGGTCCAAGTTTAGCAAGTAAGGGCACATCCATGAGGCTAAGTGTGTACAAACCCACTCCAACTAGTCAAGGAAACATCCATGCCTCTTGCAATTCGAATTTATAAGAGGAAAAGATCAACAATAAGGAGAAAAGTCTATAAAAGGAGGAGGAGAACTCCATTTCACATCTTTTGACAGTTTATTAATTGTGAATGAGGAAGCTCTGAGCATCTCTAGCTTTGGAGATCTGCCCTTAGCCACCTGTCGGAGATGTGCCCCATAGTTATTGTTCTAGTATTCTGCATATGATCCAGTGCAACCTTCAATTACTAATTTTCATATCTAGTCCATCCCATTCCATGAAGAGATTGATCCTTCAAAGTTGGTGCAAGAGATCCAAGCAACTTTGATGTGATCTTGATGAGATTCACTTAGAGAGAGAGAACTGTTGGAGAGATTTCGCTCGTGTAAGAAGATTTAGAAGTCTAGTGTTCCTCCCATGAGAATCTATCTACTTGTTGACCTCTTGTAGTTCAGATCCTGTAATTACATCTTCGCTTCTTTTTCTTGTTTGAAGCTTTCATCCTCAATCATTGTAATAATTCTATAATGATGACTCTCTATGAAGTCAGGTTGCAAAAATTCTATTTGTTGCTTAGTAGTCTCTGATATTGTTTTTTGCTATACATTTATTTTTGTATGATTCATATTAATCATCATAAGAAGAATTCGAGAGCATTAGATTCTGTTTGTGCTCGTATTTCTCAAGACTATCTCTTTAGGCATCTAATTTTAACTAGTTTTGCAGTATTTTTAATTAAAAGGTATCTGGATGCCTATTTTCAGTTATGCCAGTCATCATAGGTCGTTAAAACATTCATAAAGGCGATCCAATTCTCATACTTAGAATTTGTAGCCTTCTCTACCTATTTGGAAGAGTTTGAATAAAACTAGTTGAGAAGTCCTCCATAGCGGTCTTCCTCTTTTGACCTCCAAACACTACCAAATCCTCCCAAAACCTATATAACTTTTGTCTAGCAGTAGATTAAGGGGTAAATATCGTATATACACACTTTTTTTGTTTTCAAGTGTAAGTGAATGAGTCTAGTATGCATATGTTGGTGTGCATAGGAATCCTTGGAGTGGACTTCAGCGACAGCTCTTATTGAAACACAAATGGCTTCATTACCTTGTGCATAGTACTTTGAAGCTGGAATTGATTCTGATTTTTATGCTACTACAGACCCATTATTATATTTTGCATATCCGAAAGAGACCGACTATCAAGCTATGGGTGGGTTAATTCAGTGACCAAGTCTAGTTTCTTCATGACCCGTTTTGAGGACTAGTTTCAACTTTGCAAATTCATGTTTTAAAGCTTGAATTAGAGTCAATATACTTGAAATCAGATCCATGGTGAAACCACTAACCCATCCAAATCCATGGGTTATAGTGGAAAATTATTAACAAGGGAGTATGTTTTGGCGAAGTACTTTAGGAAATTAAATAAATTAGCTAGGGAGATAATTTGGACTATAGTTGTTTTAGAATAAATTAAATTGGAGGTGATGCAATTAATATTTTGATATTTAATTTTTATTTAAATGTAATAATGAGTTGGAAAAGGAGATAAGGTGGGCCAAATAAGTTTCCTTGTAAAAGAAAGAAACTTGAAAAAAAACCAACACAAAGCAAGAATCAGTGAAAAGCAGGAAAGTGGAAAAAGAAGGAAAAGCGTAAAGAAAAGAAAAGTGGAAAGAGGCAAAAAAGTAGAAAAGTTCTCAAAAGAAAAAAAGAAAGAAGTTTCATGATTTTTGAAACTCGAGAAGGATTAGAAACATCCAAAAAAGATACAAGTTCCAAGTTTAGCAAGTAAGGGCACATCCATGACGCTAAGTGGGTCCAGACCCAATCCAACTAGTTAAGGAAACATCCGTGCCTCTTCCAATTCGAATTTCTAAGAGGATAAGCTCAACAATGAGGAGAAAAATATATAGAAGAAGGAGGAGAACTCCATTTCACATCTTTTGGTAGTCATTGAATTCGATTTTGAAAGCTCCGAGCTTTCAAAGGACTTGGGAGATGTGGCCTTAGTCACCAGCTAAGAGATGTGCCCCTATTGCTTCTTCTACTAGTTGATTCTTCAGATAGGATTCTTGGAGGATGGAATACAACCATCATCACTGAGAATTTCCATATTATTCAAGTGTTTTCAGGTCTGATTTGAATATTTGAAGAAGAACTCATAGCCTATTCAGTTCGAATTTTAGAGATATTTGTTCTTGTCAACATTTATTAGATGTAATGAATGCTAGCAAGTGTTATAATTGTTATGAGCAAGAAATGAGCATGAATTTGTTGTAATTTATGTTCTGAATACTCTCCATGACTTTTATGTACTGAATTCCATAAAAAATCTTATTTTAAATGGATTTTTGCAAACCGCTTCTAGATCTTGTTGCAATTTTGACTAGTTTTCTAGTTTTATGTGGTTAATTGACTTCTTCTCCACGAATTTGCATTCTGTCAATTTATGGTTTTAGATGAGAGTCTGAAGTACATGATTCAAGTCCTATTTTAGTGATTCATGATCCTTTTATGCCCCCAATTTTGAGTTGGAAGTCTTCCTCTTATGCAGTCCCTAAATTGTCTTTCTCTTCCCGAGCCCCAAAACACATCCAATTGAGTCTAAAAAGATAAATTTGAGTCTGATCAGTGGGTTAGGACTTAGAAATAGGTCATACACCTTCTTATTGTTCCCCGATCTTGTGGAAGGAATCTATTTTTCATATGTTGGTGTACCTAGGAAGCCTTGGAGTAGATTTCAGTGGCAGTTGATTTCGAAACGTAAATGGTCCTAGTACATTGTGCAAAGTATTTTAAGAAATTTATCCCTATTTCTTTTTTGTTTCACTCTTGTACTCATTTTGATCAGATCCAATAAATTCCAATTGTGAAGTTCAAGTGGGTTTAGCTGAGTCTAGGACTAGTTGTTTCAACACTAGTTTTAATAACTAGTTCACAATTTTTGTTGAAAATTTATGATTTAAATTTTGGTGATTAGTTAATATTCTCATAATCTAATATAGGTATATTACAGTGGTATTAGAGCACTTTTCTCTACTCCTGTGGAAATTAATCTCTCTCAATTTGAAGAAGTTGTAGCCATGAGACTAGCACTAACTAGTGATATTTTTGAATGGGATGATTAGGAAGCATCTTGTTCCAAGGATGATGTTATTTATGATGTTGATAGAATAAAGATGGTGCATGAGGATGATGAATCCTTGAATGAAACTGTGTTCATAGAAGGTCAAATCTACCACATTTCAGTATTATGGATGACATAGTATACTATGGGGGAAAGATTCTTGGATTCAATCCTTTTGAGTATCTCATAGAATACTAGACAATGAGGAAAGAGATCCAAGAGGTCTTACCTTTTCGAGACTTATTTACTTTCAAAGTTGAAATGTTGTTTTCAAATGAGTATCCTTGTGGAAGCACATATCAAAGAAGAGTAATTTATATTGTCAACAGTGTGTGCAAAGAAGTGGAGCATATGTTGTAGCAGAGTGAAGCATCACCATGCTCTAAACCCAATCAGCTAATGACTCTAGGAGCATCCATATTTTCTCTTGATTCAAATAGAGTGAATCCCTCTATTAAAAGGCATCCATCAAATGATTATGATGGACCTAGCACTATGGAAGCTTTCAAGGACAAAGAAGAACCATGTGCGGCACAAGACCAAGAAAAAAGTGTTGATGTTGTGAACAATGTGGAAAGAGATTCCACTTTGGAACCTTCAAGCTTCTTTGTTGGTGATTTAAATATCATTCCAAAAGAAGAACTTAATTCATATTTCCAATCACCACTTGAGCTACCTAGTGAATCAGATGACAAGCACACATCAGTTAAATGTGAATCATAAAGTTTGGTGGAAGGAAAGACCACCATATCTATACCTCACGAGGAGGAAGATATGATGCAAAGGTATGAATATAATTCTGTTGTTTTCAGAAATAAAATTCCTTTGTATCATACTGAGATAGTAGCCACTTCCGATGAAAAAGGTAAATTGGAGGAAATTTCCAATGTTGGTATTTTTGGTGTTAAAGATGAAATTCTAAGACGTGTTGATAATATTTGCAACAATCACATTTCATTGCAACACTTTGAAATTCCTTCTACTTCATACCATGAACGTGATATTTCATTTGGTTCTAATGATGGTGATTTGTGTGAATCATGTGTTGTGGACTCATGCCACAAGCAGGAAGATCTTTTATCTCATCCTACAGATGCAACAGACTTGGGGAGGGATCTTCTTTGTCAGACACATCATTTGAGTGGATCACTAAAGGAGGACCAAGAGAAGCTCATGGCATCCTTGAAGAACTTTGTTTATGCCAATGCCTTGGTGTCAAGATTTTGTTGGAAAGCTTTCGATGAAGATTGGGAGAAAGAATTCTTCTTGGGATATTTCGAATCTCTTAGAGAAGAAATGGCCAAGATGAAAGCAAGCTACATGAACCTGTTGGTAGATAGAAATCATCTCCTTATTGTGAGAAATATGTATCATAATGCCTCAATTGAAGCTAAAGAGGAGATTGACCAACTCAATCATGAGTTGGATGCCACCCATGATTCATTGAGGAGAACTCAAAGTACACTTCATGAATCTGAGATTCAAATTAAGTAGCTTCATGAGGAATTGGAGAGCTCCCAAGGAGTTCTTCAAGAGTCAATAAGGAAGATTGATGAACTTCGAAATGAGTTTATCACTCCACATCCTCCATCTTCTATGGGACATGATCATTTCCACATGGAAAGAGACATTTTTGGTTTGATGGAGGAACCTCATGTGGAGATCGTACATGAGGAAGATGCATAATTGCAGGTGCTTGTGGAGAGCCACGATGAAGAAAATTTTGGCCAAGCACTTTTTTTGAAGGATGAGGAGAAGATCTTATCTATGAGGGAGATAGTTAAGGACATGCCATCCAAATAAAAAAGAAAAGGTATTCACTATTCCATGGACTGGGTAGATGAGTACATAACCACAATAGAAGATCAAGGATGCACTAGACTTGCTTGCATTGGTAGGATATTTATGGACACATCATTTGATGTGCAACCTTGTGTGCAGCAGCATGAGTTCCTATGGAAGCCATGTGATCCTTCCAATATGCAAAGCAACACATGGGAACCCTGCTTGATTGGGTTGGATGGACTAGTTGACGTGGAGAGTGTTTTCCAAACACTCATCTTGCTTGTGGAGGACTTTGAGTTACTTCCATGGGAAGGATATTTAGCTCTAAAGAAGAAGGATGATTTATTTCCATTTGGATCAGTGATCCAAAGTGTTTATTCATCCATGGGTTGGGTAGATAGATACATAGAAATGATGGAAATCCATCGAGGTAAAGATTTTTTGCTTCTGTGATAATTTTTTTGGTTTTACTAACATTGCCTTACCATAGAAAGGGTATGTATGGAATTACTTGGATACTTTCAAAACACATACATCCATGGATTGGGTGTGAAAGTACATGGAATATTTGGAACTACCATGCAAAACCACATATACTCTGAAACGAGAACTTTAAACTATGAACGAGAACTCTAGCCATAGAAACGATGATTTTTGCAAAAAAAAAAACACCAAAAACACCCCCCAAATAGAAAAGTGTTGATACCAGTATACACATTTTTTTTCAGGGTAAAAAATAGAGCCATGGCCTAAACATCCCATACTTTTGTTTACAAAACTTTAAAATCAACCCCTAAATTGGAAAAAAAAATTCTTCAAGAGATAAATTACAACTTTTTTTAAACTTGCATATTAAACAAAAAAAAAAAAACACATAAATAATTTCACCCCTCTAACCATATAAAAACAAAGAAATTATGATGCGATTCATAATGAAATAAAATATTAGACCATACAAGAACAAATGATTCATATAAATATTCAAAAACTCCTTAAGAGTTTCAATTACAAACATCATACTAATAAAAAACATCTAAAATGTTTCATGTGAAATTATTCAAATTCATTAATGGATTTTGACACCCCATCAGAATCTACATCTTCTACAGATGAAGGACTGGATGAAGATGTAGATGACCCATATTCTTCTCTATTATCAATGGGTGCACCATCTGAGTCTACATCTATGCCCATCATTTTAGATGTCATATTCCTTCGGGAACTATGACTTGGTTTAACAGACTCCCATCTTGCAACTTCTTGTTTTGGCATCAACCTCTTGATAATCTCTATAGTATTGGAGTGAAGAGTGTCTTTCTTTGTCAACTTGAAATCATAAAAAAGTATATCAACTTCCTCTATTTCAATATGTCAATGTGGCGGCGATTTATTTTTTGACCCTCTCTTTTTCTCTTTTTGCAAACCTTTTTCTCAACCACCATCTATGCCTTGTACACACCATCAAATGGGTGTGTAGCTATTACTAATACTACTTCTTCATGACTGAACCATAATTTCTCCTAAGGGTATACTAAACAAAAGAAAAGCAGTCCAGAAAAATCTACACAAACTAAGGCCACAAGCAAACTTATGTGATAGGTGTGGATTCAAAAGTCTGGAACCTCACGGGATTGTCAAGGCTTTGCAACTCACAATTTACTCCAGGGTCCAACAGTTATACTCGGCCCAATTTTTCAGAGCACTAACCAGGGAGGATTAGGACCGTACCCCTGACAATATAACTTGACTGCATGATAGTATGTGCATAGTAGCTCCCTGAGTGGTGTTCTCGGTATATTGCTCCGCCAAGCCAAATGGTTAGCTCAGTTGGTTTCAGGAATCTTAAGAGTGTCTCCTCATATACACAAGGTACGTGGAAGCTCAAATTCGTGTTGGTGTTGTCTAATGCGGCAAGAGCCTTCCAATATACTACCGAGTACATGAAACACCTTTCGATATATGCCAAGTACGTGAAGTGCCTTTCGATATAGCCTAAGGTACGTGAAAGAGATTTCGATATACCAGTTGGTATGTGAAAGAGCTTCGATATACCGGTTGGTACGTGGAAGAACTACAATACCCCCGGAATGCAATGAGGGAAAATAACGACAGCTGCCATGTTTTAAGACGCCGGAACACATCTCTAACTTAACACACAAGTTACTAAATATTTTACCCTAGTTCTATTGTTAATTTTATCTAGACGGTTAGGTGAATGCATGAGGTGAGTACATAAACGTAAACATAATGCAATCCCTAACTACATGAAAAAATGCACTTTTCCTTTGATGAAATCTATATATGGGAAGGAGAAATATTTTTCCAATGGTCTCACAAAACAGTAAATTTCAACAACACTCTCAATCTACCAAAAATGATAATGAAAAGCACTCTTTTCGTTTTCCAAGCAAAACATGAAAATCAACAACATAGTCAAATCCAAATCAAAGCACTTCTTTTTGTCTTTTTCAATTTAGAATGAAACTAAAGATGATGAAAACGAGAGAATCTCTATCTAGAGCACACTAGCTTTTCAAATTTCCCAATGATAACCTAAAAACATGAAAATCAAAAGTGCATATAACTTTTTCAAGCATGGAATCACTTTTTGCAAAAAATTTGACTACACCTGGATTTTTTCAAGAAAATGAATGGCTCATAATTCGAGAAAAATACAAATGATTAACTCTTTTTCCAAACTTTCCAAAAGATCTATGATAAATTCCAATGCATCAACCAATTTCTACAACAATTCTCAAATGCACTTGAAAACGGTAAAAATGAAACACTTTCGTTTTTTCCAATGATATGCAAAGACTAAACTTGACAACAATAATGCTTTTAAGTGTAAATGGATGAAAAGAAAGACTACTTGCAGCACTCTAAGAACACAGAAACTCTCAAAGAAATGACAAGCACTCCAATGACCTAAACACAAAAAAAATCACTCAAAAAGATCAAATGCAAGCCAAGAGAAGATAACCAAGCTCAACCATGGTTTTGAAGTGGATCTAGCAGGTTGGATAGATCCAATGAGGTGATCGGGAAGAACAAGCCAAAGTGGATGACCGTGGAGGATTCAAATTTCCCACCACTTCAATCAAACTCACTTGATCAAAGAGACCCAAAAACCAACACAAGCAAACCAAACAAAACACTGTTGAATAAAAGAGTCTCTGCTTGGAAGATACAGTGCAAAGATGTCTGTAGATCAACCCAAAAAATCACAAGTTTGGAGCAAAAAACCCAAGCATCAAGTTTGAAAACTCGGCGCAGGTTATGTTTTTGCACAGAGCACCCGATGGAGGTTGCAAACAGAGGAAAATCGCCGACAGTGCAGGCTGTCCAAACGACGAAAGCGCCGGTGGCGCAAGATAACCAGAGGCAAAATGTGCTCCTGAGTGGACAGGCACCCTAGATGTATTGCCCAGGTGCGTCGGGCGAATAACTCAAAGAAAACAAGATAAAATCTCCAACCAATGATCAACAAAATCGACTGAGAATGGTTCTACAGATCTAGAGAAAGTCAACAAACTCTTAGAAGAAAGAAACTAATGGTGAAAATAGGCTTAAGAGGAAAAGTAATGGCTCATCAAGAAATCAAGAATAACACACTCAAACTTGAAATCAAAACTAATGTAATTCCCCAGTATGGTAGCCAGATTTGTTATTGGACAATCTACTCAAGCGAACGCGAGCCAAATCTCCCTAGTTCAACGTGAATCTAGAAAAAATGAGTCAGAATATAGAACTACTTTCCTAGATCTAGTTAGAGATCGAGTGATAGAATTCTTACCTGCAGATTGTAGATCTTATTCTTCTTCTTGTTGTTGCTCTGAATCTCATGGTCGTCAGATCTGTAGCTGCAAGACCCGCTAAGACATATGGAAACAATGCAAGCAGTAAAATATGTCTAAACAATAACTGATCTAAGTAAACAGTTAAGGAAGTATACTACAAATAGCATCAAACAAGATAACATTTGCGGAAAGAGTTTATATTACTGTGTAAAAGAGGGGAAATACAATATAGAGGTAAGATCACAACCCAAGCCTTAACGTCGCAATCCTCCTCCAACAAGCCAAGCCAATGCCTCCAAAGGAAGTATGGGTCTCCCAAAATATGAGTAGGAATATCCTAAGCTAATTTCACCAGCATGTAAGTGATATAGACTTCCTCCTCTTGGAATGGAGAGGGGCCTTGTATTTACAAGACCAAGAGAATAAAGTAGGTTGAGGATCATGGGGAGAGGGATAAGGGATCCTCCCTTGAGGTTAGGGAACCATAGGACATCTCACCTAGGAGTTAGGGATAGGGATCCACCTCATCCAACTTCTAGAACTCGCTCGAAAGCTCCTTTTATCCCATTTAACCAACCCCGGTGCAGGTTGCATGAAGACAACCAGCGCCTAAGAGGGAAAACGTAGGTTGTACAAATGGGTTTTGCGCCGTTGACGCAGGAGGGAAGAATACATTCTGCGTCAGCCCTATTTGGGCGCTACTTGCTCAAGGACATCATGTACCGACCCAACTAGAAATGTGGACAAAAGGCATCAACATGCTCTAATTGACTTACTTGATCACAGGGTACTCTAGGAGTCAAGGCATTGAGTTAACATGGGTGTCATGGTGACGAGATTTAGGTGTAACATGGTCCTCTAACATTTGAAGAATTTGTTGAAGATAAAATTTGGGCACAATCCATGGATGAAGAAATATAATGCATTGAGAAGAATCAAACATGGGACCTAGTCAATGTTCCTAAGGACAAGGATGTGATAAGCGCCAAATGGATTTATAATACCAAGCAAGATGTTGATGGAAATGTGCAGAAGCACAAGGAAATATTGGTAGCAAGAGGGTTCACACAGCAACCTGGCATAGACTTCAATGAAACTTTTGCACCTGTAGCACGAATGGACACTATAAGAACAATTTTGGCCATCGTAGCACATAAGACATGGCCTATTTACCAAATGGATGTTTTTTTTTTGACAGAAACGGCTAGTTTATATATTAAAAGCAGTGGCAAAGCCACCAACAGGGTTACATATCCAAAAAAACAGAGAGTCTATCAGTCCTCCTTCCAATAATTACATAAGCCTGTGACTGAACAGGGCTTTTAAAACTGAAACAGAAAGAGAAAACAGAGTAAAACAGGACCTATACAGGAATTAACGATAACGTGCCCCTGCAGACGGTTTTGCAATTGTTGGGTTCCTGCTCGAGCCTGGTTTCTCAACACCTCAGAGGCTCTCCATAGCAATTTCTAGATTCTGAAGTCTGCAATCCATGTTCTCGATGGCGGACGTGACCTTCATTTCCAAAGCTTCCAGTACAGCAGGAAAATCCTCCCGGGTGCTGCCAATCTCTTCATCCAGTCTGTCTAGCCGGCGACCACCTTGCGCGTCCATTCGATTCATGAAATCTCCCTGTCTTCTAACCCGTTGTCGTAAAACACGAATTTCTGCTTCCAATTCCAGTAATGGATCAGGGGAGGAGGCCGCTGAAACTCCCGAGTCGGCCATTACACTCAGCATATACCGGATTCTTTCAGAGGAGAACAGAGGAAACACAGCGGGGAACTGCAAGAGCTTTCGTCTTCCTGGAGAACTCTCCTTCTTAGCAAGCTTAGTATTTCTTTTAAGGCCTAGGCGGAAAGGATTATCATTCATTTTACTGATGTCTATTCCCGGAAATAAATACAGCATAATTACCCCAAATTCAACGCATGCCGCAGGATCTATCTTCCTCCGTTGAGGGGCTCCAGTATCCATATTCGTACCGCTCATTAAATAACGGTTCGCCCTGCCGTAGGAGGTAATTCTCTGAAGATCATGAACCAGCGTGTTGTCATAACTAGACATGGCTTCGATGAGCCCAGTGACGTTGGTAATAGAGGAGTGCCGACGAAGATGAGCTGAGGAGAGCAAATCCGCACGCCTGGAGGCATATGAAAATATCTTTCTCCGTAATTCATCCTGATCCTTGGTACAATTACTGGTACGTGCTTTCATCAAATGTGGCAGGGGTGGCCTCATATTTGCAGAGAGAAAGCATGCGAACGAAAGGTTGAAATAATGCATGGTAATGGAGGAAAGGATGTCTTCAAGGGAAGAAGGTCCGCCGCATCCAGGGACGTGGCCCATCCGGCTGTTTTGGCGCAAGACACGCGCCTTAATACCCAAATGCCAAATTAACATCACGTCCATGTTCGGGATTGAGCCCAAAAAGTTATGGGATAGACACCAGGTTAGTTCCATCGTTGATTTTTAGAACCCCTTTCCCTAGGGTAATTGCCTCATTTGCTGCTTTATCCGCCTGTCCGTTATTCCTTCGGAGGACATGATAGAATTCGATGACCTGGAAGAGAGGAATGAGCAATGCGATTCTTCGTAGAACTTGACGAAGTCGGATGGACGCAGGTAAGTTCATAGTATTGATGCTATGGATAATCATACTGGAGTCCCCCACTACTGTTACTTTCTAAGCACCATGGGATAGAGCTTGATTTAAGCCTTACCAGAGGGCCAAAGCTTCCGCCATGTTGTTGGATTCTACTCCCAAATTCCAGGAATAGGTGAAAATCTGATCTCCATCGGGGCCAAAGAGCACCCCTCCCCCTCCTGCCTCCCCTGGATTTCCTTTTGAAGCTCCGTCAAAGTATAATAAATTGTTTCCAATATTTTTACACCACTGGTCATACTCCTCCCCCTCGAGTCTGATTTCCCATTTCTGCAGCACCAGGGCTTTGTAAGGGAGGCTTGCTACAGTACCAGGAATACTCTGAAGCCAGTTTGCTTCCTCAATAGAGAGAGGGGAATTAAAACAGAGAGAGGTTCGTGAGCTAATGAAGTCCCCTAACAGGGCTTTTATTTTGACCACCACCTGAAGGGGAGAAGATCTGGTCCCTCAGAAGATTCAGTTGTTTCGTTCTAGCCAGAGCTTCCAGCAGATGTATTTGGGGAGGGCTAACCAGGCGGTAGCCAGAGGGTCCATAGGATGGGTTCTAACAGGGGAGGACGAAGACCATCGAGAGAGAAGGGAGGGGACATCATCAAAATTCAGGGGAATATGCCAAGGAAGGGTCATCAGGTTCCAGACAAGGGTGGAGAAGGGGCAAGAGATAAACAAATGAGGGGACGTCTCTTCTGTAGCAAGGCATAAGGGGCAACGAGATGGGCCTTCCCATCCTTTCTTACGCAGGACTTCGAAGGTTAGGACACTGTTATGAGCTAGAGTCCAGATAAAATGGTCAACTTTGGGTAGAGACTTGTTTGACCAGATGTACTTCCAGACTGCAGGATTCCTAGGAACATTGGGAACAGCTTTGATGCTTCTGTAACCTTCAGCGACAGAGTAGTGGCCGGACTTGGAGTCCCAGCCCCTTACATATTTATATCTCTTGGCTACCGGGGACTTTCCATCTAAGCAACGAAGGAGGATACCTTTTTCATCAGCAAGAGTTGAGGGGCATTCCGGTATGTCCCATCCTATCCATCTTTGATGACCCTCCGGATGCCATTTTGATATGTCCCAAAGTTTGGAGATCCCAAGGTTTGAGAGGAACTTCCGAATTTCTCCCATCCCTTCTATGGTTCCAATTGGGGGATTGCCGTGAATGGAGTCTTCCCATATTCTTATTTTCTTTCCGTTTCCAGGGATCCACGTGAGTTCCTCAACAAAGAAAGGGTAGGCTTTGGAAAAGAGAGCAAACAGGGGAGAGCCTTTTACCACCTTCGGGCCCTGATCCAGGCATCTCAGTCTAGTCCCTGAAAAGTATTTTTTCCATAACACCTATTTACTCCATGAGGAGTTTCCTGACACTAAATTCCACAGTAGCTTAGCTCCCAGGGCAAGATTTTGGGCTCTAAGATCTCGCATGTGCAATCCACCTTCCAGATAAGAAGCAGTGATTTTTTCCCATTTAACCAAGGGTAGTCGGTTCTCATTTTGTTTCCCCCCTTTCCACAGAAATCTTCGGAGAAGGACCTCGATCTTTTTTAGAACAGATATGGGAGCCAATAGCAAGGAGCATTGAAAGACAGGCATACTAGCCAGGACAGATTTGATGAGTACTGTTTTCCCTACAAGATTTAGCCACGAGGCTCCCCGGGCTTTGATTTTCAGACTCAATTTATCAATCAGCGGATCCCAACTGGAGACTTTTGGATTATCCTTGAATATTGGCACTCCAAGATATTTAAATTCAGTCTAATGGTATTTCCCTTCTATCATGAGGATTCAGGATATAGCTTGCAGCTCAAAAGGAGAGCAGTTCCAGCTATAAATTTGGCTTTTGGTATAATTGATTTTGCTGCCAGAAACATCTTGATAGATTTCAAGTACCTCTTTAAACTTTCTGGCTGTAGTTGGACTTGCTCCGCTCATAAAGAGAGTGTCATCAGCAAATTGGGTATGATTAACTTCTTTAACTCCACGCACTATTTTTAGCCCCAGAAGGTCTTCATGAGTTCTATAGTGATCCAGAATAAAGCTGAGAGAGGCCGCTTGAATGGCATAGAGGAGGGGGGACAGAGGACATCCCTGCCTGAGACCCCTTGAAGCTTGGAAGAAGTCTGCTGCTCTCCCATTTACCAGGGGGGCGATCCAGGGAGTGCTAATACAGGCTTTGATCCAAGAGATCAGCCTTGGCGCAAACCCAAACCTGGTCATCACCTGAAACAGGAAGCTATGACGGAATCTGTCAAAGGCATTGGAAAGGTCTAGTTTAATAACCATTCCTTTTTCTTTCCTTGTCACACTGGAGTGAATGGCCTCTTGGACTAAAATGATGTTGTCAGAGATTTGCCTGCCTTTGATAAAGCCTCCTTGATTCTCAGGGATAATAAGAGGGAGGACAGCTTTCAGTCTATTAGCAATGAATTTGGTGATTACCTTATACCCAATGTTGTAGAGGGAGATAGGTCGGAAGCGAGAGTAGGTAGAGGCTCCTTTTTCTTTGGGAATGAGGGCTAAAAAGGAGGAGTTGGTTCCTCCTCCTATTTTGGGGCAGGACAGGGATTTCTTTACCATCCGGAACAGATCAGAGTGGATGATGGGCCAACAGGAAGTGAGAAATCTTGCTGTGAATCCGTCCGGTCCAGGAGCTTTGTCAGGGCTCATTCCATCAACTGCTGCTTTGATTTCTTCCAGGGAGATAGGGCGAAGGAGCTGGAGATTCATTTGATTAGAAACCAATAGAGGAATATTATTTAAAGATTCGGATTGATTGAAGTCCCTCCCTGGTGAAGTTTCAGTGTACATGAGCTGCTTTTTTAATTTCATCAAACTCAGATATCTGCTTCCCCTGGTGATCGATCTTAGTTACTGTCTTGAAGTGTTTTCTGATCTCTGCTTGTTTGTGGAAAAAATTTGTATTTTTGTCCCCTTCCTGAAGCCATGTATTTCTTGATTTTATTTTCCAATAATTTTCTTCAAGCCTACAGGCTTCATGCAACTTGCTGTGGAGGTAGGTTTCTTTATCTAGGGAGGCTTGAGAGAGATTCCCTTCATTACCAATGAGATGATCCTCCAGGGCTTTCTCAGCTTCGGTCCTTTGCTATTTAGGAGACTTGAGAAGTTTTGCCCATTCTTTGAGGGCCTTTTTCACCAACCGAAGCTTTGCTTCCCAGACGTAGAAGGGCGACCCTTTGATATTAGATTTCCAGGCAGCTGCCACTATATTCGAAAAACCTTCCAAAGGGATCCAGGCAGGGTTGAATCTGAAGGGAATAGGTCCCAAATTCTGATCTTTGGTGAAGGAGAGAGAGATAGGCTTATGGTCTGAGGCACAAAAGGGAAGGATGGAGGAAGACAGGTCGAACCCTTGCATATGGAAGGACTGTTGGGCCAGGAACCTATCCAATTTGGCGGCTATGTGGCCCGGTCCGATTCTTTTGTTCGTCCAGGTATATTTTCCTTTGCTGGGTTTGATGTCTTCCAGATCCCATTCCGAGATAATGTCCTCTACCCATTCCCTGGCAGGGTCTCTAACAATATTGCCTCCTTTTTTTTCAGCAGAAGAAAGGGTAAGATTTAGATCCCCCGCAATAACAAAATTTTCTAGATTGGAGGAGGTCATATGGTCGTTCAAACTGGTCCAGCATGATTGCTTCTCAGAGACATTCATGGGAGCATAGACGTTAAAGAGGCTTAGACGAATATTAGCATCTTTAATCAGAAATTCAGTAAAAACCCAGTGAGTTGATTTAGCATGACTTACAATTCCAATCTTAGAAGGGTCCCAGAGCGTTGCAATGCGACCAGACGCCCCTCTTGAACTAACCGCAATGCATTCTGCTTGATTCCAGAAAGAGGGAGCATCCTGAAGACAGGCCTGCTCTTCCATTTTTGTCTCCTGGATCAGGAGGATATAGGGTTTCGAGATTTTGATTAAATATTTCATTGATAACGATTTCGATTTACTTCCTAACCCCCTACAGTTCCAGGAGACAATCTGCATTACTTACCTTTGGTGGTTGCCCCTTTTGAGGCATTTCCTTGCTGTCCGGTACTTCTGGGGTTGAGATGATTTTCTAGAGTGGTTTGGACTCCTGCTAACCTATCCTTGTAAGTGGCGACTTCCCTTCTTTCCCTTTCAGTTTTCCTTCCTCGACAATCCTTTTTGGCAGTCTTTGTTGATTCCGGGTCATCTTCATCGGTATCCTCTTCTTCTGTGCCTTCCTCAGTTGTTGGATCTTGCTGTATGCCTTCCTTTGCTAAGATTATTGCTTCTATTTCCAGATCCAGGGTTTCTGTTGTTCTGGCTTCCTTTCTTTTGGAGAGGGATGCCGTGGGAGAAATTTGCCCATGCTCGCTTGATTTTACTTGGGGTGCTTTCTCTTCAAGAATGGCGAAGCTATTTCCAGCACTAGGGTTTGGATTGCTTTCATGGGCTTTTGATGACTCCGGAGCTGTCATGATGGGATCTTTCGTGGGGCCAGTCTGGGGGGTCCCCTTGGGACCTTTCCTTCTGGAATTAGCTTTTTGCTTCTTGGCTTGCTGCCAGTCTTCTTCGGAGTTCTTCTCTGTTTCAGCTTTTTGTATTTTTGGGCAGTTCCTCTGGAAGTGGCCATATTCATGGCAATGCCTGCATTTGAATGGTAGCTGTTCATAGTCAAGTTGTTGAAAGCGCTTCCACCCTTTGATTGACAGTTTTACAGCTTCAGGAAGACCCGCCTCTAGATCAAATTCCACACAGATACGAGCAAAGGAATATTGACCCTTTGGGTCAGCTTTATCAATATATTTCCCCAAACCGTTGCCAATGGTTCTTAGAGATTCTTCACTCCAGCAGTGCATGGGAAGGTTTGGTAGTCGAACCCAGACTGTAACTACTTTGGCCACATCCATAGCAGGGTCAAAATATGGAGTCCATCGATTCAGGTACAAGCCCTGTGGCCCCATAAAATATGGGCCGCTTCTGAAAATCAGGTCCCTATCTTCTTTCGAGACGAAATCAAATAGAAAATACCCTCTACCAATCGCATAGCTTGTGAACCCTTGAGAAATCAGAGGCCGCCAGTTGTTTTGGATCCAAGTTTCCATGGAGCGAGGAGATGGCCACAGACCCGTAAACTGCCCTATAAGGGCCCTATCATCCAGGGAGACAGCCAGATGAATGGGCTTCTCAGGCGGCAGTTCTATTTCTGGTATGGCCTCCAATTTCTTGACAAATTTCGGAGGTGGGACGGACTCAATCTTTTTCCCATATTCATTAATCAGTCTGGCGAACGCGATTTCCTCAGCGGTCGACGGAGGAGGAGGATGCAGTCCTCCTCCAGAGGCACCCATCCTCAACAGAAACATGCAGTGGCGCGCACTCAGGCAAACCCTAGCTTAGGCTCCGCAGTAGTGGAGAATCCAAATGGATGTTAAGTCTACATTTTAAATGGTTATTTGGAGGAGGAAGTATATGTGGAATAGCCACAAGGCTATGAAGTCCCAGGACAAGGACACAAAGTATACAGGTTGAAAAAGGCACTTTATGGTTTGAAGCAAGCTCCTAGAGCTTGGTACAGTCGCATTAACTCTAACCTCATTCAGAATGGATTTCACAGAAGCGAATGTGAGCCAACGATGTACACAAAAATCAACAAGCAAGGTAATAAGCTAATTGTATGCCTGTATGTAGATGATTTAATATTTACTGGTGATTTTGGCATAAAGGAATTTAGATCAGTCATGGAAAGTGAATTTAAAATGACTAATTTGGGGATTATGAAGTATTTTCTGGGCATTGAAGTCCAATAGACTGAAAATGGTATATTTATATCTCAGTCGAAGTATGCAAGTGATGTCTTGAACAGATCTAATATGTTAAATTGTAAGACAACTCCAACACCAGTGATAACAGGTTTGAAATTGAGCAAGGATGATGATGGATCCAATGTAGATCCCACACTATTTAAAAGGCTTGTTGTAAGCCTTATGTATCTCATAGCAACAAGGACATACATCATGTATGGAGTCAGTTTAATCTCAAGATTCATGGAGTCACCAAAAGAATCTCATTGGCAAGCAAGTAAAAGAATTATGAGGTATGTAAGTGGAACAAAAGACTTTGGTATTTTGTATTCAACCTTAGAAAATTTCAAACTCATTGGATAGACTGACAGTGACAATGGAGGCAGCATAGATCACATAAAAAGCACATCTGGGAATACATTTCATTTAGGAACAGGTGTTGTATCATGGGCTTCAAAGAAATAACCCATAGTAACTCTTTCTTCAGCAGAAGTAGAGTATGTTGCAGCTACAAGTGTTGCATGTCAATCTGTTTGGATGTAGAGGATGTTAAGTGATCTGTTGCGAAACTAGAAAGAACCCATGGTCATTTACCGCGACAACAATTCAGCTATCGCACTATCAAATAATCATGTGTTCCATAAGCGAACCAAGCACATCGACACAAGGTATCATTTTATCATAGAATTGATAAATAACAAAGAAATCTGTTTAGAATTTTGCAGATCTGAAGATCAGGTAGAAGACATCTTTACCAAACCATTGGCAAAGGACCCATTTCAATATCTGCGAAGTTGTTTAGGAGTGACAAGTTCTACATAGTGAACTTCATCATGCACAGAGCATGTTTCAGCTCTGAAACATTTTGTAAAATTTTATTTTTGTTTAATAATCCCCATTTGATCATAATTAAGGGGGAGTGTTGGAAAAACGTAATTATGAGCTGATTACGTATCTAGTCTGCGTCGGCTCTGTCAGTCATTCTATCAGTCTTTTTGTTAGTGTGCAATGTCAGACAGTCAGTCAGTCTGCAACCAATCCGTCGCGTGTCTCATTGTATTTATGTAACTGCATTTGTATTCCACATGTCAAGAATTCTTACATAGAAATTAATTGCAGTCTTTAATGTAACTCAGTAGCTTCCAGGTGAAGCAATATCAAGTCGGTGGTTATGCAATTCCTATATATAGAAGAAGATATTTGAAAAACAAATGAGAGAGATGTGTGAGGAAAGAAGAGAAGAAGTTAAAATCCCTAGCTCTGTAAGAAGAGAGAAAGGAGAAGAAGTTCATACCCATGAAATGTATGAAGATCCCAAGCTCTGTAAGAAGTGAAAGATCATAGTAAAATCTTATCTCCATGTATTGCGGTCAAGTTGCTCAATTTTGATATGGTAATATATATAAGTCCATATTTTTGTGAGTTCATTCTCAAGAATGTTGAATGTTGCATGTCACACATCTTCTCCAGATTTACTTGTGTAAAATTTGTTTACATTTACGGTGTGTAAAAGAAATCAAGATTTCCAAATAGTTCACAGTAGTAAAATTTCTATTTTAATGAGGAGTAACTTGCATAAGTTTCATTTTATATTTTGGTTCTTATGTCTAGTTATGTGAAGTAAAAATGTGTTTATGAAATGCGAAGTTAATTTATGCAAAGTTAACTGCACATAAATGCGAAGTTAATTTCTGACAAGCTAGTGTTCGATGAAGTTAAATTGCTCGGCGAAGTGAAGTCCTCAACGAAGTAAAATTTGGGGTTCCCTATTGTATGATTGGCGAAGCCAAAAGTGAAGAAAAATAAAATATTCATTTACTACGCAGTTCAATCTTTTGACTGCGCGGTGTGCTTTTCCCTCAAGTACACAACAACCCAATCCAAAACATCTGGATGCATTTAGCCTTGGCACAATATATGACATGCAGAAATGACCTATAATTTGGGTAAAATTTATGTTTCTTTTATTTATGTTTTTCTATTCTTTGAACAAAAGAAAGATGATGTAAATGAATAGAATTACCTCCAATGCTCCTTAGTGTTTTTGAAAAATAAAAAGCAAACAGTTGAAAACAGTAGAGCATATGTTATGAATTTTGTTTTTTTCCTTCGTTGTGATAGTCACAGCCTTACCTGCCTTGGCAATTCATTGTTAAAAAATACAAATGTCTTTTACTTTTCTAGTAGTCACTGTGTTTTGTGTGTATTTTCCAAGATATGGTCCACAGTTTAAGTCCAGGCCTCTCGATATATTTACACATAAGTAACGATTTCATTTACATATTGGAATATTGGAAATTGAAAACACATCTACCTGTTAAAATGATGGTTTCAACAATTTTAGGAAACTCATCTAAGTAAATATTTTACTTAAATATCATATTGAAAAGCACATCTACTGGTTAAAAATGACGGTTCCAACAATTTTTTAAATGTTTTAGACATTTACATTCACTTAATAATGGTCACCTGAAAATTTTACCAATCTTTGATGGTCAAATTCCATCAGTAACTATCTAATTGGACAATTTATCTATCCATCTGGAATGATCTTAACATAAGGATCTTAACATATATTTACACACAAGTAACAATTTTTCCTAATTAACGATATGATCATTGTTACTAAAAAGTACTTTCCTTCAGTATGTCTAAATTATGACCAGTAGTTTCAGCTTGGTAACATTTGGGTTCCGTTTAACGAAGTGATGCTACATGCTGCGGCTGTGCTCCCCTAGGGTTTGCATCACTGGACTCTAGGATCACATGGATGCAATGCTCACTGACCCTTCTTTGGAGGAGATCTACCTCCGTCTGGACCATGCCTTCCCAGCCCTGGTCGCTGATTCCTCCCCTCCTTTTGCCTCGGATTTCTCCAGCTCCTCTTTCATTAAAATCATCGCAGCTCCAAGGATCCAGATCACGTCCATAGCTTCAAGAATGAAAGCCCTCGCCCTGAGAGAGTGAGGCCTTATTGGCCAATTCACTGGTCTCTGGCCCTCACCTAAAACCATGGAGACATGGATCTCCAAGAAATAGATGCCCCTCATTTTGGGAGGTCTACAACACTATTTTTGTGGAAAAGGCTTTTTAACTTTCCTATTTGAATTCAAAGAAGACAGAGATCTTATTTTCCGTAGCGGATCTTACTTCCTGGGCCCAAGAGGACTTTATCTCAATCACTGGAGCCTCTCATTCGATCCAGAGAAAGATGTTCCTTCAGTCATCCCGGTTTGGGTTTGTCTTCCTCATTTACCTCTTCACTGCTGGAACGATGAAACCCTTTAGGTAATTGGAAACTCTCTTGGTAAATTTATTGACAAAACTGAACCAAAAGGTCCCCTTTTCTCTTGCGCTAGGATATGTGTTGAAGTAGATTTAGAAAAATGGCTCCCAGAAGGAGTAAATCTGATCATGGATGGTTGGGAATTCTATCAAAAAGTTGATTACGAACAACTACCCTTTAAATGCAGGAAATTCCATGAATACGGGCATTTCGTTAAAAATTGCCCTAAAGCTGCTCAAGAAGCCATTGAAAAAAATCAAGAAGAGACCTGGAAACAGACAAAAAAAGGGGGAAAAAGGAACCCTAATCCTACCAACAACAACAATGGAGTGCAAACAGGGAAAAAAAAGGAACAAATCAAAGAGAATATGGGCCCCTCTACCAGCAACCAATTCGATTCCCTAATCCCTGAGGAAGGAGAAATCCCCGACCTAGAAACCCCTGATCCAAATCCTGTAACAGAGGAACAAAGGAATCCAACTCCCCCGCCTCCTGCAGTCAATGAAAACATAATGGACAAAGCAAACAAAGAAGCAATAACCCTTGAGGGGACTTGGGAATAAATGGTAAAGCAAAGCATAATTAACCCAACATTGTCATCTCCAGGTAATACATCCTCTCAAGGAACCTAGGAATTTTCAGATCTAGGACCATCCATGTCCACTCGAGGAAGAAGATCCAATAGACAACACAAAGAACAGGAAGTGGAAAGAGAAATGGAGCTCGGAAGGCAACTGAACATTGAAGACACCAAATTTATTTAAAACAATAAGAGCACGGGCAGTTTCAAAGACATCAGATCCCGAGTGGGATCTCTTGCATCAAATAAATAATGAAGCTTGTCTCTTGGAATTGCAGAGGTTTAGGGGACACAATCAAGGTTGAAGCCATAAAAAATATTATAATATATGAGAAACAAGATCTTCTACTACTTCAAGGGACAAAAATGGCAAAAGAAGAGGTATTAAGTCTCTCTCGCCTCTTCTGGAAAAATAACATAGGCAAGGCAGTTAGCTCCAAAGGAGCTTTTGGATGATTAGCCCTTTTTTGTAAAATGGACAACTTCACGATCATCTCAGTTACTGAAAACAATCATTGGATGCTACTAGAAATTCAAAATAACAAAGATCAAGATCTCTTATACATCTATAATGTATATGGCCCTACACATTACAGAGATAAAATTTCCTTCTGGGACTCCCTTTTAACCCTTAAGGACGAACTTCATGGTAAGGACGTAATCATTGCAGGAGACTTCAATACCACAAAATCAAGAATGGAAAAAAGATGAGGATCAATTGTCAGAGATCCCTTTGGCGAGAAATTAGAAGATATAATGGTTTATATGGACTTGCTAGACCCTCAGCCGAAAAATGGAACATACACTTGGAGCAACAAGAGAGATGGTCCGGGACACATCGCTGCAAGACTCGATCGTTTCTTGGTAAGTTCTACCTTCCTACAAAACAACCTCCTTTTGAATTCTTCCATCATTCCCTCTGCTACCTCGGATCATAAGCCCATATCGCTCTCCATCACCCCCCTGCCAATCTCGGCCCTATCCCTTTCATATTCAACCCTCTTTGTCTCAACAATGTGAAAGCTCTAGAGATCATTCTCTCAGCCTGGAATACCTCCTTTTTTGGCTCACCCAGTTATATTTGGGAATCAAAACTTAGGGCAACCCACTCTGCTCTAAAATTGTGGGCCGCTACCTCCTTCTCTAAACCATCCTCCCAAAAATTGAGTCTCCAAACTGATCTAGCAGCGCTCCAATCCCAAATGGAGAGCAATGAAATTACTAGTTCCTCTCTCTCCCAAGAAAAAACTCTAAACCTTGAGATCTTGAAAGCTTCCAGACTTGAAGAAGAGACTTGGAGATTAAAATCTCGACAACTGTGGCTTAAAGGAGGAGATAGAAACACCACCTATTTCCACAAGCAAACCAAGGCCAGATTGAGCTACAACTTCATCAAGGAACGTAAAGACAACAACAATAAAAAAGTCACCGAACAAGATGAAATAAAAAATATCACCTTCCATCATTTTCATCATCTTTACTCGGATAGTGGGGACACTGACCCAAATAGCCAAGCAAAGCTTCTTGTAGGTATCCATCCTTCTATCTCATATCTTGAAAATAAAGAACTTGAAAAAACTATCTCAAAGCAAGAAACCATTGAAGCAATTTTGTCTCTAAATACTGATAAAGTTCCGGGACCAGATGGGTTTACGATAAATTTCTATAGAGCTTCTTGGGAAATCATAAAGGAGGATCTTAAAAGGATGCTTAACTGGACACGAAAAAAAGAGAAAATTAGGGGAGCTACAAACTCCACCTTTCTAGCTCTGATTCCCAAAGATAAAAACTCTCTCTCGATTGATCGATTTCAACCTATCTCTCTCTACAGTATTTCTTATAAGATCCTCACCAAAATTATAGCTATAAGAACGAAGAAGATAATGGCTTACATCATCTCAGACACTCAAGGAGGCTTCATTGCTGGAAGACAAATCATGGACAACATCATTATCGTCCAAGAATCCATCCACTCCAGTATAGAATGAAATCACCAAGGTATGGCTATCAAAATGGACATGGCAAATGATTTTGATAGAGTAAATCACTTTTTTTCTTTTTGAGATCATGCAAAGACTTGTCTTCTCCCCAATATTTATCAAGTGGGTCAAAGCTTGTATCAACAGGCCCTGAATTTCCCCTCTTGTCAATGGTAGACCTACTGGATTTTTTCAAGCATCTCGGGGACTTTGGCATGGCTGCCCTCTTTCCCCTTTTCTTTATCTTATTGTTGCAGAATCACTGAGCAGAAAGTTGCAATCTATACAAATCAATGGTCAGCTCAAAGCCTTAAAAATTTCCAGAGGAGTAAGAGCATCCAATCATGCACAGTTTGTTGATGATACCATCCTCCTAGGGGGAGCCTCGACTATCATTGCCAACAGATTTAAAGAATCCCTCACCACTTTCCTCCAGGCCTCTGATGGAAAAATTAATACCTCAAAAGCCAAAATATATGGCTAAAACTGCTCTAAAAGAACAATGACAAGGATCTCCAGAACTCTTGGGTATGAAGGAAAGCTAAAATGGAACTCCTTTAGCCATCTTGGTGTACCAATACATCAAGGGAAAAAAAGGTCTTATGATTGGCAGGGGTTGGTGCAAAAAAAAAAAAATCAATCCTGGGGAGTCAGATGGCTTAATCTTGCAGGGAAAATTGTCCTCATAAACTCTATCCTTGCTGCCTTTCCTATTTTCTCTTGTTCCATCTCTCTTTCCCCCAAATCTATTCTTCTGGACATTACCAAGGAATTCAGAAGCTTCCTCTGACAAGGTGGAAAAAGCAGTGGCACAAAAAAATTTCACTTGATCAATTGTGATACTGTCTGCAACCCAAAATGTTGAGGGGGTGCAGGGATATGTGATATAGGAATGATGAATCTCTCCCTAGGTGCCAAAATCATGTAGAGGGTCATATCTGGAGAGAACGCTTGGTGGAAGGATATCCTCAGGAAAAAATATATGCAAGGAACGAGAAAACATTGCATTGTTGATATTCCTCTAGTCGAAAACAACTCTCCAATTTGAAATCTATGCAAAAAAGCTGCCCATGTTATTCAAGACAAACTCCACTGGTCTCCAGGCAATGGAAAGCAAATCAAAATTTGGACAGACAACTTTGGGGCCTCTCCTCCAGCCTTTCATACATAAAGCTTAGCAAATATCAAGCTTTAGATGGATCAACACAATATCCATACCTTACACGACCTCTCTTCCTGGCATACTAATGGCAGATGGGCCGGTTGGAAAGATCTTTCAGTTCCCGACCATCTCCTCTCCGAATTCACTACTTTTCAATCCCTACTTCATGGCCTGGCCCTGATCCACTACAACCTTCCAGATTTCAGAGTTTGGGGAAAACAAGGTCATTATACAGTCAAAGCGGGATATAGAAGCATCACATAGAATAACAAAAAAGAAACTATGTGGCTAAACATATGGGGGAAAAATGACATGCCCAAAGTCAATTCCTTCTGCTTTCTCTTAGCTCACCATAAAATCCCAACAACTGAAAATCTAAAAAAATGTGGCATAGCTGGACCCTCTAGGTGTATACTCTGTAAAGACTCAGAAGAAACCTTGGAACACTTTTTCCTAGATTCCACTTTTACTCGGGAGGTATGGCGCAATGCTCTTCAAGACCTCTGCATGAATCTAGCTCTCCCTATGAAATGGCAAGATTTCTTTACCTGCTGGAAAGATTATTACGATGACTCTCTTCACAAAAAACCAGACTTCACAAAAATCTAGGCTTCTTTGCCAAAGTATATGTTACACCAAAATGTCATCACCCTTGTGCAAGTGTCACAAGTGTCGCAAGTGTTGCAAGTGTCGTCATCATGACCTAGTGTCGTCATCATGACCGTTGCAAGTACCTTTATTATGACCAAGTGTTGTCATCATGACCGTTGTGACAATGTCGTCATCTTGACCATTGTGTAAACTCTTTGCTATTTTACCTAAACCCATTTTAGAGTAAAAACACATCCCTGAATTTTCCCATGACTGAAGGCATAACTGACCTATTTTTCAAGGTTGTCACAGTCTGCCCTTGTGCAACATGCGACGTCGCAGGTTGTCCTAATGCAACCTGCGACGATGTCAGTTATTTGGATAAAAGAGTATCTTCGATCCCATTCTCGAAGATGAGTGATGTGGAGGCATATCCCTAGGCTCTAGGTGAGGTGGCATTTCGGTTCCTAACCTTGTGGAAATATCCCTTAACCATCTCCCCTTTATCCTCAACCTACCCTATCTTTTTAGCCCTATATAAACACCCACTCTCTCCATGAGAGGGGGGAAGTTCTATGGTATCCTTATGCTGATAGAATCCATATTGGTGATTGGGAAGCTTGTACCATCTTGGAGACTTGGATTGGACATGTTGGATGGAGGATGCAACATTGAGGCTTTGGTTGTAGCTTCACCCTTTCTATGTATTCCTACTTTTTTATATAGTTAATATAATCTCTTTCCATAAATGTTGTCTTGTTGATGATGTTTAGAACTTTCTTCCTTAACTATTAGTTTAGATCAGTTATTGTTTAGATATCTTGTACTTCTTGTATTGTTTCCATATTGTCTTGACAGGTCTTGCAACTGGAGATCTGACAACCGCGAGACTTGGAGCAACAACAATGAGAAGGATTTGTGATCTGAAAGGTATGATATCTAAGTACTCAATCTGTAACTAGATCTAGGAAATGAGTTTTGTATTCTGTACTATTTGTTCTAGACTCACATTGAGGTAGGGAGATCCTGCTCACGTCCGCTCGAGTAGATTGTCCGGTAACAAATTTGGCGACCATACTGGGGATTGAACATAGTTTTAGTTTTCAATTTGAATTCCACTTTCAGTTGATTTCTTTTTCCAAGCCATCTCTTTGGCCATTTGCTTCTTAAGCCCTTTCACCATCAGATCTTCGCTTGAAGAGTCTGATTGCCTTCCTTTGAGTTTGTACTTCTCATTGGCAAACCTTTTTATGCTCATTATCTGGAGAATTGGTTCATTTTTGGACTTAGATCTCGCCTGTCACACCTGGTCGGTGTACCCAGAGTGACACTGTGTTGTTTTTTATCTCTGTTCTTTGCCTGTTAGTCTGTCGTCGCAACCCTTCCATTGGTATACTGCGACGTCGTCGCACTTCCCGCACTAGTGAATTGCGACGTCGCACTGTGCATAAGCACAGAGTGCGCCGATTTGCCATTTTTTGCCGTACAGGCACCTTTTCTCCTTTTTTGATTTGAGTTTTGGTTTGTATACAGACTCCTTTGCACTGTACCTTCTAGGCAGAGCCCCTTTTGTCCAACAGTCTTTTGTTTGGCTTGTTTGTATTGGTTTTTGGGTCTTTTGAGTTTTGGATTCATGTTTGGCCCCTTCAGTAAAAACTAGTGTTTTGCTTGCATTTTTAAGCGAAATGGGTTCTATTTTTGAAAAAAAATTCCCCCTCATGGCCAGGGGGGGCATGAATCATGCATTCTTCAGTCGTTTTGACCCATCTCAATGTTTTGAGATCATTTTTGGTTTGGCGTGATTGGATTGTTTTAAAGACTTGAAGAGTGTGGGATGTCCATGTATTTTTGAGCCTCTCTTTCTTGGGTTATGCATCTTGTTTCCCTTGCATGCTGAGCTATTAAATCATTTTTGGGAAAGATTGATTCTTGGTCTCCACTTTAGTTCAAAGAAAAGCTTGATTTTGTCACTCTTTTGCTATATTCATGAATTTGGAAAACATAAGTATTCTTCTTGCTTTAATTTGATCATTTGAAATTCTTGGTCTCACACTCATAAGAAGAAGAAAGGCTTGTTTCAGTTTTGTATGCATTTGAGTTAGATAAGATTGTTAAGTGCTTATCTTTGTCTACATTTGATTGGAAACGTTTGTGGAATCCTTCTTTCCGTAGCTTAGATGTGTCTTTTTCAAGTGTAAAAAGATAGGAAATGAGTTATAATTATTGCATTTGGTAGATTTTGAGCCTCTCTTGAGTGCCTTTGAGTTGCTTGGATGCTTGCCATTTTTAGTTGGGAATTTTTGAAAGATTAGAGTGTTGTAGATATCCTTTCACTTTATGTATATAAATATGAAAAGCGTTTAGTTATCAAATTCCATTTTTGGTACATGCATTTGAAAATTGAAAGTGCTTCATTATCTTGTCTTATACATTGTTAAGATTAGCTGCATCTTTCATTTTCTTTACGCTTTTTGGCTGATTATTGCAGAAAGTTAGAATTATTGCACTCTAGGAAGGAGTTTTTCTTTTCGCTACTACTTAAGTACTTTTGGTTTGAAAGAAAGAAAAATATCTCCTTACCTTAAGTAGTTTTCATTGAAAAGGAAAGGAAAATGTGCATTATCATGTAGTTGAGGATGGCATTATGTTTACATCTATGTACTCACCTCATGCATCCACCTAACCATACAAGATAAAATTAACGCTAGCTCAGGTTAAAATCATTTAGTAACTGTGTGTAAGTTAGAGACGTGTTCCGGCGTCGTTAAGCGTGGCAACTGTCGTTATTTGCCAACACTTTAGTCTGGGGGTATTGTAGTCTTCCACGTACATCGGTATATCGAGCTCCTTCACATACCCACCAAGTACCATAATCCGTACTTAGCGTATATCGAAGGGTGTATCACGTACTCGACACGTATATCGGAAGGTCTCATGCCAACGGTTGTGCATTAGACAACACCACTATGGATTTGAGCTCCCACGTACCTTGCGTATATTGGGAGACACCATTAGGATTCCTGAAACCAATCGAGTTAGCCATTTGGCCATATTGGAAAAGCAATACACCGAGAACAACACTCGGGGAGATTAACATGCACGTACTGTCCAGGTAATCGGGTATGCAGGCAAGGGTATGGTCCCAATCCTCCTTGTCACGTCATATTGTTGGACCCTACAGTATATAATGGTTTGCGATGCCTTGATAATCCTGTGAGGTTCCAGACTTTGAATCCACTCCTATTCACACAGTTTGCTTGTTTCTTTTAGACTTGAGTAGTGTTTGACTTGTGTGGTACTTTAGAGTCTCTTAGGGAGTTTAGATATGGAAGATTCTTCCGGAACTACCAACCAAGAGACCCCTTTCCAGGGTATGCCTTTTGTTATTCCCCCTTGTGGAACTGTTGGTCCTCCCTTTATGGCTACGTTGAGTCTTCCTGGATTGACGATAGGATTACCGGTATGGTTATTCTCCAATCTAGTTACGCCAAGTGCACCAATCGTGTCAGACCTAGGTCCTTCACCACATGAGCATCAATCTCATGATGACCCTTCTCCTTCTCCGTCGAAAGTTGAATTGGCTTCCATCTCTTCCTCTTCTCCTACTGAAAACTCTGATGTTAGTAAGAAGGCTGGTGTGAAGAAGAAGAAAGGGAAGATTAAAAAGAAGAAAGATAAGAAAGAGACCAAGTGTCAACCATCTGCCTCTGATGGCACTCATTCTATGAGAACACCTCGTAATCCAAAGTTCCCTTGCAAACTTTGCAAGGATGATCACCTTCTCAAGAATTGTCCCGATCTTTCCCGTGTGTCAGAAGTGTGGTCTAAAAACCCAAAACCACTTGTATCGTCAACCTCTGGCCATCATATTGATGATACTCCCTCAACCAGTGACCCATTGGTGATGGGTCGAAAGGGAAGAGCTGCAGACCCTTGTTGGATATGCAAGGGCATGCATTGTACTTACCTTTGTCCAAGCATGGATGAAGCTTCACGGTGGTTGGAAGATATTACTAGCCCTCAACAGGTGCTTCCAACAAGCAATCGTAAGTTGTCCCTCGATCCCCCGTTGGTTGACCAAGTGGTCAATTCAGTTTCATCCGTAATTGATCCCACTCTTCCTTCGGAGAGTGAAGTGATTGAGTCGATCTTATCTCTACTCGATCCCGCTCTTTCATTGGAGAAAGTCCAGACTGAAGCAGTCACCATGACACAATCTTCGTCTCATTCTTATCTTCCAAGTGAGAGTGAATTGGAAATCGCTGATGTTTTCCTAGTCAGTTCAGAATGTCCTAGGCAGGGAGAAACCCTGTCCATTTCTACATGACCCCCCCCAAGTACTAAGGTCATTTCCTTTGATTGGAATGGTCTAACAGAATCTCATCTTCCTTCGAGTATTCCTTTTCAAATATCTGTAGGAGTTTTCGATAAAGAAATCTTTCGTACGATAGTTGATGAAGGAGCTTATGTTAGTATTTTATCCTCAACTGCTTGGCAAGCTATAGGTTCTCCTCAACTTGTGCCAGTAGCTGAACAAATTTTTGCTTTTAATAGAAGGCCTACTAGACCTTTAGGGATTCTCCCACAGTTACCTATCACATTGAGAGGTAAAACTGTTTATGTTGATGTCATGGTTGTCCAAGGTCCTTTAGATTTCAATATGCTCCTTGGACATGATTATGTCTATGCTATGAAAGCTGTAGTGTCCACGCTCTTTTGAGTGATGTATTTTCCTCATCATGGGAATATTGTGATCATTGATCAGCTTTCCTTTGTGACACCCACTCATCACATGACTCCTAGTTAGCAGACTTCCCTGAATGTTCTTCATGTTTTAGTGGTTTCTTCCCCCTGAGGATGGGGGTTACGAGCATAGTTTATGTTTTGTTTCAAGCTCGTTAAAAAATGAAACCAACCTTCAAGCAAAGTTTCTCTTTGATTTCAAGCTTGCATAAAAATAAAACCATTTCCTATGAGCATAGTTCCAGTTCTATGTCAAGCTCGTTAAAAAATGAAATAGGTTCCTACGAGCACGGTTTATGTTTTGTTTCAAGCTCGTTAAAAAATGAAACCAACCACCCTAGCATAGTTTAACTTTGGTTTCAAGCTTGCATAAAAATGAAACCAACCCATTGGAGCATAGTTTTATTCCATTTCAAGCTTGTTAAAAAATAAGATGGCCCCCCTCAAGCATAGTTATTGTCTATTTCAAGCTTATGTAAAAATGAAATAGATCTCCCTCCCTTCAGTTCAGGGCTCTCGCTAGAGTTAGAACTTGAACCTTCATTTCCTCTGATTCTCGTTTTCCCCCCCTTGGTGAACATTTTCATATTAGTATCCAGGTTGGTAGTTGGGTTAGTAAGCAGCATTTTCAGACGAAATGAAGCTTGGGGGGCATGCCACATGTCGTACCATCAGCAATCATGTTGAGGGAACACTGCCATGTTAAGCCACTAGCAATCATGCTGGGGGCATTTACCAACCTCTGGGCATCATGTTGGGAAGGAACCCATCAATGGACCTTAACCTTTGAGCATAGTTCCCATTCTATGTCAAGCTCGTTAAAACATGAAATAGGTTCCTGTGAGCAGAGTTCTAATCTTGTGTCAAGCTCATTAAAAAATGAAACAACTCATTTTCCATTGAGTCGAGTCTTCCCATTGACTTAGTACCTGAACCTTCTTTTCACCCATCTATGCCTTAGGCGGATGAAATGAAGCTTGGGGGCATGTCTTCAACCTCTGGAAGTTACGTTGAAGTCAACTCGACCGCCTCTCCACACCACGTTGGAGCTAAGTCACTTACTTCTAGCAATCATGTTGGGGGCATGCACCGACCTTTGGATTTCATGATGGGAAGAAATCCATCATTGGGAACATTTACGAGCATACTTTCCTTTTTAGGTTTCGAGCTCATTAAACCATGAAAATTATCCCGAGCATAGTTCATTTTTTCTGTTACAAGCTCATTAAAAAATGAAGCAGACATCATGAGCATTCTTCCAACCTATCTTCGAGCTCGTTAAAAATAGTAAGATAGTATTTGAGCTTACTTTTCACTTTTTTCGTGCTTTGGTTAAAACATGAAAGATGGTGTTGAGCTTACTTTTCACTTTTTTCGTGCTCTGGTTGAAACATGAAAAGTGGTTTGAGCTTAGTTTTTACTTTTTCGTGCTCTAGTTCAAACATGAAAAATATTCCCAGTGCTTTTGATACCATTCTCGTGCTCGTTAAAAATTTGAGTAAAAAGGTGTGTCTAACGAGTATAGGTTTATCACTTTATCTGGCCTCGCTAGACTATTTACGGAAAAGGAACTGTGCCGAGTTTACTTTTTCCTTTGTCGTACTCGGTTATCAACCATGACAAAGTTGTTCATGGAGTCCTTTTAAGCTCTTTTCAGACTCCCTAAATAGGAAAAGATTGCCAAACGAACTTGATGCTTTCATGCTTGTAAAAGAATTTGAATGATCGTCTTTCTGGTGATAGTTTACCCATTTTTCGGACCAGGAAGCACTCTTTATGAAAAATGAATACTCCAACCAACCATGGCTAGAAGAGTCCTCTCCTGCATTGTTTTACCCTTTTTTGGGCGATGAGGCTAACTTTACGAAAAAGGACTGTTGGAGTCTCCTTTAGTTCTTTTCAGACTCTCTAAACATGAAATGACGCCGAGTTTTCCTTCTCTGGACTCGTTAAATTTTAAACATTGAAGGGCCCATTATGGGACGAACCCCTCCTTTCCTAGGTTCGTGAAACATTTGGGATTGGAATCATCTATGAGATGAGCTATACCGAGCATCTGGTTACCCTCATCAAGCTCGTTAAAAACACATGAGGAACTCATCAATCATGATGGGGAAAAAGGAAATATTTTGTGTTACATCTTAATTATGGCAGTACATAGTCACTCTTGAACATGGCACTCATTTCCATTTGCATTCAGTACTTGGATAATCTGTTTGTCCTCGAGTCTTATCAATTCCATGAGTCACGTCGCTCCTTTGGATCAACCAAAGAATGCTTCCACCATCAGTTGCATTAGGGGTTGGTATCATTCTCATCATGTCAATACTGCCAAGTCATGCCATGCCCATGTTCAAGAGATGTTCATTACTCATCACCTGCAATCAATATACCTTCAATCATGTCGGTCTACCTTGAGTCAGTCTTGCACATTACTACGATCTACTCCAAACATCTTTTATCGAGTTTCATGTCGATGATGGGGGATTCATCATGGCCCTCGTTTGATGGGTTCATCCTCATCGACTTCAAATCATCATCTGAGAATTGAACTTAGAAACCAACCAAGTACCTTGGGCCTACATGCCTCAATGGCAGGTTACCTCGCTTTCAACATGAGTTCACATCATTGACTCTTGATTGAAATATTTCATCTTGCGTTCGACTTCAACTCACTTATTCATGCTTGATGATATGTACTGTGATACCTTGGGAATCATTGACAGTAATGGTGATCTCCCTTGCACTTGTTAGCGGTATACATTAATGACCGGTAATCAAGTGGTTTCTACCATGTTCGACTCCAAAACATTGTAATCACATGGATAGATTCGTATCATTGTGGGTTCAGCTTGAAGACCCTGGGGAAGTTATTTTCTACCCATGTTGCGATGGAGATTGTTTGAGATGCATAGATCCACTTTTTTATTGGTCATGGCTGTGTTGTCAGCTCAGAGTTACACGGATCCACTTTTGTATTGGTCGTGGTTGTGTTATCATCTCATCATAGATCTATGATTGTGTTTAGTAGCCATGATTGTGTTCAGTTGGTCTTTACTATCATGGATTTGCAATGTATTGGTCGGTAGCCATGTTTTGTGTTGTATGAGACTTGTGGATCTCAAGTCATTTCTGCAGCAACTCCTTCCAACCAGCAAGTCCTTGCCATTTTTTACTACAAAGCATTTCACCTGTCTCATTCTGTTAGCTTCATGCTTTGGGGGGCCTTCTGTTACACCAAAATGTCGTCACCCTTGTGCAAGTGTCACAAGTGTCGCAAGTGTTGCAAGTGTCGTTGTCATGATCTAGTGTCGTCATCATGACCGTTGCAAGTACCGTTATTATGACTAAGTGTTGTCATCATGACCGTTGTGACAATGTCGTCATCTTGACCATTGTGTAAACTCTTTTATATTTTACCTAAACCCATTTTAGAGTAAAAACACATCCCTGAAGTTTCCCATGACTGGAAGGCTTAACTAACCTACTTTTCAAGGTCGTCGCAGTCTACCCTTGTGCAACATGCGACGTCGCAGCTTGTCCTAATGCAACCTGCGACGATGTCAGTTATTTGGATAAAAGAGTATCTTCGATCCCATTCTCAAAGATGAGTGATGTGGAGGCCTATCCCTAGGCTCTAGGTGAGGTGGCAATTCGGTTCCTAAACTTATGGAAAGATCCCTTAACCATCTCCCCTTAATCCTCAACCTACCCTATCTCTTTAGCCCTATATAAACACCCACTCTCTCCATGAGAGGGGGGAAGTTCTATGGTGTCCTTATGCTGATAGAATCCATATTGATGATTGGGAAGCTTGTACCATCTTGGAGACTTGGATTGGACATGTTGGATGGAGGATGCAATGTTGAGGATTTGGTTGTAGCTTCATCCTTTCTATGTATTCCCACTTTTTATACAGTTAATATAATCTCTTTCCATAAATGTTGTCTCGTTGATGATGTTTAGAAATTTCTTCCTCAACTGTTAGTTTAGATCAGTTATTGTTTAGATATCTTGTACTGCTTGTATTGTTTCCATATTGTCTTGACAGGTCTTGCAGTTGGAGATCTGACGGCAGCGAGACTTGGAGCAACAACAAGGAGAAGGATCTGCAATCTGAAAGGTATGATATCTAAGTACTCGATCTATAACTAGATCTAGGAAATGAGTTTTGTATTTTGTACTATTTGTTCTAGACTCACATTGAGCTAGGGAGATCCTGCTCGCGTCCACTCGAGTGGATTGTCTGGTAACAATATATTTGTTGGAAGATTTGGATCAACGGAAATAAAGGCATTTTTGATAACCTAGTGTTCTCTCCTTCCAAAATTTCCTCCTCTGCTAAAGCCTTTTGGATTGAAACTACTCTCTCAAAAGGTTTAAATCATCTCCATTTGGAATCCCTCACCACTGAAGAGAGAGTTTGGTCCTCTGATTTCATCACTTACTCCACTACTCTCTCTGAAAACCCTACAAAAAAGAAACCAAATTCTTTGGGCTGGCAAATCCAGAAGAGTCTGGATGATTTCAACAGCCGGTGGATGTCACTCTTTGTTCTTTGATGGTGCCTCTAAAGGTAGCCCTAGGTTAACAAGTGCGGGAGGGGTCATTTTCGACCCTGGTGGAAACATACAGGTAGGGTTTGCATGGGGTCTTGGGATAGCCACAAACAATAGCACGGAGTGGCTAGCTTTGCTCAAAGGACTAGAATTAGCTAACAGCCTAGGATTGAAGGAAATAGTATTTTTTAGCAACTCCCTCCTTATAATCAGGGAGGCCACGAAGATAACCTTGAGTTATCATCAACCAAACTCTAAGTATCATCACATCTTCAAAAATATTCTCTCTGATTTTACTGTCATCAAGCTTCTCCACATTCTCCGAGCAAACAATCAGGCAGCTGACTCCATGGCTAACAAAGGGGTTCTCATTGACTGTGGGTTTATTGTCCTTAATGACAAATATATTGAAAAATGCTGGATTCCCTAAGCTACTCTTCAACCCCCCTAATCCACCACCCTCACTACATGATTCCCACCCCCTAATCCACCACCCTCACTACATGATTCCCACCCCCTATCTCCACAACCTGGGCATTAACTCCCACTCTACTCATGGTGCCTCACTCCTGCCACCTTTCAACCACCCTGACCACGAATTAATGATGCCTTGGAATATGCCATGTCCTCCTTGGGCTCGCACGCTTTACTTAATCCTCCCCCTCTCGTGTTGTCCAAGCTATGCACTCAGCACTCATTTGACCTCCGCTTGGTTCTTCCTGCTCTATTCTTGGGCTACCTGTGTAATGGGCGACTACACCTCTACATTTAATTTAGCATCCTCCGTGGGTGCTATTGCTGAAACCGGGCATCTCCCCTCGCATTGCCTTCTTTGCCATACCTCTCTGCCCTCTTCGCCCTCATCTCCCTCCAAACTACAGAACCTTAGCTCTCTTTCCCTGGATTTCTCAAGAAAAGCTATCTTGTCCCATGCTCTCAACCTCGCTCCTGTAGAAGAAAACCTCGGGATGGCGGATATTGAGGAGAAACTCCAACGCATTAGGGATGAGAATGCAGAGCTAAAACAAGCTCTAGGAAGGGTTTACACTTTGCTCTCTGCTACTATCACAGAGGTTAGAAATGGGAATACCCTGATGAATGGAAGGATTGGCATTATTGCTGAAATGTTGGACTACGCAGTTCTCAGTATTTCGAATATTGATTCCAAAACTGATGACAATAACAGGAATATCATTATCGTGGAAGGAAAAATTGATAAGCTTTGAGATGAGGTTAGCCGCTGCCTCCTAGACATGCAGGACAGTGCAGAATCGGACTATTGCAAGCAGCGCGGCCACTCAACTAAAAGCATTCCTGGACCACCTGCTCAGCATCATGGACGCCGCTAAAGACCTCTCAGAACCTTGGTTTTTTGCATATTCTACCTACTCTCTGCAGTTATTGGGAATGACTCTTTTCTGTTTATAGCATAGCCTATAGGGCATAAACTACCCTAGATTTTAATTTTTGCCGAATTTGCGCAGTAACAGACTCTTTTATGTTTTTTAAGTATGTATTTCTTTGTAATCTTTCTATTAGGGAAATATGTAAGGAGTTATAGTCTTCATAGAATAGAATTCTGCATAAACAGTTTCAATTTTGTAAAAGAGAAGGATGTTGGTACAAATAATAGCTCTGTCAGAGAGCAGTCCCTCTTTTCAATCTCTATAACCTCTTTTTTTCTAATATAAATAACTCTTGAAAGCATTCCTGTTAAAAAAAAAAGAGTATTTTCCTTCAGAGCAACAACCGCGGCGCCCTCGAGTGAAAATACATCAAACAAAATTGCAATCCAAAACAATGTATCTGACGAAAGTACAAGATGTCAAACACAAACCCGGAGTTGGATCATTCGAATAGTGTAAACATTATGAAATGGAGATGTGGCATAGATCAATAAACAATCCATTCAATAAGAGTAAGACATACAATAAGCTTCCATTCATTGTGGAAAGAGTTAGATTTTAGGTCTTGTCTGACAATGTCAGGCCGAGTGAACATAATAACTCTTTGGGTATTATTCTCTGGCACGAAATCACTGCATCGTGCACCCATTGAAAAGATGCCATGCCTCCTCCTTGCTGGGAAATGCTCAAGACTAGCAGTGGTTGTGGAAACGTAGCCTTTGTGCACAATGAATCTCAATGAATCTTAATGGTTGGGGGTTGCTGCAATGCATGAGCTTCTGGTTGTTTTTTTTTCTTGTGGTCAAAGCTTTCCATCTACATTTGTTGGAAAAGGTCCATATCTTCCACAACGTTTCCCTTCCATTATTCAAAGCCCATCTCTTTTAACCATCATTGTGTTCAAAGTCAGCGTGGATAACTCTGTCTAGAGGGTTGTATGAAGATTGGACGGTCATTTTATGGATCCGTTTTACTGCTCCATTTCTTGGTCTCAATATGTAGGTGTAATAGACCCAATGTGTGCACCATTGTTCTCATTCAAAGGAATCCCAAACCCAAACCGCACCTGCGCGATGCCGAGGTGTTTCTTTGTGTAATCATTGCCTATGTGGGGGAATCTTTTTCTTTTTGCCGAACACTGGATAAATCGTAGCAAACAAATATAATTCAACCTCAACCACTACTTCTTGATCTGAATGAAAGAAGGTAAGTTGTCTTGCTTGGAATTGTACAGACACCACGTTGCATACATGACAGCTTGGAGTTTGAATGACTTCTACCACGTTACATGCATGCACGAGCTCAAATAAGTGATACCACGTTGCATGCATGCACGAGCTCAAATAAGTGATGTTGACTTGTCACAGTTTGTTATTCAATCGATAAAGAGTGATCTCGGACGACACTAAATGGTCTCCCATAGTTGCAGACTTGCAGTCTTGCATTTCAACGTGATTTGACATATGTATTTTTGTATCATATAATCTCTTTCTAACCTTCTTTACAACTTGTTTTTAATATCGGAAGGTATTGCATTGCTCAATGCAACCTTGTTTGACACGTCTTTATATTGGAGCATTATATTACGTTGCCTATTGGAATGACATATTTTATGTAGAATGTCCCACTCCTTACTAATACCATAGAGTAATCTTCCATTGGATGTTGGAGTATTATGGGGATAATTAATTGTATAATTTTCTTGTGGTATAAGCAACTTTTTTGATCTAAAGTCATCTTTCCAAAATGAATATTTGGCTTTCGATTGCCTTGTCCCTATTCACTGAAACCTCATACAATATATCATTAGAAATAATATCACTTACAACAAACTAAACTACAATTATACATAAGTATATATATCTAGTGTTCTTCAGTAATTGGTGTTTTCTTTTTTCTTTTTCCTTAAAAAAACAGATCGTATTTCCTTATATTAAAAAAGCACATTTTACATGGGCTCAAATATGAAAACTAACTTGGGATATACCCAACTATATCATGCACATAAAAACTTTCAACTTATTTATCTATCCTTTACAAAAAAAAATCAAATGATATTCAATATACACTTCCTATCCAAAATCTAGTATGATAATGGACATCGCAGCCAGCATAATAAACAGCATAATAAACATTAAAGGGAGTAATTGGTGTTCTATTACACTTTTGTTCAAATGGTAATTTAGGCTCCTACGATGTACGATGAACTCTTGGGCTTATTGCAAACTAAAACTCTAATGGACAATGAAATCATACATTCCAAGTTATGTGTTTGACTGACATCTAGAATTAAATAATTAAATATGTGAATTGGTAGGTTTTATATGTGAAGGGGTAGGGTTGAATAATTAAATATGTGAATTGGTAGGCTTTATATGTGAAGGGGTAGGGTTGAATAATTAAATATGTGAATTGGTAGGTTTTATATGTGAAGGGGTAGGGTTGACATTGGATTAGGATATGACTTTTGATAGCAAACGCTATACATGTTACCCGGTTGGCAATTAATGCATTACCTACTTAAACTTGTTGTGGAGCATTGGTCTTGGATTTTCATAGCCAGCATACCCAAAGCCTTGATGTCAATAAATAGAACTTATTTCTTGTATGCAGGTTTGCCGGTTATTAACAACAATGAATCTTGAATTTAGAAGTTCATTTTGTTTGGAATTGTCGAACTAATTGTATAGAGCATATTTTTAAGAATAGAAAAATCAACTTCATATAGAAAACATAGAACACTACATTAATACATGTGATTCATGATCTTGGTGGTTCCACTCCGATGCCTTTTTTATCCACATTATGCCTTTTGTATCCATGTATCTATGTTTCCTTCTGTCAGAAGCTTGCAAAACGTGGTCAGACTTATCTGTTACAGACTACAGTGACTGACGAATGTTACAGAATACAGTGACTAACGAATGCAAAGAGGATTTCATATCTTGGTGGGTCCACTCCGATGACTTTTGTATCCACATTATGCCTTTTGTATCCATGTATCTATACGTGGTCAGACTTATATCTTACAGACTACAGTGACTAATCAATGTTACAGAATACAGTGACTAACGAATGCAAAGAGGATTTCATATCTCTAGTTTGCTGACCTCCCATCTTTGCCATTCCAAACCAGATTTCTTTTCAATATTGTGACCGTGCATTTTCGAAAGTAGTCTTGCTCATATATGACAGGCAGGAGGAATCCTCCCTCGTAATTATACAACAATTTTTACAGAAAAAATTTCCCCATATGATTTTAAAATACATACATACAATTGAAACACGAAGTTTGCATACAGAGTATTAATAAAGATAAAGCTCAACGCCCTATGCATTTAATCTACTGGGAGCAAAACAGAGACTACGAACATTTATATTTATACATACATTCTCTGGAGAACCGAGAGAAATACTTGATTGGATATTTTTCCATCAGCGATCCAGACTCACTGTCTGGGCATCAGATCAAACAAAGATAGATAGACATTTATCTGCGCTGCTTATAATTCTTTGCTTGCTATACTTCTCTGCTATCTTTCAGAAAGGTGAGTACTCCGCTTCATTTTCCATTTGTTCACGGAAAGAGTTTCTCCGTGCAGAGTTGAGAATGGTTTTATCTGCTACAATGAAATAAGCCGATCCGCTGACTGTCTCCAATCAAAGTACACATAATAACACATCAACATGCAGTTCATCAGAGAATTATAATGAGAGATATCAACCGAATCAACCAGATCTATGAAAACGATATATAAATAAAATATATATCATTGTTCCTCCAAACAAAATACTATCAACAATTCAGTAGTTGTAGAATCGTTGATCAGAGCAAAAGTATTTTAGGAAAGCAACTCAATACAATGTTAGAAAATTGATTGATATTAAGGACAAATAAACAACTGCAACTATAACATTTGGGGATGGCATGACAGCAATATTTAATTGATTAATTACCGACTTACTTGTAGAGATGATGAGCGCCTGTGCAGCATGGTTCAGATTAGCCCTTGCCCAAGGAATAGCCCTTGCTCCCAACATCTGCAGATGATTAAGGCCGCTTTATACATTAATCCAACCCAGCAGTTAATAACCAGTCCCAGCTACATGAATTGAATTGAATTGGTACAGATTGATTGGTGCATTAACAAGAACAAGACTCACTGTGGGGATGGCGGAAGCTACGCATGCAATTGCGGCTGCCTTGGTCCCTGCTTTCACTGCATCTGTATGCACAAGCGTACATTCATCAGTTTCACCATACCCACGAATTAATTATCAACCCAATGCATTTTATTTAGGCATTATGTGAGGAGTCCTTTGAAATTGAATGAAATGGATTTAGCCATAGCCATTGCCAGTGCAAGAAAGAAAGAATGATTAGTGGAAAGGGATTAATGTTAAGGAGTGATTGAGAGAGAGGAGATTGAGGTAGATTTAAATTAGTTACCCTTGGAGCACTGCTTTGCTCTCAGAATTCTCATCTCAGCTTGTTGATTTGGACTCGCCATTTCCTTGTTCCTGCTGCTGTAAAAATCCCCTCCACTCGTTACTTGAGATCAGACAAAAGTAATTTAGGGGAAATAAGGATGAAGCTGAATGCTCGATATGAGAAACTCAAACACTCTGGCGGTATATATACGTAAAAAAGGGAGAGAAAGAAGCAAGTGCGGTATCGAAATCAATGGGTATTGCTGTCAACAAAGGTAGGTGGGAGTGTATGAGAAAGAATAAGAATGACATGGTTTGGTGGGATGGGGAATTTCTGGTTTTGAGATTGAGAATAGCGTAGGTCTGTCGCCGTAGGGATTGAGTATGAAGAATTAAATTGTCGGTATTGGCTTCTGTTTTCTGTGTACTACTCCCGCAAATATCAAGTCTCATTCCAACCTCAAGATCAAAACTACTCTTTTTAATTTGATGGACAGTGGGCAATTACTCCTGATAACCGCCGCTAGATTGAGAAGTCCCTGATGCCCCCGGGTTTGGATTTGGATTAGCGGCTTTTCTGCCATTTGTCGCTCGAGTGGGTGGGGCACTGGGGATTCGGGACTCGGAGTGAGAAAGTGTTTGTCCTGTGAGTGAGTGAGTGGAGACTGAGCAGTGAGAATGACAGAGAGAAAGAGGTATCCATATCCGTGTGCGTCCGTTTTTTTCAGTCATTGCACATGTATACAATATTGGCGCCGAGGGCCCGAGTCCCTATGTTTTGCTTTTTATTTGATAATTCATTAATTTAGCTTTTTATTTAATAATTAATTAATGAAATTGACAGTTTGTTTGAAAGAATAAACCTCGACGTTTCCAAATCCATAATGCATTTTTGTTCTACATTTTAGACTTTATCGTGGGTTTTGGTAGGTTTTCTGTAAATTTTTTTGGTAAAATTTAAAATTTAAAATATTTAATTTATGTTTTTTAAATTCAAAAATAAATTAGGATATATTTTAGATTTAAAATTATTAAGATTTATTTTAGATTTAGAATTATTAATTATTATGATAAAAAAAAAATTATCATTTAATTTTATATCATATATTAATTTCTTTTAATAATAAAAAAAAATTATTATATTTTATAAAAAAAATAAAAAATCCAAATCTTTAAAACTCATTTTCATTTACCATTTCTTCTCCCTTCCAATTTCATACCATTAACTTCTTCAAAGTCTTTTAGTTTGTCCCGTATCTTATCTATAATCATAACCACAACTATGGATATTAACTTTCTCATTGTCCTTTTATAATTGTTTTTCCATACATATTTATTGATATAAACATTCTCATTATCCTTTTATAATTGTTTTTCCATACATATTTCTTGATATGAACATTCTCATTATTCTTTTATAATAGTTTTTTCCGAGATATTTCTTATAAAGACCTTCCTTGACTATCTTAAATGTCTCATCATGACTCTCCTTTGATCTTTTTTGATACTTTCTTATATACTTTTATTTTTGCTCTTTGGTGCCTTGTCCCTAACATATGTAATGATACTTATTGCACCAAAGAAGTGCATTCTACCTCTCGGTAGGAGGAGATGTGTAGCTCATTCTATAGATTACCCGTATCTTTTATTAAAAATAATAAAATATTATAAAAATAACATATATTCTCAAATTAGATTTAAAATATTTAGAATGGCATATATATAAAACTACACACTTCCTCAACATGTCTAAAAAATGGTTTGCACCTTTGAGAAATTTAATCCCTCTTTGGTAAATCCCCTTTTAGATGGATATATGGTGATTATGTCTCAAATCAATGTTTATTTACTTACAAATGATGCTAGATTCCTTGATGGCTAAGAGCATTTAACTTATTTACTTACATAACAAAGTTAAATGTTCCTCTACAAAAGTGTGATCTTTAAATTTCTTGTGTTAATGTTTTTTCATTCTATTTTTCACCATATCTTGTTTTTTATAATCCTTAGGATGGAATCAATTACTTAATAGATATAGTGAGTGCTAAAATTGTTGTGAATCTAAAGAAAAATTAAAATAAATGAAATTAAATGTTTTATTTTTTTTCTATATTTGAAAATAAAATATTTTTTTAATTATAAATGATTTTAAATATTTTTTCTAATTTCAAATTAATCATAGCCTATGAATTAGCTCAATTGGTAAGAGTTACCCACACTCTCTAGGTGAGTTTAGGTCAATTTCATTAAAACGCTATAATAAATATTTGGTATTTCTATGTTAATGATGTTTTTATTAATTTATAAATATAAATAATTGTATTTTGACAAATATATATAAAACAAAATAAAATAAGATGTATTTGATTAATTTTAATATTTTTTTATGTTTAAAAAATTTAAATAAAAAAAATCATTAAATTATATATATGAGAACATAATTTAATATTTTTTTTATAAAATAAAAGTTAAAATTAATGTTTTTATATCGTTTAAAACAATTAAATGAAACAAATTCTATTTCAAATCAAATATAACATTAAATTACAATATATTTAATAAAAAATTAATAAACATTATTAAAATATATATTTACAATGAAATAAAATAAAAATGAAAAATGAAAAATAAAATAAAAGAAAAATGAAAAATGAAAAAATTGTTTTGAAGATTTTTCCTTGCTAACTAACTAGTGTAAAGAGAGAGGGGGTGACCATCGAGCTTTGGATCATAAAAAAAGCCATCACCCCACCAATTAATTTCCTTTTTCTAAAAGTCATTTAAACCTTTTTAAGACATCACAATTCCACTCTAACTAGAAAACAACCATCACACCCCTTCACTCCCTCTTTTTTTCATCATATATTTTTTTCCACCTTCTTTCCTCTATTTCATATCCATTAAAAAAATTAAAATTAAAAATTTATCACTATTAATTAAAAAATGAAATAACCGAAAAATGAAAAATACAATTATTAAATAAAAAAATAAAAAAATTCAAATAAAAATTATTATTTTAAAATAAACAAGAAGAAAAAGATTTAAGTGGTCATTGGTGTTGTTATCTTTATTCTCTCCGGTCATTGGTGTTGTTATCTTAAGTGAGTGAGTTAAAGTTCCCAGTCTTGTTACTGAGTTAAAGTTCCAAGTCTTGTTACTGGTCTCTATGCCAAGTTAAAGATTGAGCGGCGGAGTTAAAGTTCATTGTTATTTTTATGCCCTCCGGTTTTGTTATTTTTAGAGTTCATCGATCTTGTTATTTTTATGTCTTTCGGTCTTTTTATGTCCTCTGGTCTTGTTATTTTTAAAGTTCATCGGTTTTGTTATTTTTATGTCCTCTCATCTTGTTACCTTTATACCCTTCGATAAGCCTCCATGTTACCAGAGGTCTAATCATTAAGCCACCGAAGTATGTTAACTATAGTATAACCAAAGGCCACATAACATGAGTATAACCAAAAAAATCTCGATGAAACTTGATCCGAAGCCTCCATGCTATCGGAGCTCTAATCATTAAGCCACCGAAGTATGTTAACTATAGTATAACCAAAAGCCACATAACATGAGTATAATAAAAAAAGCTCGATGAGACTTGATCCCGAGGCTGTCAAGTTTTAGCTTCGTGGAATACATTTTTTTTTCATTTGAAACCTGTCTCTTCCAAATTCTCCGATAGTTCATCTTATTACTATTTCTAAAACCAAAACAATGGTTATCTTTGGATTTGCCATGGGTCGGCTACCGCTAAGTGCACCAAAATCTATGTTATTCATAATTTACAAATCAATTAAAGAAAGGAAAGTTCATGCACTTAGCGTAACATGGAAATGCTAAATATGCACAAATCGTTCACTTGTTCAATTTCTAGTTTGATTGTTGATTTCAAAATAACTAGCAATTGTACCTTGGGGTGCAATAAAAGAACGCCATATTGTAAGTGAAACAATGATATGTGGTAGGCACATCCAAAGAATACATATGGAACGAGAAGAAATATTATTCACTGGATTCTTCATGGTATAACACATGACTCAGTGATAGGCACAACCTTCAAAAGGCACAACACCAGGTACAGAGGAGAGAACATGTACACAACACTCCCACAATTGTAGAGTTTTCGATTTGAAAGCAGGTCCGCTTACTTGCGTCCATAAAATCGAAGAACGAAATGGATCTTTGGTGAATCTTTCTCACTTGGGATTAGGGAAACATTTGGTTAAACATGAAGAATTGTAGATACACAAAGGGATTTAGTGGGGAATGGTGGCTTCTCAGTTCCCTTCATTCTTATCTTTGATGGTTTGGGAAAAGGTGATTTGGGGAAAGTCTGGGTAGATGGGCTCATTTGTGAACAAAATTGTCGCTATAACTATGACTGGGGTATAGTAATTAGCTCTGATAATGAACCTGGAGTTCATGCTTTGCTTTTTCGCGGAGTCCATGCTTTGTATTTCCACAGAGTTCAAGATTTGTTAAAATGACTAAAGTTAGCATTACAAGTTGAATTTTCAGTGTTGAATTTTTTGCAACTAAATTGATTTTAATTTTTTTGGAGAACAAAATCCACCCCAATGTAATAAATATTCATAGGACAATTCTTCTAATCATAGAATTATAGGAGAAATTTTAATTTTTGAGTTTCATACATTTAATAAACAACTTGAATATAGAGGTAGACATGATGACTAATCAAGCTCTTTAAAGAAGGTCGGTTCCCTAACCGATTGGATCACTTATATCTAAGGACTTCTTTGAGAAGGTGTCAAGAGACTTGTGTAACCATGAATGCCAACTCATCAAAAATATGTTAAGTTAAATGAAAACATGGATAGCACATAATGCAATGAGAAGCGCTTTGGTAAAATTTGGATGGAAATTGCGATCTTGAAAGTTGGGGATGATGAACTAGCGCCCTCTTTTGAGAAACTTTATGTTGACGACACACAAACCGAGGAAGGAATTAACAATACAAATGATGGTTTAAGTAGCAACATCCTCCACAGGCCTTTGGTCTACCGTAAATGCAAGTGAAATAAAAGAAGGCCCCGTTAATCTATCAATTTATGAACACCGCCAAGAAAACATAGATTAAAATAATTATTTATATATATTATTTTGCAATACCTTTATTATTATCCAAAGATAAAGTTATTTATAATTATAAATAACATAAATCATTTTCATCTATTTCACTTACATAGATCCCATTAAAAATAATATCATCTGTGTTATTACAAAGATATTAACACAAATATTTTAAATATCATATTTGTTATTACAAAGATATTAACACATAGATATTTTAAAGATATTAATGTTGATTACCTTGACTTTCAAGTGAAAAGAAAACCCAGTTTAGTTTGTTGATAATTTGAGTCCAACGCTGCAGCCCCAATGACAATTAGTTCCCGTAGGATATCACTAGTTTCATTTTAATATTTTGAATCATTTTCCTATCATGCATTTTTTCAAAGCATATTAGCTTCACTTAGCTTCTTGCAACCAAAATAGTTGAGATACTTAAGTTACAGTTAAAATTATTTTCTTAGGATTTAAGTAAATCCCATAATTTTTGCATCTTAAAACTTGTTTTAGACGTTGAAGGTGATCAGAGCGTTTCGTTGAGTATATTGTAATGTCATCTACATATAAAAATACACCCCGATAAATAAAGGGTATAACTATGACTTAAACACTGATCATACAAAGCGTTATATTAATTCTATTGGGGGATGTCTGCATTATCAATAAGGGTATAAGTTTTACTTGTATCATTGCAGTGCTTCAATGCATATCCCAATATCAATTTTCTCCCGCAAATGCATCAAGTCGCTCCTGCAAGTTGCTCTTGCAAATTAAAAAAAAATATAGAAAAATACAAGAGATAATTTATGAATTGTAGTGTCGATATATGTGATAGTATTTGACGTGTATCAGGAATGTGTGTGACCTTGGAACAATACTGAAGTCAAAATCCCCGAAGTTATAGAGACCTGTGTTAGTAATTTGCAAGTTGTAGTGTTGAGATGTATGTCCCAGCCCGAAACACTCCAAACTACACAAGATCAAACTCACGTCTGAGTCAGCCTTCCAAATATTGGCATGTATAGAACATTATTCTTGGGAAGTGAGGAGATAAAAAACAATTACAAAAACTCCTAATACTAGGAGCAATTAAGCCCAATGCATACCCATGTGGTTTTCCAATGGTGTTAGAGACCAACAAAAGTAGATCTTGGTAGATGTGTGTAGAGTTGAGGATTAAACAAGACTAAAGTAAAAAAAAAATTTCAAAACCCCGATAAATGATCGATGAAACATACAACTAATTGTATCATTCAAATTTGCAATGATGCTGCAAGGTTCTAATACTAATGAATAATGCCTTGAGAACATTCCTAAAATATTTTCAATTATTTACCTAGATGATGATTATGGTGTTCAACAAAACCTAGCATAGGTTAAACATTTGGGGCATATACTCTCTTGTATGTCTATATAAAGGACTCTCCAATGAATACATAAAGGCCTTAATCCAGCCATTGCAATTTAAGATATCTTCAATGCCTATATAAAGGCGTTATCACTTAATTGCAATTTAAGAAAGTAATTGTATTGTATAAAGAGCTTTAGCCTTGTCTCTCCAAATTTGTGCACATCTTTGTGAGTCTTGTGGCGTTGTGACTCTTGTGCATTTCTGCAGTGTACGGTATGCCAAGGTGAACCATTAGAACTCATACACTTTAAAGGACTTTGATTTCTTAATAACCAGTAGGCTAGCAGTGGGGTTCCAGCTGATCCATTTTTCCCTTTCTTTGTTCAAATGAGTAGCCTGGTGAGGGTTAATGCATTGCTGTTGTGATTTATTTCAATGTGCCTGCAATTGCCTTAAAGTCTTGTCACATCGTAACACCAACTAGGGGATGGAATTCAAGTAGAGTTGTCTATGTTTGGTTTCTTGTTGAAGACGGCTTTGGAATTTCTAATATGTAGAAACAAGATGCTTCAATTGATGGACCTACCAGAAATGAATGGACTTTCCTATAGACCCCAAGCACTTGTGAGAAATAAATGGATTCTCCTGTAGACCCCAAATACCTTAAATTCCCAAAAATGTTATATCAGTAGAATTCCATTTAGAACAATATTTTATGCCTTCCTACTTCCTTTCTTTGTGACTTGTACCTTTCTTGTTTATCCATCAAATTGTCTCTTTCATGTCATGGGTGTTGGGACTTCTCATTGAAATGTTGATGCTCGCATGCTGATTGATGCTTTTTGAAGATAGCTTTCATGTGAGGTGGACTTGGATTGTCAAGCCTGTAACAATATGGAGAGAAAAGTATCATATAATGAAAGTTTCAAAACAATAGGGTAGGAAGAAAATAAAATGTTTCTGTGCACAACTAGAATCTCTATCACTACTCATGCCAATGCAATTATAACATGAGAGAACTTCCAGAATTGATTACTGTTTTTAAAATTTTGTATTGAAATATTAGTGTTGCATCATCTTTCAAATTTCTATATTGTATGTAATAATGACGATAAAAGCCTTTGATTGTTATGCCTGAATTGTTTCTCATCCCAGTTGACTAATGCAGATTGTTTGAGGAAGAAATCAATTACATTAAATTTTTAAGAAAGGACAAACTAATAAAGTGACTGGAATTTTCCAGTAGAGGAGAAAATATTAGCATTACTATCTTTGGTTGTTGTTGCTATTCCTTATAGTTCCTTAATACATCGGAGATGAATGCCAAATCCGATCAACCTTTCTCAGGCCTTCACCCTCTTGTATTGGTAAGCAGGCGCATTCACGGCTTCTTGAGGATTTTGGTTGCAGGGAGTACCTGGATGCAGATAAGTTTACAGAGCTTCTTGAATCACCTCATGTCTATCGAAACTAAAAATGTAATTGAATTTCTCTTCAATATAAATTTTATCCATGTGATTCAACTACAATAAATTATGTCCATGGGATTCAACTACACCAACAGGATTGTAGATGTCAATAGGTTGCATGTAGTTGTTTCTAGGATAATGGTGGAATCATCGCTCCACCAATTACTTTTAAGGTATAGGAGGATGCTTCAAACTCAAGTTTATCCTTCTGTTTTCCTTTGTTTAAATATTGCCTATAAACTACATGATTTTAAAGGTAGTTTCTATATCAGTTTTATTAATGCACTTATGTAAACTTTAAATAGAGGGAAGATTACATCAGAATGTCATATTATAGGGTTGGGAAAAGAGAACTAAACAAAGATGCCAAAACTATAATAAAACACATAGAATTTTCTAAAACCTTTCAGCTCATGCTTGCCTTGTATTTAGCTTGAATTTGAATTGATATCTCTTGTTTGATGCTTATAATTTCATTGCAATCGTGTAAAATTCAAACATAGGTAGATTACATCACAAATTCATATGTATGGGGTTGGAAAAAATAATTAACGGAAGGTTGGAAAAGAAAATTGAGGAAAATAAAGTTGAGAACAAAGATGCCAAAAATATAATAGAACACCTAGGCGTTTATTGGGAACACCAGCTGCAACAAAGGGAAACTGCAACCAAGGGAAAACAAATTGACTTTGAGATGAAATATTAATTACAAGATTGAGTCTCTGTATCTGCAGTCATGGGTTCGAGTTTGGGAATGACTTTGATTTCCCAAACGAACGGTTGCTCGCTGGCTTCCAAACTCCTCGCCAATACAATGGTCTGTGATTCCGATAACAAGGTCTGGCTTCCAAATGAAACATACACAAGTGAACGCGGCCTCTGAGAATCCATCCCCTGAACCAGCTCGTCCTCGATGATGTCCGCCATTTTCCCTCTGCCTACCTTCCCTGCAGAACTCGGTGGAAGCACTCGGCCTACAGACCAGATGGGTTTCCCGGTCAAGCTTCTAAAGTGCCTTAGATGTTGCGGCTCGAGGTCCTCAAATGTGAAGGTGAGGTAGGAATGTGAAGGTGACGGTGAAGGTGACGCAGGAAGCTTCCAGGAAGGAAGGTGAGGCAGGGAAGTTGGTGAGGTAGGGCGGCAAGTTGTGCTGCATTGCATTGAAGTTGGTAAAGAAAATAAATGCAGCTCACCGCCTCATTTTCGAGCTGGAAAATCAGAGAGGAGAGCTTGTCCCAATCATCGGACGATGATCCAATGGCTACAAATGACGTAAAAATCAAATTCAGAGAGTTGTTCTCACTTGTAGAAATGCCTTATGGCATAATTAAATGACCAGTCAAATACTTGATATGGTGTGACTTGCGCACAATATTGATTGGAATAAATAATAAAAAAATTAAGACATTGTCGTCATAGTAGGTTGCCATGGAAATGACATGCAGAGGTTGATGGAAAGATAGGTTGTGTGTGAAATGCTGCACCAGGAGCCGACATTAAGCAATTGTCGTGGATTAATTTTTAGTTAATGATAGTTTCAAATCTGAACCAGCTTTTAAAGATGGTGTTCCTCACATTTCAAATATGATAAGAGTCAACTGAGTTTGAATGTTGGACCAAAAATTGTCCTATCAACTTCACATGCTCTATCATCAACCCTATTCAACGCACTTAATCCATTCAAATCGAAAACCATTATTTGACTAGATAGCTAAGAGACAACTTTAAAACCCATGTGAATAACCTAAAAATGGTTTCATTCATTTGGACTTTTAAGGAAACGACAAAACTATTGTGATTTTGTTTTGTTCCAAGGAGATAGGAGATTATAAAGAAAAAAATGTCGCTGGAATTGAAGAGAACATGAAATTCGGGATAGTTTTGATTCCAAAGTCATTAAAATAAAGGAATTCAAGTAGTTTCTTCCAAGTCGTGACTTGTAGATTGGGGACTATCTCAAGCTAGTTGTAGGATTGGATGTTGTTATTCCTCTCTTGGGTATAGTTGTCCCCACTCAAGTGCTTATTTTGGAGATGTAAGAGACTTTTTTCCAATCCTTCATTAGTTACATGGAATAGAGTTTTGTAGCCACGGTGTTTCTTATCTCTAGTATTTTTGGGTATAAGGCTTGATGTTAAAGTTGGTATACCATTTTGATAAAGTTTTCAAATTTGAATTCACACTTTGAAAACTGGTTATTATTGGAATGAATGTTGGAATCATATGGCATAGGCACTTGCCAAGTTTCAATAGCTTTGTAAGCAACAAGTTTTGCTTCTTAAATAGGCGGTGGATTTTCACCATTTCTTTTGGGTGGAAAAATATGGATGTGGTTGACATATATCTAGCAATCCTGAATTTGTTATACAACAATTTAGCTGGTGCAATTCCATTAGGTAAAGGTCATGACACATGTTTCATTTTTATTTTTTTATTTAAATTATTTGAAATATGTTTAATTAAAAGCAGGATCTCTAATTAAAAATGAACTTAACATAATTAAAAATAAGTGCGCACCAATGTATACAATTTAATGTTGTGCACCTATGTGTTGGTAGAAACAAAAGCATCGATGTGCTTAAAAGAATAAGTTGCACAAATACACAACTATTTAATATGCAGTAGTGCATGTTTTAGAAATAATTGGTGTTCCAAGGACACAAAAGGATTGGTTCTCTAAGGAAATTTTGAGCATGAATGCTTCAAAACCAAAATGGAGCACCAGTGCACCCATTCTAAAAAAGAAACAATGGTGCACTCATTCTAATAAAGAAGCACTAGTGCACCCATTCCTAAAAGAGAAGCATTGGTGTGCAAAGAGTTTATATGAGCACAAATGCATCCTTTCGTGATCCTTTCCTAAAATAAAATCATGAGCGTTCACATAGCATATAGAAGTACCGATGCACCCATACCTAAAATATGACCACTAATACACCCACACCAATGTGAAGGACCTATGTTGGTGCTCTGACATCAAAGAGCTGCACTAGTGCACCCAAACCAAAGTGAAGTATTGATGTTAACTCTCTATGATTGAGAAGAACATTAATGCTCCAATGATTAAATATAATAGTGGTTGTATCAAAAAATAAATCAATTATTAGTTTATTATAAAAAATAGTTTTAATTGATAACTTATTAATATTTTTAGTCATTTTTACAATTAATTTGTTTTGTATATAATCATTTGTATGGCTACATAATATTGATTGATGGAATTCAATTAATAAATACATGATTATTAAATGTAGTGATAGCATAACTTTTATTCCGAATACTTTGTGTATTAGTTCTCACCATTTTTTATTAATGAATCTCTCATTTACAATTGAAAAAATAAAAATACTTGTAGAATATATATATATTATTGAAAATAAAAAAAATATAGTTGGAAGTATATGAAATAAAACATTATAAATAGATAAAAGAATAATTTTATGACAATGTACCATATAATTAATATTTAAATGTTGAGCATTACTGCATAGTAATGGTAGCGAAACCACTCCCACAAAACTATAGTGAGTTCCAAACCACTAAAGTTGCTTAACAAGTGGACCTATTGTAATAAAAAACCAGTCAATTGTTACATGGAAATTGTTTGATTGCAACACTCCAAAATCACTCATCCACTAGAAGTAATGCACACAAAGTGGACAATTGATGCTCTCATACTAAGAAAGAGAACTGGTAACTTTGATGCTCCAAAACAAAAATGGAGCACTCATACTCCTAGAAAAAAAAGGTCGCATCAGTGCTCCATTAACACCAAGAACAACATCCTGGGGTGGCAGGTGCGGGTGGGATCCTTTTTTATCCCGGAGGAAACAAAGTAGCTACGTTCTCCTGGGGACATGGAAAGAAAATGAATAACGAGGTAGAATGGCTAGCACTTATACACTCAGTAGAAGTAGCCTCCTCCCTCAATATCAGTAAACTCAAAATCTTTGGAGACTCCAGGCATGTCATTCAATTCATGAGGAAGGGCTATGCTACTCAAGGGACTAAAGGTCACAAATTTCTTCAAAGAATAAACTCTTACTCTCTTCCCCCCGATGTTTCTTTCTTCCACATCTTAAGAGAAAATAATAGATTAGCTGACCTTGAGGCTAACAAAGGAACAACTCTGGAAATTGGGAAAATTCATTATCACAATGGAGTTAAAGGCTGTCATTACATTCCCTAACCAATGCTAAGTGTGGAATACTCCTTTATTTTTTGCTCAATGTTTGGTCTTCATGGTATACCCTTGGCACTTCCCCTTTGCCCCTCGCCACTTCTTGCTTCTGCCACACGCCACTCCTATCTCCCACCGGCTTTTCACATGGCCTCCTCCCCAACTGTCAGCTCCCATGAGCCAGCCTTAACTCCTCTCCTCCCGACTTTCTTTCTACCTTTGGAAATGGCTTGACCTCCACATTTCTCTTACTCTGCTCTCCATCGGCTTTCCCTCTGCAATTTAGACTCCCCTCCCCCCATTACCAGCATCTCTCCTTTACCCCCGTCCGCTCTCCGAAGTAGCCACAGCACTATGCAGAGTGTAATGGCAGCCATAGTTTCCCTAAGTCGCACTACGGTGGATGTCAAGCTCTCTAATCGCAGCACCTATGACGCTGTCTGCACCAGTGTGAACCAAAATGAAGAATTGGCTTCGGATCTCAGGTATACTGTAACTCAGCTCTCATGTCAGGATTCAAGAATCGATGACCTAGAGAAAAATCTCATCAAGCTCATGGCAAAGGTTGACGCTCTTCAGGAAGACCTTTCAATACTGACAAGAAAGACGCAAGGCAACCAGGTACATGAAGCTCTCATTGTCAACCAGGAGATCAATCAGGAAATGTTGGACGCAGCATCTGTCCAGCCCAAGAATTATGGCTAGTTCTATTTTTAGCCTAGGTTTCACCTTTGTAGCAATTTTTCCAAATGTATTTTTGTATTTTCCTAAACAGTCAATTTATTAGGGTATATTCCAGCACCATTTTGAGAAGTTTCAGGAAGGCAAGAATTAGAGCCTTTAAAAGAATGATGGAAGACATTGCAGTCCCTATTGAACAATCCCTTTCAGAAACAACTTATATCTATTTTGTACTGTATGGCTGTGCATAAATTTTTTAAATATATACTCTTTCCCTGTTTCTGTTAAAAAAAAAAACACCAAGAACAACATCGTGTATGTCAAAGAAACTTGCAAACTTCCCAATAAAGGGAAATGAAAACCCCTTTGGACATGCACCCATGCTACTTTTCTATCCATATCCATTGATGTAAAACCCTAAAACAAATCCACCATTAACCTGCAAATAAATGGAAAATCCTCAAATGAATTAAAAAAATAGCTAATAAATAACAATATTGAGAAATAAAAAATCATAGAAAGAAAATCACTAAGAGGGTTATGCAACCATGTTGCAAAAAAATGTACCCATTTATTGGTTGAGATTTCCCCTCATTTGATAGCCATATACATTGATTTAAAACCCTAAAATAATCCCACATGAACCTACAAAATGGAGGCAAAACTCTCAAACCAACCATTTTTTTATAGCAAAACTAGTTAAAAAAATTCAGAGCAATAGTTGTTGATAGGGAAAATGTTCCTATAGTAGGGGTGAGACTACCAACGTACTGGGGTAAAAGACAGACATACAAGGTTATGCAATTACAATTATTAAGCAAAGAGATTAGGGTTTAGGAGAATGTGTACCTTATTCAGAAGGTTGATCGAAGCTTCTCCTCTTGTTCTCCAATGCAACAACCTGCAAAACAACTACAAACCTTCCTCAAACCAATTTGACTACAAATAAAAAATTGATATTTATAAGAGAATAAAACATCAAATTGTAATCAAATATGAAACATACATGAACAAATCTATTTGGAAAGGAATAATGTATGATCTTTATTAATGAATGAAGCAAGTACATCAAATTATACCTTCATTCAAGCATGGCACTTCATGAAACCGAGGTTCAAGGTATCTAGCCCCTCTTCTCCAAGGATCCCAACCTCTAATAAGATGTGCTAGGGTTTACAAGAAACTAGGGCACAAGTGAGGGGGATGTGAGTCTCAATTCCTCCAGCATAACATTATAATGGGCTTTGTCTCCTTTCATAGTCCCTCTCCCTCTCTTATATAGCAAGTGAAGAAGATATGGTCGAATAGGAAGTAGTTACAACCGAAGAGGAGGTTCCAAAACCACCCAAATCGACCATTTTTCGTGATTTTATACATTTTTTAGTGTTTCCGGGGTATTCACGACTTTGAATAGGGACAAGCAGTAGGTACCCGTGACTTTTTCCATATGAAACCTGCATTTTTTTGGAAAACCCACTAGTTATGACCTTACAACCTACATTTTTGTGAAAAAATGGTCAAAATAGACTTTTCTGGGGGTTTTCTGGAGAAGTTTTGGTCTCCAAAATTGTTCCTAAGGTTATTACCTAGATCAAATGGGCCATGAATTAGCTAATTCCATCCATCTAAAGTCCCAAATATGGCTCTTCCATCCACAAATTTCCTTTTGTGTGACTAACAGTAATCTCATGAAGTGTCGTCATGCAACCAAAAGATGTAAGTGTCGTCATGGACGAAGAAGTGCCAATTTTGTCTATAACAATAGTGATAATAAAATAAAATAGAAATAAAATCAATAACAAGAAAAATGAAATAATGAAGGGAAAAATGGATTACTTGTCTATAATACTCTTTATATTTCCTTACATTCATGGCTATTTGTATTGCATTCTCATGTAGACACCTCCTCTACCTCTTATCTCATGTGAAATGAAGAAATGAAACAAACGCTCACTTCTAACTATGTTTAAGAGTCCTCTTTAGGTTTTTCCCACTTCTTTGAATAATTTAAAAAAATGTGAATTTATGTTCAATGCCTTGGCATATTATGAGAACATGTGCACCCATACCTAAAAAATATCATTGGTGCGCAAATACCTAAAGAGGAGCATCGGTGTGCCAACACCTTAAATATGAGTATCAGTGTGCCCATACCAAAGAGGACCACTTTTGCACCCATACAGAAGAGGAGCATTGATGCTCCAAGGTCGCTAAGGAAAAGAAATATGCGACATAGAGAAACCTCATGAACCTACAAATAAATGGAGTTGAAAACCTTCGCAAATATGCACCCATGCTACAAAATTTTTTACTATTTTCTTTGTTGAACTTGTTTTTCATTTCCTAGCTATATATATGTAAAACTCTAAACTAAATCCAACATTAAATTTCAAAATAGAGAAAAACAACCCTCAAACCAACCAAAAAATTAGCAAAACTAGCTAAGAAATTAGGAAAATAGTGATAAATGAAAAATAATAGAAATAAAATAATGGGAAGCAATAAAATAATGAAGAGGAAAATAAGGGTTACTTGGCTATAATACATTGTCTTTCTCCACATTCATGGCTATTTGTATCGCATTCTATTGTTGAATCGCCTCCTCTTCCTCCTATCTCTTGTAGAAACATATAAATGAAGACATGAGATAAGCCCTTTCTTTTTCCTCTTTTTAAATGTTGTCTTTAGTTTTTACCTACCTCTTTCAATAATTTAAAATAAATGTGAATGATTTTTCGATGCACTATTGTATTAGGAGAATTGGTGCACTAGTACCTAAATAGGAGAACTAGTGCACCAGAACCTCAAAGAGAAGCATCGATGTGTCAATACCTAAATGTGAGCACTAGTGCACCAAAACCTCAAAGAGAAGCACTTGTGCACCCATACCAAAGATAAGCATTAGTGTGCCCACACCTTACAGAATAGCACTAGTGTACCATTGCTAAAGAGGAGCACTAGTGTTCCCTCATCAAAAGGATCACCACTCTCTTTTTGGGATATTGAAACTTTGGTGTGTTAGAAAAATAGGATCGCAGAGCAATAACAATAATCAGAAATGCAAATATAATCACACATACACATTACAAGAGAGACACAGATATATCGTGGTTCACCCAACTTGGGCTACGTCCACATTGAAGTTTCTAGTCCTTATTATTATACCGTCCAGCAAAGTGAAGGGCTACAACCTACAACACAACTGTTGCACTTCCTCTTCACTGTCTCACACTCTCTCTTCTTGATTTTAGAGATCTTTACAATGCATAATACCTAATACATCAACCCTAGCCGTATTACAATGTATTTCTTTTATAAGAGAAATACAATGGAAAAATACCACGGGATACCCAAAACCATGGGCCCGAAAACTGTTGGCGAAAACAGCCCCAAAATTTTTTCTCGGGGGCCCGCTGGCCCCCGGACCCCCTGAGGATCGGGCCAGGATCATAACCAAACATGGGGTTCAAACACGGCTGAATCATCATCTATGAGACTGGAAGATTTGGCTCCACAACCAACATGGTGCACATGATTCATGGCATGTTGGTGCTCTTAAACTAATGTGAAGCATTGGTACACTATGAAAACAAATGAACAAGATGTATTCTAAAGTTGTTGGCACCCCAGTGTGCATTGGTATACAAGCATTAGTGTTCCTAGACCAATATGGAACATAGGTGCATCTTGACCAAAAGTATATGTCTTTTTGGCATGTGGTTTCTTCAATGCACATGTAGCCATGAAGCACTGATGTGTTGGATATTAAATTGCATTGGCATTCCATAATGGTTTAGGAAAACCAATAAAAAAACTTATGTTAAAACCTCCATCAACTCACCTCTTCTATGAATGGAGAAGGAAGAATTATTTTTGGGGAGGGGTTCTGCAAAAACCTCCACTAAAAGTTGTTTTCCCTGTAATCTTTTGATATTTTTGTCAAGGACAGGGAAAGTGCATGTGGAGCCAGAACATTTGGTTCACATAGAAAATAGTGAGCAAGAAATAGTGAGCAAGAGAAAGTAGAGGAAAAGAGGACTTTCTTAGAATTCTAGTTAACATCGTATATATGGTTGCCTAGAATATATGAAGGACATGCTCCATTTCTTGTAGAATGGACAAGCACTATGTGGAATGCCGATAATGTAAAAGATAAGGTTGGTTAGCATCGTAGTGAGGTTCAAGCTTGTCACAAATGTTATGTACAAAATTGGGATGGATAAAATATTTGGATATGTATTTCTTTATCAAACATTGAAAATCTGAAGTTGGAAGTGTGTGATGGAGTCACATGAAAACATTTATGTGCAATAAGGAAAACATAAAAGATTTTATAGTTAGGAATATGGTGGCCCCAAGCCAGATATACAAGAAACTTGTGACTCAGTAGGGGCCGAGACGTCTCAAGACCGGAGATCACCTACCCTTCAAACCTTGTCACAACAAACCAATGAACAACACCTATCCCCACCAATTTTCAACATGTGAGCATCTCCATCATTGCATTGCATGTGGGATATTTTCATGCACTTAACGCCTTCCTATCAATGTATGGATTTGATTGGAAGCAGGGACTCGGCGCCGATTTTGTATCCATGTGCAATTATTGAAAAAACGGAGACACGCGGATATGGATACCTTTCTCTCTCTGTCATTCTCAGTCTCCACTCACTCACTGGACAAACACGTTCTCACTCCCTAGTCCCCAATCCCCAGAACCCCACACACTTGAGCGAAAAATAGCAGAAAAGCTGTTGTACTGCACGCGCAAATCCAAATCTAAACCCGGGGGCACAAGGTGTTGGATTTAGAGACGTCTAAATTACAATAATTAAGTTGGACATACGTGCATTATGATTATGATATCAAATACTGTCGAAAGATTACATTTATGTAATGATTAAAACATGCAAAACAATGTGATTAATTAAGTCATGGCATTATACGTATTTAAATAAGGATTTGGATACAAATACATATAGAATAATGTTAATCAATTATAATTGTTAATGGACCGATTATAGTTGATTAAAATAATAGCAGTAAATTGAGCTAAATAATGAAATCAGAATTTATTCTGATTTATTTCAGTTTTTTCTGAAGTTTCCCGATTTGAAGTTTTTTATAAAATCGGAAACTCCAGATTTCTTTTGGACTTGTTTCCAAAGTATTAGCTAAATTTCAGCAGCCCTAGGATTAGAATCTTTTTCTTTGGCACTGCTATAAAAGGGCTGAGTCTCCAAGGCTTGCAATCATCCAGAAAAAATTGTCTGCTCCATTGAAGACAAGATACTCTCCAGAGAAAAGGATTGCAAGTTCTTGGAAGGATTCGAGAGCCAACAACTCAAGTCAAGACCAGGAGCGTATCAACCCAGAGACTATGGAAAGTAAGTTCCGCTGTGCATTAAGTTTAATTTCTTGCATGAGAGTAGATCTTGGTTAGGGTTTAAAGTAATTAGTAAAACCCAACAATTGGTATCAGAGCCTCCCTTGTGTAAGGATTGCAGTTTAAAAATCCAAGTCTCCATGGATGAAATTGCTGCGTGTGATCCCCTGAGTGTGAGATGCGTTTTCTAGATCTGATATTCGATTTACATTTTTTTTTCCGCTTTAAAAATCGTGTTGAATTCAATCCTGTAAAGCCGTCCAGGGTTAATGAATTGGTTTTACTTCTCCTTTATGGCTCTTTGTTTCCATTCAAGAAAAACGTTTTAGCATCTGCCGTGACTGCAACACGATCTGGCGAGTTTTTCCTTCTCCGTGGATTGATTTTAAAATGCTTCAACTCTGAGATTGGCTGGAAAAACACCCTAGCAAGTTCTGTCTCCTCTGAGATTTGTATGGAAGCGTTTCTATATTATCTACAATGTGCTTTGAAGTTAAAACGAAATTTACATTCTGTTTGAGCATATCTCGGTCTTATGCGTTGGTAGATGGCTGAGAAACGATTGTTATGCCCTGTATGCTCCCACGAATGGTATCTTTTCGTGTTATGCTCTGTGTTCAATAATTTAAAAGCCTCTGTATTTGGAATCTCAATATTTTGTTTATGCCAAACGATCTGAGCTTGAGATTCATCCTATGTGCTATCACACAAAGACCTCAGGAAATTGTTATTTCAAATCCCTAAGATCTAAATATCATTTTGATTTTCGATTTGTTGAAATCTTTTTTTGGGTTAATATTTCCGTTGTTTTAGCTCTGCGATTTGAGGAAGTTTTCTGAGATCTGTACATTCCTTCTCTCTGCGTGTTTTGAAGATGGAAACTCTATATGTTCCCTTTTGAAAATAGTTATGAGTTTAAAGAATTTATGAAGCGATTTGTAACCCTTCCAGGGTATTAGCTATGGGCATTCAAGATCACCGATAGTAATGGAAACGCTGTGGATAATCTGTACATAAATGCCCTTACCTTTTTGCCAATGGCTGAGAACTTTGTGCTCTGTTTGCTCTTTGCCTTACAGTTTTTCGTTGTATGTATTAATAATATTCCATTCCAGAAATCGGTGATACAGAAATCGTTTTCATTCTCATTCGTTTTACGCCTTGCTGGAATTTTCTGTATGGGTTTACTAGTTTGAGCACCCTTGGAAACTCTGTATGACAGAGGGATCTTGAATGAAAACGTTTTAGCTCTTGGTTTCTTTTCAAACGTTCTTTGAGCTAATGTATGGGAGAGCCACGGCCCTGTACTCTGTTTTGATGCCTTTCTTTCCTAAAACGAATGTGTGTAGCTTTGTTTATATTAATTTGTAAAGTTTAGTTCAAATCGCAGGGCTGGTTACTAGATTAAGGGAGAGGACAGCCTGAATGGCATTGATCCCTGCCCTGCGTTGTATGTTTTTTTTTGTTTGGTGATATATGTTAGCTGGAAACCGAGCTTGGGAAGCTCTGTATGCATGTATTGTTTTGCAAACAACGTTTTTGGGCATCTGGCATTGGCTCTGTATTTTTTCTTCATGGAAATTGGACAGATGCGTTGGGCATTCTATGTTTGCTCATAGCTCTGGTTAAAAACATTTTTGGCATTCCTGGAATTGTGCATGGAGTTAAAAACGTTTTTTGCAGCTCTGTTTGCTCATAGCTTTGACTGAAAACGTTTTGGGCATTCCTGAAATTGTGCATGGAGTTAAAAACGATTTTTTCAGCTCTGTTTGCTCATTCATTTAAGCTAAAATTTTGATGTTGCAACAGTAAATAACTTTCTATACTGTCTTCCTAGAAATGGCAATCTTAAGTTTAGTATTTCTGAATGTGATACTTTCTTTTAGAGATGTTAATATTTTACTTGAACAAGCACATATTATCAACTGTTAAGTTAACAAATAAGGGTGATGATTTTAGGTATAATTTTGGAATCTAACTAAAGGCATTTTATGTATACATGTGTTGTTTTCGCATGAGTCAAGCATTGATGTTCGCAAAATGAACCGCTTTGTGTAAGACGATTGCAAGGATGACTCATGACAAGCTCAATGGACGTGGGTGTTAGCTTTCCCAAAGGAGGGTTGGCACCTGCTAAGTTGTTTGGTGCATAAGGGTGCTGTATAACAAATAAGTTGCAACACACATATGCTGGCAATGTCTAGAAAAGCAATTGGGGCTTGGTGCACCAGGTCCGTTAGTGACCTGCCTTCCCCACTTGACTGGCCTGGTAGTTAGCAAATGGATATGTCAATCTGGCCCAAAGGCGGAAAAGACAATAAGGTAATGATTGCGCCCAAAGGTGTTTTTTCATTATTGAGTGGTGTTTTGGCTAAAAGATTCAATGGAGCACATAATTTAATTTAGGCCTTTAGATGGATTTTAGAATTATGATTAAAGATCAAATCGTGATGCATAATATCTATTTTTTCCTTTTGTTCTTCAATTTTTCAGATCTAAACATAATGTCAAATCTAAGTCAAATTAAGCCCCTCATGGGGAACAATTTCAAACAATGGGAAGAAAAGCTGAAATTAGTCTTAGGGATCATGCAATTGGACACTGCACTGAGATTTGATCGCCCCAAGCCCAATAAAGAGGGTGAAGAAACTCCCCAAGAGAAGGCTGATATTGATAGATGGGAGCATTCAAATCGCATGTGCATAATGGTGATGAAGCAAACGATCCATGAGACTTTTCGGGGCATAATACCTGATACAGAGACCGGCGCTATTAAATACCTTAAGGCCCTTGAAGAGAAATTCACAAAGAGTAAAAAGACTGAAGTTAGTACACTCTTTGTGAAGTTGGCAACAATAAAATACAAGGGAAAAGAAGGGGTTAGAGAGCATGTTATTGAGATGACAAGACTGCAACGTGCCTTGAAAGGGCATAATTATGACATCTCTGATGAAGTTCTCATTGAGTTCATTTTTCTGTCTCTCCCGTCCAACTTTAGTCAATTCAAGATGACTTATAATTGTCAAAAAGGGACATGGACACTACCTGAGTTTGAGGCTCAGTTGGTGCAGGAGGAAGAGAGACAGAAAATGACTAAGGGGGAAAGTGCTCATGTAGTAACATCTAATCATAAGGGTAAAGGCAAGAAGCGCAAGTTTGCTGCCAAGGTAGCTGCAAATAATGTCGCGCAGAAAAGCAAGAAAGAAGATACTTCTGCGAAAGCAGAAGAAAGGAACTGTTTTTTCTGCAAAGCGTCAGGACATACAAAGAAATTCTGCACTAACTATCATGCATGGTTGGCAAAGAAAGGTATGTCTCTTGCTTTAGTTTGTTCTGAAGTTAATTTAAGTTCTGTATCTAGATATACTTGGTGGATAGATTCAGGTGCAACGACTAACATCAGTATGTCGATGCAGGGTTTCCTAAGCCATCGCAAGCCAAATGAGGCAGAGCGCTACGTTTACGTAGGAAATGGCAACAAAGTAGAAGTGAAAAGCATAGGAAAATTTAGATTATTATGTAAGACAGGATTTTATTTAAGTTTTGATGCTTTAGTGGTTCCATCTTTCAGAAGGAACCTAATTTCTATATCTTATTTGGACAAAAATGGTTATGTATGTTCATTTGGTAATGGAAAATTCAGTTTATGTCAAAATTCTAAGCTTCTTGCTTCTGGTATCCTGTCTTCTTATGATAATCTTTATTTTCTAGACATAGACACTTCACATTCAGAGGCACTGCATGTAGATAATAGAAAACGTAAATTAACTTGCGAGAAATCTCCAACATTATGGCACAAGCGATTAGGACATATCTCTATGAAAAGGATAGAACGTCTTGTGTCTAATGATATTCTCCAACCTTTAGATTTTACAAACTTAAGTGATTGTGTGAATTGTATAAAGGGAAAACAAACTAATAAACGTAAGTATGATGCAAAAAGATGTTATGATGTCTTAGAATTGATTCATACGGATATCTGTGGTCCTTTTCCAAAAGCTACAAGAAATGGTCACCGTTACTTTATCACATTCATAGATGATTATTCAAGATATGGTCATATTTACTTAATAAAAGAAAAGGCAGAAGCATTAGACGTGTTCATAAAGTTCAAAACGGAAGTTGAGTTACAACTTAACAAACGTATAAAGTCCATTCGTTCTGATCGTGGTGGTGAATACTACGGTCGTTATGATGGATCAGGAGAACAATGTCAAGGTCCCTTTGCAAAATACTTAGAGGAATGCGGAATTGTGCCTCAGTATACGTTGCCAGGTTCGCCTGCAATGAATGGTGTTGCTGAACGACGAAATCGCACCCTTAAAGACATGGTGAGAAGTATGATTGCTCGTACAACTCTACCTGAGAATTTGTGGGTAGAAGCCTTAAAGACTGCAGCATACATACTTAATAGAGTGCCTACTAAAGCAGCTAACAAGACCCCTTACAAGTTATGGGTTGGGCGCAAGCCTAGCTTGAATCATTTGAGAGTTTGGGGATGTCCATGTGAAGCTAGGCCTTATAAGCCAAATGAAAAGAAACTGGACGAAAGGACCATTAGTTGTTACTTTATAGGCTATTCTGAACGATCTAGGGGATACAAATTCTATAATCCAACAGAACATACAGTTTTCGAGTCAGGAAGTGCGAAATGTTTTGAGGATAATGAGTTTGTGGGGGGAGATATGACAAAAGATAGTATTTTTGAAGAAGAAGAGACGAATGCGAATGAGACTATGGACCAAAGTCCTGGTTTTGTTCAAATTCCGATTGCGTTTAAAAATGAGACTATGGACCAAAGTCCTAGTTTTGTTCAAATTCCGATTGCGTTTAGAAATACATCTTCTGACAATATGCAAACTTCATCATCACAAATAACTCAGTTAGAAACTCAACATGGAATAGAGAACACAAATGGACCTGAACCCAACCCAAACCCTGACATTGACATGACAAATGTTGATGGCCTAGGGCCTGTGGGAGATTCAGAAATTGATAATGATGTTCCTCCTCCTGTTGAAGATCAAGTTGTAAATGAACCTCAAGAAAATCTGGTACCTGTGCCAATTAGGAGATCTACTAGAGAGAAAAGATCTACACAATCTAAGGATTATGCATATCTTCAAGAACATGAGTTTGACATTGGCATGTTTGAAAATGATCCTGTTAATATCAAACAAGCTATGGAAAGCTCTAACTCTCAAAAGTGGATTAATGCCATGAATGAAGAGATGAAATCTATGTATGACAATGACGTTTGGGATATCGTTCCGTTGCCTAAAGACAAGAAACCCATTGGTTGCAAATGGATATTTAAGACTAAGCGGGATTCTAAAGGCAATGTTGAAAAATACAAGGCACGTCTTGTTGCGAAAGGTTTCACACAGAAAGAAGGCATTGATTATAAAGAGACTTTCTCTCCAGTTTCATCGAAAGACTCTTTAAGGATTATATTGGCGCTTGTAGCACATTATGATTTAGAACTTCATCAGATGGATGTAAAGACGGCGTTTCTCAATGGTGACATTGATGAAACGATCTATATGAAGCAGCCAGAGAACTTTGTATCAGGTGATGCAGGTTCTATGGTTTGCAGACTTAAGAAATCTATCTATGGGCTAAAACAAGCATCTCGACAATGGTATCAAAAATTTCACAAAATTGTTAGCTCATTTGGTTTTGAGTCTAACATAGTAGACGAATGCATATACCTTAAGTTCTGTGGGAGTAAATTTATTTTCTTGGTTTTATATGTAGATGACATATTGCTTGCCAGTAACGATAAGGACATGTTGCATCAAACTAAGAATTTTTTATTTAAGAACTTTGAAATGAAAGATCTTGGTGATGCATCATTTGTTCTAGGGATTGAAATACTTAGAGATAGATCTCAAGGTATTCTAAGGTTATCCTAGAGGAACTATATCGATAAGATTCTAACAAGATTTGGCATGGAAAACAGCAAACCAGGAGATACCCCTGTATCAAAAGGAGATAAGTTTAGTCTAAAACAATGTCCCCAAACTGACTTAGATAAAAACATCATGAAAGATATTCCCTATGCCTCAGCCGTGGGTAGCATCATGTATGCACAAGTATGCACGCGTCCAGATATTGCGTTCATCACTGGAATGCTAGGGAGATATTTGAGTAACCCAGGTATGGAACACTGGAAGGCAGCCAAGCGAGTGTTGAGATATCTAAAGAGAACAAGGGACTTTATGCTCACGTATCGGAGATCGGAACAGCTCGAGGTCATTGGATATACTGATTCTGATTTTGGAGGATGTGTCGACAGCATGAAGTCAACATCAGGATACATCTTTATGATGGCAGGCAGTGCCGTGTCATGGAAGAGCGCTAAGCAGTCATTGGTAGCCTCCTCCACTATGGCAGCTGAATTTGTTGCATGCTATGAAGCATCTAATCATGGCGTATGGCTGAAGAACTTCGTCACAAGTCTGAAAATTGTGGATTCTATTCAGAAACCACTCAAATTATTATGTGACAACAATTCAGCAGTGTTATACGCAACCAACAACCGAAGTTCGTCAAAGTCAAAGTACATCGATATTAAGTTTTTGGTTGTAAAAGAGAGAGTGCAGAATAATGAATTATGTATAGAACACATAGGTACAGACTCCATGATTGCTGATCCTCTTACTAAAGGATTACCACCCAAGAAGTTTCACGAACATGTTGCCCGTATGGGTGTAATTTCTATTTAGGATAGTTAGAAAATGTGGGAGTCTGAATATGTTTTAAGTTTTGTTTTGATGTTCTATGTAATGCAATTGTAAACATTTTTGATGATATATACAAGTTGCATTCAGTTTCGGTTTCATTATTTCTTTCTTTAAAGTTTAATTTTTGACCTCATACAGTAAAGTAAAGGTGACTCAATTAGAAATAGGCACGTATAATCACACTTGCGTGTAATTTCTAAACTATATGTCCAAATCAGATTCATGTCATTCAGTTATGTTGGCAGCGTGATTTATGTCGGTTTAGTTGCGAATAAATGTGACAAGTGCTGCTTAAGTCCTTTGTTAGCATAATTGATGGACGGAATTGTTTAAGAAATACGATAAGAAAGACAGAAAAGTTGCATGCAATAAAGTTAAGGATATATAATCAAAAGGTTGCACTTGTCCATGTGGGAGATTGTTGGATTTAGAGACGTCTAAATTACAATAATTAAGTTGGACATACGTGCATTATGATTATGATATCAAATACTGTCGAAAGATTACATTTATGTAATGATTAAAACATGCCAAACAATGTGATTAATTAAGTCATGGCATTATACGTATTTAAATAAGGATTTGGATACAAATACATATAGAATAATGTTAATCAATTATAATTGTTAATGGACCGATTATAGTTGATTAAAATAATAGCAGTAAATTGAGCTAAATAAGGAAATCAGAATTTATTCTGATTTATTTCAGTTTTTTCTGAAGTTTCCCGATTTGAAGTTTTTTATAAAATCGGAAACTCCAGATTTCTTTTGGACTTGTTTCCAAAGTATTAACTAAATTTCAGCAGCCCTAGGATTAGAATCTTTTTCTTTGGCACTGCTATAAAAGGGCTGAGTCTCCAAGGCTTGCAATCATCCAGAAAAAATTGTCTGCTCCATTGAAGACAGGATACTCTCCAGAGAAAAGGATTGCAAGTTCTTGGAAGGATTCGAGAGCCAACAACTCAAGTCAAGACCAGGAGCGTATCAACCCAGAGACTATGGAAAGTAAGTTCCGCTGTGCATTAAGTTTAATTTCTTGCATGAGAGTAGATCTTGGTTAGGGTTTAAAGTAATTAGTAAAACCCAACACAAGGGACTTCTGAATCTAGCGGCGGTTATCGGGATTGATTTCCCAATGCCCATCAACTATTAAAATAGGTGGATTTGATCTTGAGGTTGGAATTAGAATTCATATTTGATATTTGATATTTGCGGGAGTAGTACACAGAAAACAGAAGCCAATACCCACAATTTAATTCTTCATACTCAGTCCTTACGGCGCTGGACACACGCTATTCTTGAACTCAAAACCAGAAATTCCCCATCCCACCAAACTATGTTAGTCTTATAATTCTTTCTCTTACACGCCTACCGACCTTTGTTGACACCAATGCCCATTGATTTCGATGCCGCACTTGCTTCTTTCTCTCCCTTTTTTTCCTATATATATACCACCTGCGTGTTTGAGTTTCCCAGCATCCAGCATCCAGTTTCATCTTTATTTCCCCTAAATTTCTTTGGTCTGATCTGAAGTCATGAGTGAAGGGATTATTGTAGCACCGTGGACGACGGAATGGCGAGTCCACATCAACAAGCTGAGATGAGAATTCTGAGAGCCAAGCAGTGCTCCAAGGAGTAGTAATTTAAATCTACCTCAATCTCCTCTCTCTCAATCACTCGTTAACATTAATCCCTTTCCACTAATCATTATTTCTTTCTTGGCTAAATCCATTTCATTCAATTTCAAAGGAATCGCTCACATAATGCCTAAATAAAATGCATTGGGTTAATAATTAATTCGTGGGTACGGTGAAACTGATGAATGTACGTATATGCATACAGATGCAGTGAAAGCAGGGACCAAGGCAGCCGCAATTGCATGCGTAGCATCCGCCATCCCCACAGTGAGTCTTGTTATTGTTAATGCACCAATCAATCTGTACCAATCCAATTCAATTCATGTAACTGGGCCTGGTTATTAACTACTGGGTTGGATTAATGTATTGTGGTCTTAATCATCTACAGTTGTTGGGAGCAATGGCTATTCCTTGGGCAAGGGCTAATCTCAACCATGATGCACAGGTGCTCATCATCATGTAATCAATTTATGCCAGTAATCATGCCAGGTGCTCATCATCATGTAAGTCAGTAATCATGCCATCCCCAAATATTATGTAGCAGTTGCTTATTTCTTCCCAATATCTATCAATTTATTTGCGTTGTATTGAGTTGTTTTACTAAAAGGTTTTCAGTGCCATGCATAAATGCATGCTCTGTTCAACGATTCTACAACTACTGAATTGTTTGCTCACAGTGTTATTCTTGGAGTCACAGTGATATATGCTTTAGTTATAAATCATTCTCACAGATCTGGTTGATTCGGCTAGTAGCTATCATTATAATTATCTGATGAGCTGCATGCTGATGTAATGTTGTGTGTACTTTGATTGGAGACAGTCAGCGGATCGGCTTATTTCATTGTAGAAGATAAAACCATTTTGAAGGCTGCACGGAGAAACTCCTTCAGTGACCAAATGGAAAATCTTGTCGAGTACTCACCTTTCTGAAAGATAGCAGAGAAGCATGGAAATTATAAACTGCACAGATAAATGTCTCTCTATCTTTGTTTGATGGAATAATATCCAAAGGGCTAATGTTTGTCAGGAAGATCTTGTCTTAGGAGGAAAAATGTACCAAATTTAGATGAAATATGGGGCATGAAATAGACAAATTGGAAGCCTGTCACTTTCACCTACTTCTCTGGAGCATGGTTGTCAACTTTGGCTCTTGTATATAGCTCTGACTCTAGATCTGGATTCTGTCTTTGGTTTTGGATATGGCTCTAGTTCAGGTTTTTGGATGGCTTGTTCTCGTAGTGAAAAATTATTCTCATTGATTCTTTGCTTTGAGGAATCTTCAAATCCAAAGTTTTCAATTAGAGTTCATTCACATATTCAACATGAAAGTCTCTTTCATTCTCAGACTTGGAGATGGTCCATCTTGGAAGCCAACAAAAGCCAAGTCGAATTATGTTCCTTGATTGTTCTGTGAGATCCCAACAAGTTATGCCATCACATAGAAACTCCATAAAAAGAAGTGTGTATTTCCATTTTCCATTGAGATCAATTGCTTCCCACATGGAAACAACCCTCTACTTCTTGCACATGCTTAGAATCACTCTATCTCTTCAACGATGTCAATTGGATGAAAACCTTCATGTGTAATCATAAGACCTTCCTCGTGGATTATCCAACATTCAATTTTCTTTAGTGGATGCCATGGAGTTCAATTAAACCCCCAAGATCATTGAACTTTGTGTACCAATCTCTAACACATCTTTATGAAAGAAATATTATGTTGGAAGATTGAAGGAAACAATTGAATTGGGATTTCCTTTGATGTTAAAATCAACCTATTATTTTCCATCTCATTGATGGTGTTTCCTTTTGATGCTACTATAACTCTCTAGAAAATATCTACTCCTTGTGCTAGAAATGTAGATTAATCTTCAATTCCTTTAGGATTCATTCTCCGTACTCTTCTCTTGATGGTGTAGTTCTGTGGGTGAAGTTCTAAATGAATAATCTAGCACCTTGCTTCCCAATTTCCATTCAACTTGCAGTGGTGGAAAAAATTCATGGTGTTGCACGAGATACTTGACATGCTCTTCTTCTCCATGTTCCTCTAAGTTTGTTCTTTACTTCATGAAATATTCTTTCCAATCTTCCTTTGAAAACATTCGAACTTGTAGCATGTGGCTTTCTTCTCCTAGCAAGATGCCTCAAGATGGCTTTTCTTCCCATAAAAGGAACATGTCTCAGTATACCAACATTTGGCACCTCTATGTCATTTAATCTTGCAACAATGGAAAACAAGAGATGTATTGTATGATGCATACCTCTTGGTATTCCTTTTCTTTCTCCAACTGATTGGATTGGTCCTTCTTCTAAATGTTAGCGTAGGCTAAGTCTCTAAAATTTCCTCATTATTTACCTTCTATAATCCATCATAAGAAGGATGTAGTGGTAGTGTATTTCCATCTTCTTTCATTGTTTCTCTTTCTTCTAATGAACAAGACAAATATGCAACATCTTTTTCCTTCACAAAAGTGGTCATCTTCATTGTGGGCTTTTCCTCTATGCCATTGAAACTTGGGCCTTCATGCTTGATCCTCGATTCAATTACAATGGGGCTTATGATGCCTTGTCTTCTCTTTCCTATTCCTTGACCACCCTAGCCCATATTCCAAGTAGTATCCTTGAACCAATGCATTTAGTATGCTTTTCAAAATCACCAAAATGATCTTGAGAAAGGTATAAAGGTGAGCTTACCATGCTTTCCTTAGTCATGATGTTAGCTTCTATAGTAGAAATGGATTTTTTCTCTTCTTCCTTGCTCCCTTGGACAAGTACATGTATCTTTGACAATAAAAAAACAATAATGCTTAGTTGAAATTCAATTGACTGAACTGCACTAGTTAACTCGCTCAACTGAACTACTATTTATTTGGTATGTACGCTATCTTTTAATGTTCTACCTAATTCTCAATATTTTCTTTATCACTTCATAATTGGGATCCAATACCAATTCATGATATCTATTCCATACCCTCTTTTATATTACCAACTACCAACTATGATTATGCATATAACATAGTCCAACAATCATAAAGAACAAGAATGTTATGCTCAAAGGTGATGTTTCCCAACACTATCGTATTCACATTCAAAATGTAGTAAATGGATTATTCCTTAATGTTCTTTATGTTTACCATATAACCCAACACCAACCACATCACTTCACTAGAAAATACATTAAAATCTACATCAAATATATAGAATAAAGATATTCGTCTAATCTCAATATTATCTGGAATTGATCAAGAATTGGCAATAAATCAATTTTTCCTTGAGAGAAATTACCGCATATTAGACCTGAATGTGCATTCATGTATTAATGTCAATGATGGAGTAACATTGTCCATAAGGAAGCGTTTTTTTATATGTCTATATGCTAGAGCGTTATATTCCATTGATTATTGCACTAACATCTCTCATGTTGAAATGCCCCACTCCTTGTTTTAATACAAGAGAGTAATATTCCTTTGGATGTTGGAGTGTTGTGGGGAAAATTTGTTGTAAGCAACATTTTTAATTCAAATCCAATAATCCAAAGCGAATATCTAGCTTTCAGTTGCATTATCCCTACCTATTGAAACCTCATACAAATATAGATTACCGGAAGTAATATCTTGTACAACAAACCACAACTATGTAGAGACATATATATTTTAGCATTCTCATTCTAGCGAAGTAGTTGGTGTTCTATTACTCTTCATTAAATTGATAATGGCCTTCTACATCCAACTCTTTGGCATATTACAACCTAAAATTCCAATCCACAATACAATAGCTTATGTGTTCGAATACCATCTACAATTATATGTGAATGAAGTCATTTTGACATTGCATTAGAGTTGGATATGAATTTTGATAGAAAATGGTGTATATGTTATCTTGCTAGAAAGCAAGCACAAACCACTTAATTTTTTTTTAAGCATTGGTCTTGGATTTCCATAGCAAGCAAGCCCAAAGCCTTGATATCAATAACTAGAGCCATTCGTATATGCACATTTGGCTTTAACAATCGTAAATCTTAAATTCGGATGTTCATTTTTATTGGCATTGTCAACTGTTGAAGTGTGCATATTTCACCAAGAACAAAGAAATCAACTTCTTATGGAGAATAGAGAACTCGATATCATATAGAGAACAAAGATAAAAATATATTTTTGCAAGGATCTTTGTTAGTGAGACATTTGGGCTATAAATCTCATGCTTATAGAACATATTGGTATTAGAGTAGTTGAATCCCTGATCATGACACAAATTCTAGAACTTTGAAGAGAATCAAGCCTAGCATGGGTAAATGTCAAAAGAGAAAAAATCTAGAACTTAGACCTAAATGTCATCAATATGCAACTCTAAGAATATAATAGGGACTTGAAGGAGAAGGTACAACTATTTGACCAAATGATAGCATGGCTAGAAAAAGACCTTGAAACCTTTGAAAATTTATTTCCATTGCTAAATAATCACTTCATTGAATGTCAAGGCCCCCTTACAATTGTTATGGTAGATTGGGATAAGAGTAGAGTTTGGCTTGTAAAATTGGGAGAGAAAATGATCCCGTTGGATAATTGGAAAGAGGAGAGGTTCACTTAGATGGTGACTTAGTTGCACCAAGAGTTGGCAGTGAACGAAAAGCATTGAAAATGGGAACCATCCTTACATTATTGTTGAATAATAGTGAACAAAGAAATTTGAAGGAGAATTTGTACTCATATTTGCATTGAGATCAGAAGCCTCATAATCCATTCTAATCACAATATCTATACATAAAAATAAGAACATAGAACAAATTCCAATTCTCAAAGGATCTTTGTTGGTGAAGTGAGTGGATATAAGTCCCCCAGTTACAAATCATTTATTCCAAGTATATCTTGAACTTGTTAATTTTTTTTCTTCTCAATTGTTTTGTATATGTATCTAGTAATTAGTAAGTTGTCTTGCAATATTGCAATTAAGCATGGCCTCATAACGATCTTAAATTATATATGTGCACTTTGATGTGTTGTTTTCTCATATAATAAAATGTATTCCTCACCAACTGAATAGCTCTTTGGTTGACTTGAAACAAGTACTATATTTTTCTCATGTGAAACAACAATATTCATCACTATTATTCTCAAAGAAACATCATCACATGTTGCATTCAACACTCCTTTACACCCTTATTTTGTTGAAGATAAAGAAATTGTGTGTTGCTTCTTTATGCTCTAATGTGTAATTGTTAAAAAAACATAAAGCACATATCCATAGGTTCACTTGTGTCATCTTCACATTTTCCCTAGTCAATGTATCTAACCATCACTTCTTCATCTTCTATAAGCTTCATGCTACTATCCATTAGTGTGTCACTTTCTTTTCAATCTATCATTCTACACTTCTTGATCAATTTGGTTGAATCCTTGGTATGAAATTGGAAAATCCGCTTAGGTTTTGCCACACTTCCATCTCAAGGTAATAATGTAGCACTTCAAGGTCTACTATGTCAAATGTTTGTGGTAGCTATCCCTTTAATTTGAAATTTTAGCTTCACTACTACCTATAAAAATTATACCATCAATATATAAAATGAACAACAATAAATCTACACTCTTCTCACATGTTCTAAATGTATAAATACAAGTATTAGTTACTACTAATGAATCAAACTTATCTTAAGCATTCATCAATGCACATATATAATGATCTGAGTGCCAATTCCCTATCTAGCCCATATAAATATGTTTTCAACTTATATCATATTAAAATCTCATTTCTAAACTCAACAATGTACACTTTTTTGTTTGTTTATCCACCCATTCAAAAATGAAATATTTACATCTGTTTGATGTATTTTCCATCTAAATTATGAGCTGCAAGAGATAAGATAATTTGAATAGTATCCTTTTTTTTCAATTGGCACAACTCTCTATCCATATTCAATCCCTTATTTCCATGAATATTTAAGTTTATCCATCATTCTATTTGATTTTTACTTTGTCTTGTATATCCGTATAATCCCTTTGGATTTCTTATCCTCAATTAGTTCTACAAGGTAATTTAAGTCTAATTTTTCTAGATTGAATTATTATTAGATTATATATTGATCTATATGATTCTCCTTTCCATCTTGCTTCATCATAGTTTTGTAGTTCTTCCATGCCCAAATTTATCACCATTGATGCAAAGTTCAATGTAGGTTACTTATTTTGATGTGTATATACTCTAAGATGTGGTTTATCCTTAGGTTACTCTTTTTGATGTGTGTATCTTCCAAGATGTGGTTTATCCTTATGTGCATTATCAAGCTATTTCTACTTGACCATTTTCACATCATATGTGAATTATCTAGCGCTATGCCAAAATGTTCCATATAATATTTATTAACCATCTTGGTTTATTTTACATCAATTTACTTTACTTAAAGAATATGCTCTTACTCACTTGCCTCTTAAGGTTGGGTGACCTGTCAATGAGATAATATCCAAATACAATATTCTTCCACATATAATTCATAAGGACTCCATCCTTATTTATAGCTAACAAGAGAATTGTAATCATAAAAAACCTATGAAATACCTAATGGACCTTCTTTGATGAGGCCACATTACATTTATTCCACACTAGCTATCATAGTGGGCAATATTTAATAATCACAAACATGGTGGACCTAGTCCGCCTTACATTGAATGACCTCCACTAGTATTACTCTAATGGGCCCTTCAACCTACCATTACACTACTAGGGAGGATTCGCAACATAGTATGGATGCTTTAGCAAAATATTTGGACACCATATGAGGCTCTCCTACAATCATAATGAGTTGTTTCTCCTTGCGGTTATATCAATTTGAATCCCAATACGGTTTTTGGGCCTGGTTGTAAGCACATTTTTTGTAGTTCTAATTAATGAAAATTCATGATTTTTTCTTTGGAAAAAGATATATATTGCTCCATATGAATAAGGATAGTGCCATGAAGAGGGAATCCTCTTGAAAATACTTTCTAAATTTGCAATTTTTGTTTTTGTGTTGTGCATCCTCCTTTTTTAGTCACACTCCATGTTTTATCTCCATTTCCAACAACATGGTATAAGTTCCCTAGGTTCACAACACACGTTTTCATCGAGGACAAATTTAAGATGCATACTTACCTTAATGTGTAGAAACCTTGGAAAATCTTACTACTTCTTAAAATGGAAACCATAAAATGTTTGGTGATATTTTGTAAAAGTATTCAAATTTGAATTATTGTATATTGTTTCTAAAAACATTTAGTGATTTCTAGAGTAAAATACTTACATCCTATAGAAGTTCGGCAAATCATTTTAGAAAAAAAATGGAAATTGGTAAATCTCTTTAAAAAAAAACATGCAAAATTAGGGGCCATGGCGGATATTTAGCCCCTAACATTTTCCCTAGTTTCCATTCCTCATATTCAATTTATAGTTAAAAGGCCCTCCTAATAATAACGTTTTTTAGAAGTCTTCATGTCATAAATTGAGTATGAATGGCATCCAACATTGATACAAATTCCTTGAGAACCATTTAAAACAAGTTGATGGCTAGAATTTTAATTTCTAGAAATTGAGGATGGAGATGTTATTGGTCGAGAAGGACCAATGCAAATTGGTAAATGGGAAAGATGCGAAACCAAAATGGTGTACAAATGAAGTTAGGAAGTGGGATATCAAGGATACAAAAGTTTGATCTTATATAATACACCATTTGTCTAACAATATAGTTTTGATTGTCACAAAGGAGGATACAAATAAGGTTGTGTGTGATCATTGCAGATTTGAAAGTGTATGAGACAAAGGATTTGAGCATGCAACTTCACATGAAGAAAAACAAATATGATGAAGATGTAGGAATCAAAGAGATTGGGAGGTTAAATGTATAGATTTAGGTCCATCATGGACAATTTATTAGCTTGTGGGTGAACCAACCCTCGGATGACTTCTCTGTATAAAGGGATTGTGCAATTTTGGGTCAAGGAATTAATTGAACTTTGAGGGAGCACAATATACACTTACCAAGGAAGAGATAAATAAGAAGGATGCCATGAATATTATAGACATCAGTTATTCTCCAGCATTATTATTACAAAATAGAAAGGGCAAAGGGAAACAACAAAACTAGACTCCTTAAATGAAGATTCCAAAGGAAAGAAGAACAATGTCATGAAGGAAGGAACACCAAAAAGAATTGTGCTAAATTCATTGTAGGTAAAAATGAAAACATTGGTCTAGACAATATTTATTTATACCAATGGTTTATGGAAATGATAGTGGAAATAGAGTTCCTTCTAGTTGTTGATATGTATACTTGTGTTCCCCTTAATATATGAGTTATAATAGGACTAGGTTTGTGCAATACAAGATTTTTGTTGCAAGGAGAAACATGGTTTTTGTATCTAAAGTTGAGTGTGATGTTGTGTGTATGGGAAATGTTTTTTTGACATTGCATGAAGGTGCCTCCAAGGAAATATGTAGCGCATGGAATAAATTATATTGCCCACCTAACCTATTTCAGTAATAAATTTTAGCCTCCTATGATCCAACATCCACCACATCGATCATCATAATATCATAAATTAGGAATTAACCACATTTCCTTTTATGAATGTGCAATTGCCAAAAGTGATTTAGTGCAATATTTCTAATCCTTTCCTTGTTGTAGTGAGAACTATTAATAAAGGCTTAAATGTGGTGAAAAATACACAAATCTTGTTGGTTGTATGTAAAATTTCAATTCAAAAAGGTTTGGTTTGCCTTGCCTTGTATTGAAATTTGATGTAGGAAGTTGAAAGGTTGAAGAGAGTCTTAGAAAGTTTATTACAACAACAAAGATGCAATAGGGATTGGAACTTTTATAAGTTACAAGCATATTGTGGGAATTGACCTTAGAGGATGTTGTAAATGTTGATGATGCAGTGATTTGGCAATACATACTTGAGCATAACAGTGCTCGTTAGAGATATTGACCTAAAAGGGATGTTAGTTGAAAATTTGAACATGCGAGTGCTTGTGTCATTTAGAATTTGCAAAGGTTACATTTTTGGGAGAAACATCTATTTTCCTTCACAAAGGGATGTGTACAAAGAGCCTAAGAATGATTGGACTATATACTTTGCAACATAATGGTGTTGCAAAGATTGAGAATAAGAGAATCTCATAAAGAGTTATGGATGCATGTTGAAGCCTACACTAGTTTTCCAAATGCAACATAACAATCTACCCAACACTAGAGCATATCCTATTTCATTAGTAAAAATGCCAAAAGATGCTTTTAAGATGCTTTCTTTGTAAAAAGATCATTTTTTTATTGGTTAAAATTCTCCACATAGTTGAGGAAATAATATTTTTTATTGTGAATACGGTGAGTGAGTCAACTGAAAGCAAAAGTATTTGGCTAGAAAATTTTTAATGGGCACCATTTCCTGGCAAATCGGCACATTTTCCGAAAAATAGAAGAGTTAATGTAGGTTCAACATGAGTTAGGAAGCTACGAAGGTGGGTGTAAGAGTCTTGAATCTGTAAATCGCATTCAATAACTAGTCTAATCCATGAGTGAAACCTGGAAGTAAAATAGTTTTTAATTTCTAAGTGTTTAAGAAAACGGTGGCGCATTTATGTGATAGGAGTGGTGGAGTATACATTCTTGAGCATGATCTGACTGGTAAAAACTGAGAAACTTATCCGCATTCACACCCGATCACCCATTTGGCGAGGAACCGAAAAATAATCCAAGGAAGAAATTAAACCGATAACGATTTTAAAAAAAAATCATGGAAGAAATAATATTGGGAATGTTTTGATCGCCCAATTGGTGGAGAACTGAAAAATAATACAGGGAAGAAATTAAACCAATAATCATTTTTTTAAAATTCATGGAAGAAATAATATTGGGAAAGTTTTTCGAAAATCATTGTTTTTGGCGGTGATATTTGGCATGGTAATGAAAGAATGAAAACATGCCATTGTATTCGTCCTTACGTTTGGCCATCAAGACAACTCACGACAAAGAAAATTCCTGAAAATTCATCGAAGGAAAAACTTCTTTTGAAAATTTCATTGCGTTGAAGGTATGTCATGCAGGCTAGAAAATTCATCTGAATTCTGAATTTCACAGTGATTATGTAAAATGATTAGTTGAGTCTCTAAATTTCTGGAAATGATGTTTTTATCAAATGCAATGAGTTGTTGGTTACTTAAGCCTTTTTTTTCAACACTTCACCAATTTTTTCTATGGCGAGCATGTTTCTTTTAGGGTGCAAAACAAGCAGAATGGTTGTTTTGGAAGGAAAATATCTCCTTTACCAGAGAATTTCTTGCACATGTAACTATCAGGAAGTAAACTGAAACCATCACTAGATAGCTCCTTCAACAAGGAACAAGTTCATGTCAACTGATGAATTTATCCCCACAAGGACAGTTCCTGGCGGGCATTTTCAAATAGCCCCTTAACCTTGTGATTTTAACACCTAGCCTAATTTCACTTGTTCTTAAAATGCAAAACAAGTTTTTTCACACTTTGGAAGGTTGATTTCTTGCACATGTGACCATCATAAGGAAAACTGAAAGCATTTTTGAAATAACCACTTCAACAAGGAACAGATACATGCCACCCTTTAAATTTGTTGATACACACACATCATCTGGCGGGCATTCGAAACTAGATTTTTAAACTACTAATTCAACACTTACACAAAAAATTGTCAAACCCTAGGGTAACATGAGGAGATTTTTATTTTCATCAAATTGGAAGTGTGAGACACCCAATGGATAGAGGCCAACAAGGTGATTCCATCTAGACCAATTTCATCCTTTGAAACTTCTTTCTCTCTCCTCGATAGGCATTTTTCTAGAGCAGTGAAAATCACACATGGAGGCACTATTAGCAGATCAATATATTCACCTACATAGACTCTTTGGAAAAACCAGTGATATTGTTGGAATACAAAGTCTAGAGACCCATACCCTAAAAATATTTTAAGACATCAACCACAATAAATGTCGAGCATTTTACTGAGGTCACTCAGGAATTTTTACCAGTAATTTTATACTTAGACAATGTTTGCATTTTCCTATACTGGAGCAATATGCCTGAAACATTGTTTTGGCAGACCCATAACTTCCTTTTTAGGAACTCTCAAGACAATCAAAGACCATGGTTAGGTATACAAATAAACAAGCTACAACCTGACACTATGGGGTGGGAATTTACCTTAACCTATGAATTATGCAAGGCATTTTCCTAAGGCCACTTGGGCAGTTTTACTACCACTGGTGCAAAAACAACCTGAAACCCTGTTTTGGCAGGCCTTTAACTTTGTCATTAAAAACCCTCTTTGAGAATTGAGACCATGGTAATATAGCCTCTTCAACAAGATATAGCATTATAGTTTTAGATAATTTTTATCATTCTCCTATGAGGTACAGCGGGCAATTTCCCAAGGCCACTTGGACCAATTTTCCAACACTTTGCCATTTTTCAGAATTTGGACCTCTTTTGTTTCTTTTGTTCTTAATATGCAAAACAATATTTTTCCTACTTTGGAAGGTTGATTTCTTGCACATGTGAGTATTAGGAAGTAAACTGAAACCATCACTGGATAGCTACTTCAACAAGGAACAAGTTCATGTCAACTGATGAATTTATCCCCACAAGGACAGTTCTTGGCGGGCATTTCCAAATAGGCCATTAACCTTGTGGTTTTAACACCTAGCCTAATTTCACTTGTTCTTAATATGCAAAACAAGTTTTTTCTCACTTTGGCAGGTTAATTTCTTGCACATGTGACCATCATAAGGAAAACTAAAAGCATGGCTGGATAACCACTTCAACAAGGAACATCTACATGTCACCCTTTAAATTTTTTCATACACACACATCATCTGGTGGGCATTTGAAACTAGATTTTTAAATTACTAATTCAACACTTAGACAAAAAATTGTCAAACACTAGCGTAACATGAGGAGATTTTTATTTTCATCAAATTGGAAGTGTGAGACACCCAATGGATAGAGGCCAACAAAGTGATTCCATCCAGACCAATTTTGTCCTTTGAAACTTATTTCTCTCTCCTCGTCGGGCATTTTTCTGGAATAGTGAAAATCAAGCCCAGAGGCACTATTGGCAGATCAATATATTCACCTAAAGAGACTCTTTGGACAAACCAATGTTATTGTTGGATGCACAAATACACAGTCTACAAACCCATACCCTAAAAATATTTTAAGACATCAACCACAGGAAATGGCGGGAATTTTACTAAGGTCACTCGGGAATTTTCACCAGTAATTTTATACTTAGGCAATTTTTCCATTTTCCTACACTGGAGCAATCTTCCTGAAACAGTGTTTTGGCAGACCCATAACTTCATTTTTAGAAACTCCCAAGACAATCGGAGACCATGATTAGGTAGACAAATCAACAAGCTACAGCCTGACACTATGGGGCGGGCATTTACCTTAACCTATGAATTAAGGCAGGCATTTTCCTGAGCCACTTGGGCATTTTTACCACCACTGGTGAAAAAAATGCCTGAAACCCTGTTTTGGCAGGCCTTTAACTTTGTCATCAAAAACCCTCTTTGAGAACTAAGACCATGGTAAGATAGCCTCTTCAACAAGATATAGCATTATAGTTTTAGATAATTTTTATCATTCTTCTATGAGGTATAGTGGGAAATTTCTCAACGCCACTTGGACAAATTTTCCAACACAGCAATTTTTCAGAATTTGGACCTCTTTTGTTTCTTTTGTTCTTAATATGCAAATAATATTTTTCCTAATTTGGAATGTTGATTTCTTGCACATGTGACTCTCAGGAAGTAAATTAAAACCATCACTGGATAGCTACTTCAACAAGGAACAATTTCATGTCAATTGATGAATTTATCCCCACAAGGACAGTTCTTGGTGGGAATGTCCAAATAGCCCATTAACCTTGTGATTTTAACACCTAGCCTAATTTCACTTGTTCTTAACATGCAAAGCAAGTTTTTTCTCACTTTGGCAGGTTTATTTCTTTCACATGTGACCATCATAAGGAAAACTGAAAGCATGGTTGGATAACCACTTCAACAAGGAACATATACATGTCACCCTTTAAATTTGTTGATACACACACATCATCTGGGGGGCATTTGAAACTATATTTTTAAACTACTAATTCAACACTTCTACAAAAAATTGTCAAACCCTAGGGTAACATGAGATTTTTATTTTCATCAAATTGGAAGTGTGAGACACCCAATGGATAGAGGCCAACAAGGTGATTCCATCCAGACCAATTTCATCCTTTGAAACTTATTTCTCTCTCCTTGGTAGGCATTTTTTTGGAGTAGTGAAAATCAAGCTAGGAGGCACTTTTGGCAGATCAATATCTTCACCTACAGAGACTCTTTGGACAAACCAATGATATGGTTGGATGAACCAATAAACAGTCTACAGACCCATATCCTCAAAATAATTTAATACATCAACCATAGGAAATTCGGGGCATTTTACTAAGGTCACTTAGGAATTTTTACCAGTAATTTTATACTTGGAAAATTTTTGCATTTTCCTAGACTGGAGCAATCTGCCTGGAACATTGTTTTGGTAGACCCATAACTTCCTTTTAGTGAACTAGCATTAATTTCTAAAAAATAATGGGGCTTAGGAGACTCCTCTAACTCTTGTTTTCATGCATTGAATTCATAGTAAGTTTGCAACCCCATATCAACACCGATTAAATCCATATTCTTTAACAATTTGGTATGTGGCTATTAGGGTTTCTATTTTGCAATGTTAATGCATCAAGATGATTTATATTTCACATCTACTTGTAGTCTCATGAGATCTCCATAGTAATATCATGGAATTCCCCTCGTTCTCTACCATTTGTGAATTAGCTCCATGATTTTGAGGGATTATAATTTGTTGAATGACCCCTTGCATAGCCACTTGTCACCTCTAATCTCAGAATCTACTCTTTGAGATCTCTCTTCCATATTCTAAATCACATCTCTCTCCCAAGGTAGTATCTTCTTTAAAGTGACTCAAATTTGTTCTTTTGCTTGTTTTTTACTGTAATGGAAACGGCATGTCAATATTGAACAACAATAAATTAATCTTGAAAAGAAATCAAAATCCACAATTAAAAACACAAACCTACAACATTGGACCCTTTGCATCCCAATCTCGAGAACTTCCACTACCATATTCAACTCGCGCAAGAACAATTGTATCATGCCCTGCACTTTTGTACCTTTATGAAAGTGCATTCATAGTGAAGAGTCAAGTAAAACAAACAAAAAGACTATGCTACTGAGAATGGATTCAATTCACAAACTTACCATAGTTGCATCATAGACATATAACTTCTCTCCAGTTGGGACATGTATTGTTTTGGGCCCAACTTCACCCTTCAAGAGCTTATTCACCAAGCAAATATTTGCAAAAGTTCCTTTATCCATGATCTCAACATTTCCTCGATGGATTCTATAGGAATTAAAATATTTTATATCAACTCCACATTCCATAAGATACTTTGCTGCTGGACTATCTTTATGGATGTTTCCTACGGGAGAAATGTGATATGTTGTTATGCTGACTCCCAAGTTAAGTAGACAATATGTATCTTTCACACCATATGGACCAATAGGGGTCATTTTCATCTCTTTAAAATATGGAGGATCTTGTATGTAAGTGGATTTTGTATCCCATATATCCAAAGTGCTAGTTGGAACACGAAGTTGTTTCCACGTAGAACGACATATTGCAAAACCTGTATATCACAAGTAGTGGATTTAGGATTTTAGCACTACAAAAAACAACTCATGTGTACGATAATACCAATTCATAAAAGCAATACATTCAAAAAGTCATCACTCATAACCTCTATTATTTCTTGAGTCGAAGGCCAAATATATCTGAAGTAAAATTTCTTCCCATTCTTTCCAATACCAATAGGTTCTTTCTCAAAATGAATGTCAACCTAGAAAATTAACAACACTGAGGACATTCAGATTCCATATTAAGGGACCAAGTTTCCAATGTTTAAACATAAACTAATGGTCTTGTAGTAAACCAAAAAAGCATAAGCGATCAAAACTTATAGTGCCATCAAGAGCATATGCAACTACAAGTGCAGGAGAAGAAAGGTAGTTTTATTGAGTCAAAGGATGAACAAGTATTTTGTTCCGATTTTGCAATGTATTCAAGCAACTTCTCAATCAATTTTATATTTATTTTTTCTCTTTGTGACCTAACATGCATGAATTGTGTGGATGATATAACATGTTTTAGCTTTACCTACACCCATTTTTTATTGTGGAATGAATATGGAAAACTCTCTGATTATTTTGGATTCTTTGAAGTAGTTTTTGAAGCAATTGTTAATGACAAGAACTGGACATCAATAGTTTATTGTTTACTTCATGCTTCCAATAGTTGAGTGTGTACTTCAAGCTACTTTGTGTCTTTTATCAACAATAGTGGTTGTTTTCTTCAAACTTAGTACCGAAAAATATGGCTGCTAGTGTGGTGCATAGTTATCCATGTTAATGAGTGCCAATTGGAACTAATTGTGAAAGTCTTAAGATGATGGTTTTCTAACAGTTAGAATCATGCCAAGTATTCTTGGTCTCTTTGGGATGATTGAAACCTTGCATATGAATTTATGTGTTTGAGGTTTTGTTTGAATACTAGGTGCATATCTGGGACAAACATTTATGGTTGAGATAGGACTATCAATGAAGGATTTCTAATAGGCATATTAGGAGATCGATTCGTACACATACGTTCAGTGGAATAAAGATCCATAGAGGACCATGCAGTTTCCATACATGGAGATGCAATTGCACAACTAAAAGAGTTTAGGATCAGGGCATTTGATGAAATAATCTAATGACATCACTAGTTTACTAGATGCATTGCATATTCAATTTTTTTTCCTTTTCTACTAAGTAGATGCATGGAACACCATTGCACTCGCTATATAGACTTTTTCGTGAGATGATGCAGTGTATTACTCCTTCAGCAAGCAATACAATTTGAATCTCTAACATATCCATTAGGAAAATCAAACAATTGCAGATCAATGGACAATGTATAGGTCAAATCTTCCAAAGTTTCATTGCCTTAAATTTCTTCAAAAAACACATGTGAACAATTCCTTGAAGCACGATCCAAAATGGATTTAATGAATCCCCTTTTGGTATTTCAAAGCGATCATCAACAATGAACATAGCTTCTAAAAGGTTCATAAAGTATGATAGAATATCATGATATCATTAGTACATAGTGCTCCTTTCGCAATGGGTCTTGTTTATTGAAAAATTTCATCTTCTGTCAATGGGTGTCTGAGAGATATGGATATTTATTCACTTAGATGATGCATTTATCACATGATATAGGATTATATTTAAGGGTGGTAGCTTAATGAAAGAGCACCTGCCTTATAGGAAGGAGGTGGGTGGTTCGATTCCTCCATGCCCTATCTACATAAATCAATCATTAATTAAATGACCAATTAACAATAAATGAATAAATAAATAACCAATTAACAACAATCAATGACTAAATAAATGACCATTTAACAACAATCAATGACTAAATGTACTACCAAATAGCGACAATTAATGACCAAATAAATTACTAAATAGCGACAATTAATGACCAAATAAATTACTAAATAGCGACAATTAATGACCAAATAAATAACTAAATATATGATCAACGCTTGAAGAAATTCAATAAATTTATGACCAAGTGATAAATGACAAACTTGGTTGGGTGATAAGTGACTGCTAATTTATGACCAACAGTCATGTGACCAAATTTAGTCATTTATCACGCTTTTATAGTCATTTATCACCCATTTTGTCCTAGTGGTGTGAGTTGTAATCTCACGTATGTGTTCTTATCTACCCAATTTTTCTTAGCTAACGATGGGCCTCTTCCACTACTATAAGTGAAATAACTTCTCATTTAATTAAATCATATTAGGGTGGGATCTATAGATTCATTTTTTGTTTCTAATGAGGCTCATTCGCAATTTGGGTTAGTCCCAGATTTCTACATCAATGAACCATTCACAATGACCCCCTTCGACCACCTCACTTCCTAAAGATGACGAAAGCCACCATTTGGATGGACACACTCCCCTCCTTTCGAGCAAGGAGGTGGTTGGAATGGGGGCACAGATGAGAGAGTAGACAAGGGACAAATCGGGGCAAGGGAACCAAAAAAGGGGTATAGAATGAGAAATAAGTGTCGAGGGAATATATATATATATATATAGATAGATAGATAAATAGATAGATAGATAGATAGATAGATAGATATAGATATATGAAGTTTTAAAATATCCATTTATATATTTTAAATATTATTATTTACTACAATTTTTATAATTTTATAATTATATTTTAATTTCATAATTTCAAATTTTCACTTTTGTTAATTTTTTAATGGGGCATGAATGGGTATGAAATGGACGAGAGAAGGTGGAAAAAGAGATATAATGAAAGAGCGAGAGGGAAAGGGTATGATGGTAGAATTTGATGAGCATATCAACATAAAGCTTTGGTAGCCTCCTATAGGTATGATGGTAGAATTTGATAAGCATATCAACATAAGGCATTGGTAGGCCCATGTAGGGGTGGGGGTCGTTAGGGAGAGTAGTGATTAAGCTTCCAACATGTAGATTTGAATGGCAATGTAGAGTGAGGTGAGTGGGGGTTGAATTGTTTTGTAGTGATACAAAAGCTTGATGGTCACCTCTCTCCTAGCACTAGCTTTGAAATTAGAAATATATTTAAAGTCATTTATAATAAAAATAATAATTTATTTCCAAATTTAGAAATAAATAAAAAATGACAATTTGATCAACTTTAAGTTTTCCTTGAATTAGCAACAACTTTAGCACATTACATGTCTTACTCCATTTAAGTTAGCATTCAAGAAGAAATCCATCATATCCACTAAGTAATGAGTTCCATCCCAATGGATTATGGTGGATTAGAGATGAAAGAAATCTAGATCATTGAACAACACGTTAGAAGTGATTGAAAGGTTAGAAGAAAACAAGTTATGATTAATTGAAAGGTTAGAAGAAAACACGTTATGATTAAGGATAGAATGAAGAAACTTCATGACAAGAGATTTAAAGGATTAGAGATGAAATAAATCTAAATCATTGAACAACACGTTAGAAGTGATTGAAAAGTTATAAGAAAACAAGTTATGATTAATTGAAAGGTTAGAAGAAAACACGCTATGATTAAGGATAGAATGAAGAAACTTCATGACAAGAGATTTAAAGGTCACACTTTTTTAGAAGAAAAATTAACTATAATATTATGTGATAAAGAAAATAATAAAAAAGTTAGAGATTAAATTATGAGTGAGTTAGACCATATAAATCAAAGTTGTATAACTAGCATTTGCCTCTTGAGAGGCAAAAATGAACGCCGGTAGGGAAAAAGGAAAGTTAGAAGGAACAAAAACATAGGCTGAAGCCCTGAAGGATACTTGTAGGAAAATTAAAGAGTGTGATTGCATGGAGCTTCTGCTGCGTGGGGATGGAATGTCTAGGAGCTGCGCTTCACTTGAAGCTACTATGTATTATAATTTCTATCCTATGCTAAGAAGTCTTCCTGCATTGAAGATCTTCCTGGGCATCGAATGAATGACCACAAAGTCCAATCTATGGTTGAGATGATGGTGGATGTCTATTTTCATTGGCGTTAATGCTATCAATGATGAATGCTCTATCTTGCTAAAGAAACCAGTGAAGAATAGCGTGGATATTTGAATGTTGAATGAGCTACTTCTTGTTGTTCACATTATTGCCACATGCTCTTGTTTTAGTGATATCGGAATAAAAATGCTTCCTTGAATGTGTAAGTTGTCAATGGTTTGTATTGGTGAGTTGTTGTGTGCACATTTCCTTCTATTTCTTAATAGAAACAATCAAATCCAAGAGTTGAGGAAGGTCAATGTTCCATAGAGCAATTGCCCCCATGAGGGGCAAAAGGAACGCGAGTGGAAAAGAACATAAAGAAGGAAAAACACTTATCCTAAATTAGTGGTAGAAGGTTCAACAAAGTAAATTTTAATTAGTGGGTCACTTCAACATATGTACCATTGGATTAGTATTCCTTATGGAATTCGCTATTTTGCTATATCCAATTCAGGTTCATTTTTTTTCAATTCGTTGTGACATTTGAATCAAATTTCCATGGAATATTAGACCTTTAAGGACCATTTGGCCAAGCACTTCAACATGTCAAAAGACTTTGGAATATGAGTTTTAATGTATAACTTAAATATTGAATAAATAATCATAACATGAGATTATAATGAAAATGACTAAGAGAGACACCCTTCAAATGAATGAACAACTCAAATAACAAGTAGCATATCCAATAACAACCTCATAGGATTAAATGAGCCATTAATATATACAACATCAAAACTTTTATTACAACATAAAACTTAACAATATTCAAGATTACATCAAGGGCTAACGAGGGTTGAGAATCTCACACTTAGTCCCTTCTCATATGCAAAGACTAATCAATAAAAACATTAGCCACTCTGGTATAATAACATAATCATCCAAAAGAAAAGACATGGATGATGGAAGCCTCACATATACTATTGTTGATACCTTTACTTCCTCTTTTTAAATGTTTAAATAGTTGAAATACAATGTAGATTTAAACTTGATAATTATAAATATTAAATATTAATTTTATTTAAAATATTAATTTTATTTAAAATATCAATTTTAACAATTTTGTTTAGAATTTCTCTAAAAATATAAAACTGAAATTGATAATCACAAATAAAGATAGTTCACCTCTTCTAATAATATAAAAGCTATATTCTTAAGCACAAATAAAATAGTTTCAAATGAGACTCTAGCATTGAAAGGTTTGACCCTAGCGCAGTTGACCTGATTTCATAATATGATTGTATGGTGGCTTTTGTGACAACCTTCATAAAGCCTAGATCTGCAAAGAAAAGAGTGATGTCAGCAATATACCATGGAGAATACTTCTGACTCAGTTCAACCTTTCTTTATTGGTCACAGGTCATACAAATAGGAGTGAATGGTAAAGGAAGGTGGCACTTTTTATCGTCGCATTGGTATGGAGGGTTCATATAGAGTTTTCTTGGTTTTCTTTTTGCAGGCAATGGAATGGATCTCTCCTCAAAAAGTAAAACATAAAAATTTATAAGTTTTTGTTTAATTTAATTTTAAAATTTTAAATATGAATGGTTTAAAAATATTCTCAAAGTAAAAAATTCTTACTCACATTACGTAGTAAACATGTGTGATCTCATGTTGTTTTTTATATTCATGCTTTGATTCTCATCTTTTTTTTTATAGAATTTCATGTTGTTTTTATATTCAACGTTGATTCTCATATTTTGTATAGAATTGATATATGATGATTTTTATATTTTTATTATTATTTATTTAACAATTTTATCTTCGAGTTATTGAAATTGTAGATATAAGCTATTTTTTTTTGCTTAACAATTTTATTTTCAAGGTATTTAAAGTATAGATATAAGCTATTAAAATTGCATAATTCTAATAAAATATACACTAAATCTATTTCTATTTCTACAATAAAAATGTTTGAATAATAAAAAATGAATAGTAAAAAAATGAAAACTAAAAAAAACAAATTATTTCATGCAATTTATCCAATGATCATTGGACAAACCCAAATCTCCATTTTTTCCACACTTTGTCAAAAACACCATGTGTGAGTTAAGTATGAACATGATGCCTAGTTAGCTTGCTTCAACAATAATGATTTCAATTGCCTTGGAAATTCTCCTTCCAAAGAGATATTTTCCATTTATAGGCTTCCACAAGACAAAAAATGGCCCAAGCTTTGCTTTCACCATGACACCATGTTATGGGTTTTAGATTGAATCAACGTGTGTCTTTGCATCCTTGTGTGAATTTCCATTTGTGAAGGGCTTTTGATCATTTGAGAAAAATTGCATTTGTGTGAATTTCCATTTTAATATCGGAGTTAATCAAGGTTTCCCCCTCTCCCCCACCCTTTTTGGTTTCTACATCGATAAGCTATAGGAGTGTTTAGAAGAAGCAGGCTGCGCCGACACATTCTTAGCCAAGATAGTAATCATCCTCTCGCTCTATGCAGATGATATTTTCCTCATGGAAATGTGTCACTTTGATCTTGACAAACAATTAAGGATTCTCAATTTTTTTTGTTCTACTATGGGTATGACTATTAATACTGAAAAGACTAAAGTTATGATTATAAAATCTGAGAAAGACACCTCAGCGATCTTTTCTTACGAGCAAGCTAGAGGAAGTAACTTCTTACAAGTATCTCGGTATTGATATCCATCACAAGCTCAAATGGAACTATAGTATTGAGAAAAGAATCAATGGTGGTTGGAAAGTTTACTTTGGCCTCGAAAAAAATTTGTAAGTTATCCAACCTTGTTATTTTGGATAAAAATAAATTTATCTTCGAAACTCTTATCATTTCTGTTATCTTATATGGTTGTGAATTTTGGGGATGCATAATTTCTAGGGATTCTTGGAGAAAGATTGAACAAATCCAGAAGTGTTTCATAACTTATAACCTCAAAATTAAAAGTAATACGCCTTACCCTATTCTCCTTATTGAAGTAGGTATTCCCCCCATTGAGAGCAGAGCCATGATTAGATACCTAATGTACAAGAACAAGATAAATAATATGGGAAATGAGAGACTTCCTAAAATTGCTTTAAATTCAAGCCAAAACTGCATGCGCCTCAAACGAGGTTGGTATAAAGATACCAGGTCCTATTTAAACCACTAAGGCATTAATGAAATCGACACTTTACAGGATATAACAATTAGGAAATATGAAATATGAAATTTAGGAAAAGATAATGTAATATTATATTTCATGATTTCTTTTTTTTTGAGGAAATACAAAGTAAGACCATGTTTCATAATTTATTAATGGAAAAAGTTAATGTATGGTTTACATTTCATAACTCTTTATGACATGGTTTGAAAAGATACATGTATTGTTACATTTTATAATGCATTTATGTAATAATATAAACTTTAGAAAAAGCTAATATTATATTTATAGATTCTTTTATGAGGACATGAAATTGATGAAATACAAAGTAATATTATGTTTCATATTTCTTTAATGGAATAACAAGGAGTAAAGGGAAGGCTAATACCTTGATTTTATTTTATGATTATTTATGGGATAGTATGAAAAGATATCGAAATTTTTATTGAAATAAAATTTATTTTATTTTTAAGTAAAATTAAATAAAAATTTATTTTTTAAATATTTTATTAAGTTAATTTAAAATATTAACTTAAATTATTTTGGTAACAAATAATAATAATATATAATCTTTTTGAACATATAATTTATTTATTTTATTTTTATCTTTTATATATAGTAAAATCATTTAATTTATTTTTTAACCAGCATAGATCCAAATCCTAGGCTCTATCAAGCATCGAGAGGGATCAAATCTCCCAACGTGCAAACCTCTGCTCAGGTATTGCATTCAAGGAGCTATTCAATGAGAACTAGTAAAAATAAATTACTATAGCTGACATAAGAAATAGAAATTACACGATCTCTCTCATATTTACTTTTTACTTTGTATTATTCTTTTTTGTTTATGGCCGACATAATATTTATTACTTTTTACTTTGTATTATTCTTTTTTGTTTACTTTGTATTATTTTGTTACTTGAAAAACACTCGACAAAGTTACAAGTTCTCCCTCATATTTACTTTTTACTTTGTATTATTCTTTTTTTGTTATGGCCGATGTTAACACTATTTTATGTTCACGGGGGTTGGTATTATCACCTTATAAATTTTGAAAGAAAAATCCACAGGTCCTTGGTAATTTCGGGGTTTGATTCATTTGATAAGGAGTTTTTGTAGGTTTGACAAATAAGAGGAGTTTCTTATTTTGTTCTCAGGTGCAAAAATATAAAAAAAATATAAAAATTTTGGCATGTTAAAACCTAATTCAAATGTTCATTATTATTGGTTGATTTTTAGCAAAAATATTGGGTTTTGACACCAATCTCCAGTTATTTTCTAAACTCCACAAGCGACACACACAATGCTGAGCATATGACCAAATCCAAGAAACCTAGCACACAAGTGCCAAACTCCAATGTCAAAGCCTTGGGCTCACTTCATCGAAATATTGTAGGAGCCGTGATATATATAACTTCTGCCATGTGTTTCTACGGGGTAAATGTGGGATAAATACCCATAAGGTAAAACAACATAAAGTGCAAAGAAACCACGATTAAAGTGCACATCTGTCAATTCTTTTGGTGATGTGTGAAGGATCTCCACTACTTATCGATGCAGCATGCAGATTTCAGTCAGGCGTTCAGCAAGAATAATGAAATGTAAATATGGTGAAATGACGAAAGAGTTTGTGTATCCATATCAAAACCAGGGTGACTTTGACATTGTTTGCAGCAGCTGAGACATAATTGAGACTCCTGAACAGTTCAGGCAACCGGATGAAAATATACTGAAAATCTTGATTTAGATGATCTTGTTTTCATTGGTGGGGATGATTCAAATACAAATGTTTGTCTTCTTAAATAAATTCAGGGACAAAAACTTAAAACACGGGTGATTGGTTGTCCAAAAGCAATTGATGGTGATCTTAAGTCTAAAGAAGTTCCAACAAGTTTTGGGTTCGACACAGCTTGAAAGATTTATGCAGAGATGATAAGGAATGTGGTCCACGTTTCACATTAAATTTGCTTAGTTTGCAGCATGGAACATTTGATACAAAAGGTGGAGAATATGAAAGAGTCCACAAGCCAGACATGGACACTAGTCGGAGAAGATTTTTCTTATGATCGTAAGATGTTTAGTTACATTGCTTCTTTCAAACAAGGTGTTTGTTCGAAGTCGCATATCACTGGTTAGTACTGATCTATATCTGAGAATGAATCGGATGTATTTTTTATAGAAGTTGATTAAGATCGTGGCTGAGATTAGGTTAATTTTTGTGAGAATCACTTATGAGGTAGCTGTGAAGAAACAAACTCTTAAAAGTGTCACAGGTTACATTATAGATGTGATTTGTAAACAAGCATACCGTGGATACAATTATGGTGTTGTAGTTATACAAGAGGATCTTATCGACTTCATTCCAAAGGTGCAACGGTTGATCACTGAGATGAATAAGATTTTGGCCCATGATGTAATAGACGAAGGTGGCCTTTGGAAACAAAAACTGCAATCTCAATCCCAAATTCTTTTTGACTTATTGCGTGGAAGTATTCAGGGGCAATTGATGCTTGAAAGGGATCCTCATGGAAATGTGCAGGTCACAAAAATAGAGATTAAAAAATGCTTATATCGATGTTTGAAACTGAATTGGAAAAAAGAATGGATGCTGCCCTCCTGGTTGATACAAATGCTTTACTTTGTGAGATAATAACAGACAAGGGTAAATGCTGCGGCCATCTTTCTGTAGACGAGGAAGAGACTGTTGGGGTTGGCGCCGTTGTTTTTACCACCTTTAGTTGATATAATTTGCACATATGATCCTGGTGTCCAAAGCACAACCGTTTGACGAAGATAAAGAAGAAATCGACAGCTCATGATGTATTCTGCACTGTCTACATGCTCGGGAGATAGAAAAATTAGTGGTTGCGGAATATAAACAACCATCGCACGTGTCCATTCTCGATACATCCGCATGTGGGAAAGACGGTATTGGAAACCATCCAAAGGCCATACAGAACCACCCTTTCCACATGCGAAAAGACCATTGCAAAAGTTATTTATTAGGTTAAATAATGCATTGTTTTTGTTATTTGTTCAATGGTTACAAATAATGAGGAACGCGATGGGAAAATAGAAAGCTTTGCATAAATTGATATTACATTCATAAAATGGTCAAAGATTGAAATAGACGGGAGCAAAGGGATGAAACAAAAATAAATAACGATTCCCATATATTTTCTCACAAGGTTGGCACATAACCGACTGACAGTTAAAGAATAGGAGCATAGGTGGCAGGATAAATCAAATTTCCAGGTACTGAAATAATCAGAAACTCAGCTCGTCTCCAGAATACTTGACAGGTGGAAAATGAAAACATTTTAAGTCCTGAAAATGCTGTGTGTTCTTATAGGGGTTGGTTTTGTGGTGTTTTCTGGCTATTGGAATCCAATTTAGCTGCCTTTGCGGAGATGTCCACACCAAGGCAGCACATTGGAGAGATAAGGAAGACCAAGTTTAAAGATAACCCTCTTACAGAAGAATTGCACCAAGCAGTCAAACTTTTGTTTGCGGAATTATACACCAAAGATGTCCATTTTGTTATGGAGCTAATTCAGGTAACTCAACAATTGGATTGAAAGTATAAATCAGGTCAGTCTTCTTTGTTTCATATTTCTGTTTTCATGGTAATTTTGGTGGCTGTATTTTTTTCCGATCGCCGACCCATTTCAGCGCAGAATTAACAAAATATCGGCGACTGCTTCGAGCAAAAAATAACAATTCTTTGCCGATCGCTGACCCGTTTCGGCGCAAAATTAACAACATCTCGATGGCCGTTTCTCCCATCGTCGACCCGTTTCGGTGCAGAATTAACAAAATTTCAGCGACTGGTGACTGTTTTGAGCAAAAAATAACAATTCTTTGCCGAACGTCGACCCGTTTCGGCACAAAATTAACAACATTTCGACAACCATTTCTCCCATCACCGACCCGTTTCAGCGCAGAATTAATAAAATTTCGGTGACCTGCGATGGCCCTTTCACGCTGACCAGCGATCGACGACCAGCGTGACCCGCGACCAGCGACCGAGCTACCTCCTCAACCGGCAACAAGCAGTGCTGTGCAGATGAGATAAATGGTTTTTTCTTTATATAGGCGGTGTTGGGTGTTCCATCCCTCACACTGAATTATTGCTACATCATCTGTAATCCTTGCATAATCGGATTCGAAATGAACAACAATATAAATCTTTCTATCTTTGAGTATACTTCTGAACACAATAATTTATTAACCAGAAGTTTCAACATAGAGCTACTGTTAACACTCAATAAATTTTGTGCTTAAATTTCTTCTGACAGCATTGACGATGCAAAATAGAATATTTTTCATGGTGGAGGTTTCAAAAATTAGCTGAAGAAGAGGTATCTCTCCTTGGGTGTAGACACCAAGGTTGTAGAAGGAAGAAGAAGTTCTATATGTTCGAGAACTCAACCTTTGAATTTTTATGAAAGACCTAGAGGATTTTTAAAACCTAAGCCTAAAGGGAGAAAGGCTTTAAAGTTTTCATGAATAAGCCAAAGTCAAAAACTTTATGAAGGTTTGATTTTTAACACCTTTTAGTCCAAGTATCGACTTTATAAAAAATGGTATGGCTAAAGTTTTAAAATTGAGTGTTTTATGACTTATGATTTTTCAGCCCACCGTTTCGCAGATCTTATGATTTTTCTATCAACCAAGTTTTTATGCCGCCAGCGAGCACATCACATCATATTTTTTCGCCCAAAGCTTTTACTTCCATTCACGGTGCTTTCAGGCGCTTGTCTTTCAACTATCTCGCCGACCGTTTCGCGTTTTTTATGATATTATCGCCGACCCTCGGAGCGACCAAGCATTTCTCGCGAGGCGTTCGTTCGTCTGGTCGCCGCCTTTTGAACAACGACGCCTGGCCCTTTCGCCAGTTTGAAGTTTTGTCGCACCAATTGGTCGCCACAACTGGTGCTTTTGTTCCGACCATTTCGCAGTGGTTAGGGTGAAGTCGTCGAAGCCACCGACAGGCTTTGTTTTGGGAAGCATGCTCGCATTTATGGCCCACTCTATTTAAAGGAAAACGAAGTTCGTTTGTTTATCATTGTTTGTTGGAAGAAGAAGAGGGTTTTCCATTTGAACGTTGAAGAGATGAGAGCCAGTCGTTTTACACAGGGAAGTAGTTTCGAAGGTGACTTTTCATCGAGCCATTCCATTACTGCTAGGTAGGTTCCATAAACAACCCTTTTTGTGGGTTTTTGTTAGAGATTTTGATGTTTTACTATCATTTAAGCTTCTGCAAAGGCATTTTAGTTTTTCCTCATAACCATTGCTTAAAGCCATTATGTCAGGTTGTTGACCCTCCCTCCCGTAGCCTTAGCAGTTGACCCTCCCTCCCGTAGCCTTAGCAGCATTGGCAAGTGCTGCTTTGAGTTTTTGCCTTTAGCTGCATCTGCTCAGCTTTATTTGTTACGCTCGGTGGCCACAGGAAGAGTTTCCCTATCATTTTAAAATGGACATGTTTATGGCCGCCGAATCATTTGGACGCGGGAATGGGATATAAGCGGTAGGACAGAATATTGTTTCCTGTTTCCTAGGCCATCTCAGCACGTAATAAAAATAGAAATAAAAAATAAAGTTGAATTTGGAGGTTGAAGGCCCGAAGACCATGCGGCCTCACCTCTGGTCTCCCCATTCTCCTATCTACATTCTTCGGGGCAGCCCACGCATGCTGCATGCACGCCCCTCCCGTAGAGGCACCTCTCTAGGCGTTCGGTTCTAAAGCTCATCCATGGCAGCGATCCAGGTGGGTTTCAGTAGGTATGCTTGTACATGGATCGTACTGTGAGGAGGTCCCCCATCTGATAGCTTTTTCACCGCTACACATCAAGTAGCAACTAGTCTTAAAGTTCCCAGGGTTAAAATTGGATGTTAAATTTTATTACGTGAAATTGCTCAGTGTAACTTCTTAACATTATTTTTGATAAATGATGATTTTCGTTCTGAAATATTTTGATTGTGTAGAATAAAGGAGGTCTGGGCGTATCGTTTTAATGAATGTTTTATATAAGTAGGTTTCTTTGATTTCTTTTCTTCTAATATATGATATGTTGAGATTTATATTTTCTCTTTTACCTCCGTGATATGTACCTGTCAATTGGGGTGGGTCTGAGGAACGTAATGCACTCATAGGGGTATGAAAGTGAAAGTCTATTTAATAAATTTTACCATTTTAAAAAAGTTTTACTATCACAGGCCACATGGATTGAATTGCCTTTTAGCTTGAGCACCTTTAAATATGCCTGCAAACCTTGTGAAAAAAAATGCATAAGAAGAAGGATCGGAACTATACCCCCTCTTCCCAAAACTGGTATGAACCAATTTCATTTTATTCACAGTGAATATGTTTTTTTATTATTATTATTATTGAAATCTACTGAAAATAAAAGTATCGGATCATTCATAGTACTCGTAAACGTCCTTATGGCAATCTCATATATTTAAAAAAAAAAATTATGGTAATATATCATAGATTAAAAGTATCTATTTTCGCAACCTCCTGGTGTGTTTTAATCGTAAATTTTGTCAGCCGAGCGGTATTCTCTCAGCTTATGTATCCCGCCCAATCACAGCTTGATGAATGGGATGATTATAGAAAGGGGAAATAAAAGGGAATTTATTTGCATGAAGAAGTTTTGCTCTGGATGAATTCCACACTTGAATGGGCATAACACTAGAAATATTTGGAAGAAGAAGCTCTTGATCTGGCAGATGGTCATGATATGAAGGAGTTTTGCGATTTCCTACAGTGGGAGACAATTTTTGGAGTTATGCCAGACTCTAGACGGCATAGGAATAATCATCAAAGGAAAACGAAAAGATGAAAACCCTAGTGGGAGTGTCAAAATAGCACGAGTTAAATTTAATTGCACGGGAAGCTTATTGGGATGTTAGAAATCAAAGACTGTATGATTGAATTTGAAGTATCTCATTGAGAATTTATTTTGCTCAGTTAAGAGAGATTTAGAGACAGTTTCAGAATATTGATTTACTTATCAAGAAAGATTTTTTTTTAATTTATCAACAATAATGCTACCAGGACTAAATCCCCTAAACCTTTTATTCCACTACATTAAAATCATTGCAGATACATATAAAAGAAGGAACAAAGATATGACTGGAATCATAATTCATGGGTGCTTCATGTTAAGATACCAGGCACCTTCCTCCTCGAACTTGGCCTCTTTATAGACGATGAAAAGCAACTTGTGTTTGGTGTGTGTTAACCGAACCATCGATATGCTTGCTAAAAATCTGCAGCAATACCTGCAACCTGGTGTAACAACCTCTTTCGCTGGCGAATAGATCCTATCTATTTCTAATCGTTAACTTCTATGCTCCAGTTGTAGATAGTCCTTTTAATTTCTAACGCTTGACTCATACAAAAGAAAACTTCTGCAATCATGATGATAATAAAAAAATTAATGATGTCCTTCCTATCAATAAATTTGCATATTAAATATAAAAAGGAAATTAAATAAGAAATTTATCGTGAAAGAGAGAATACTGGAGAAAATAAACGATAAATTTCCCCCTTTGTGGACTATATGATGGAAATAATCCCATGGCGTTTGTAACCATCTTCACCATATCCTTCTGCAATATGATAGCCGATTCTAATCAAGATAAATAAACTTGTAATTCCCTATAACTCGTCTGCTGCAATTTCGGCGGATACTCTGTATTTAAATTTCAAAACTCTACTGTATTTTGGTGTAATTGCAGTTCTAAATGTTTTGTGTGGCAGCAAACTTGATGCTATTTGGTCTCGTGGAAGCATTGAATAACTTCTGGCAACGACCTCTGGAAAATAGAACAAATTCTGGCATCTTTTCTGAGTCTTCTTGTAGCAGTTAACTAACTGACAAATAGAATAGTAAGAACAAATTCATATGAGCAACAACCAGTGATCTGGAAACCAGATCGATCAGGTCATTGAAACGTGCAACGAGACTATGGTAAGATCAACGGTCCACATTGACACCCGCATTGCCAAAGAGCTCGAGAGATAAGTAATAAAGCCGGTGCGGAAAAGAAACCATGTTCGTACTTGTCACTCTCCAAGTCATCCGCATATGTAAAAATGGTATTGAAGACTACTCAATGGACCATGCCATACCACCTTGGGTACTGAAAACCGCTTACAAGACTAAAAAAAAAAAACTCGTCCCATTCTTAGCAATTCATTATTCTTTGACTTATTGTCCATTTCTTGAAATCCTAACACCATTTATCTGCAGATAGAAGAAAAAACAACCGTCCGGAGTTGTACATCAACCGTCCCTAAAATTATTAGACCTAAGTGCTACAGATTTAAAAGAATTACCTACACATATTGGAAAGCTAAGTGCTTTGGATAATGTCTAAATTATATTATATATATATTATAAAGAGATTACATACCTAACTTCACCACTATTAAATAGTCTCCTAAAAATCCAGCAAAGAAATTGTATATCAATAGTTAATTAGATTTTATCTTTCTAATTTCCTAACTATTTAGATGTTTTACCCCATGTTTAAAATTCAATTTAAAATTTTGTATTTCCATAATTAATTCAATTTACAACTCCAATCTACCGCTAATAAATAATTTCCAAAATGTTTAATATCAATTAATATTTTAATAATTAATGAGTTTATATTTCCAATTCACAATTCATTTTTGCTATTCCCAATATCTAGAATTTAATTAAAACCTTGCATTTCTATGATTAACTTTATTTTTCATCTTCAACTCACAACCAATAAAGCATCTTAACCGTATCTAAAATTTCGATTGCATTTTAAATAGATGTTCTTTATATATACATATATTAAAACAACTATGGTTTGGATAATATATTGAGGCGGTTTAAAAGCAAATCCTTATGCTCTTTTAAATATGTAAAGGAATAAACTATAACTAATCAACAAAATATCAACTTTGGAAAAGCAAATGGATACTTAAATGTGATAAACCGAGGCATAACAAGTATGAATCCCAATTTATTTCAAAAGTTCATCTAAGTATAGAAGAAAATACATAATGAACAGTATAACTAAGAAGATAAACATGCACAAATGAGGAAAGAAGGGGTACAGACTGTAAATACTAACAACCCATGAATATTTGATAAAATTTGCTCAACTCTGAAATCTTTATTAATTTCTGGAAAATGCTTCAAAAACCCAAAACGTGTCTTCTTCACTGGAAATCTCCCCTTTTACATTGCCAAATGCCTCATTTATACAAAAATGCTCCGTGAGCAAACCCTAACTGTATCAATGTCAAAAATAATGACAATTGTTTTACAATTGACAATAATTATCTAGAAAAGTAATTTAGACATGTTTGGAAAATTAAAAATACAATGCCAGTTTCCCTTTAACTGCCTAGAATTTATTGAGTGTCATGTATTTTTTCTAACTGACAATCAAATACTTGGAGAATTTGGTTAAATGCTAAATATCCACCTGAAAACGTTTCGCCACCTGTCAACCATCCTGGAGATAAGTTCCAACTGCTCCTTTCTGAATACAAGTAAGTGGGCAATCACTTGTTTGCCAACACCGTCATCTTCATCATCCAAATCCACGCCCTTCTTCACATATGCTGCTATTCTACCAAATGATATCTTTACTCATTTGTTTTTTCGGCGTCCTGAGAAGTTGTATTAATGTTTGTTTTGCTTGTCCAAACAAAACCCAAATATGAACTTATTCAAAGTCAAAATTACAAATTTTGCTTGCTCTCCTGTAACGCTCTCTTTCTGCCAATGCAATCATACAAAGATGCAAAGGATATGAATTTCCTGTCACATATTATTGGGAAAATGACAAAACATTAAACAGAAAACCTGAGCACACAATTTGAAATGTGGCACCATCCTTTGCATTTTGACGATTCTTATTCTTTCTTTATTTGGTGTGAGAAGAAATTTGTTTCACGGGCTTTTTGCATTCCATAAATTTTTCCAAAGAACCATTATTTGGTTTGCATATTGCAGAAGACCAAATTTCGTTGCATCTTTGTTTGCCGAGCTTCTATATAATCACCTGCAATACACCACATAATAATACCTGCATATCACCTTGTTTCTCTCTACCATCTGAAGACACTATTTGCAATTCCATGGTCTGGCCCAACTTTGTCATTATCACAGGGAGAAGTTGCAATATAACATTTGCAGTATCCGAAATCGAGTATCTCACAATTTCATTCAGAATCTCATAAGCAACATCTTTCCTATCTGTCGTTGAAAGAAGAGAACCAATTATACCTAGAAGGAAGGGCGATAGAAGACAGGAGGTGGCACTTACCTGCTCATATCCCTGGGCAAGAAAATATATAGCACCACAAACCTTGTCTGCTACATTTGGAACATCTTTAATGCTTTCCAACAATGCTGCAATTGGGGACTCACACAGCGTTCTCATCGAGCCTCCTTAATGTCTTTTTAAACGGATTGGCCATGAAGTTGGGGTTTGGGAGCTTGATGCTCAGGTTAAAGAAAAACAAGTTGTCAAGAATGAGGCAAGCTTTCCTTTTTATAGTCTTGTAAGCGGTTTTCGCTGCCCAAGGTGGTGTCGCATGGTCTATTGAGTGGTTTGTAATACACTTTTTTCATATGCGGACGTATAGGAAATGGATACGTGTTACAGTGGTTTCTTTTCCGCACCGGCGTTATTTCTTATCCACTGAGCACTTTTGTAATGCGGAGTCAACGTGGAACTTGGATCAGTCTACCTATGCCCCGTTTCCGTTTCTGCATGTAATAATCCCTAACGATCATAGCCAAATGGTGTCCAATAGGATGGCTTCTTCGATGCAACAATAGATTGTTAACTTGACAGCTTTCCTTTCATCATCACTCATAGCAATAGAAATTAAAATGACGGAGATTGGGAGTTACTCTAATGTCGAATCATCAGACATCTCCACATTTTTCCTTGCAGATTAAATGGTGATCATCACCCATCTTCTCGCCATTGCAACTATAGTTATTGTCCCTTTCGAATAATATCTCAGTGGCTCATGGTAGCGTTTTTATTATAGCTTAAACGATAGGTGATGTCGGGCAAAAAGATGTTCATATAATTTGACTGATTTTTGGGAGAGGGCGTCGATTATCATCTGATTGATAAATTTTCAAAATATTTCCACTATTTGCTCCATATCGTCTGCCGTGGATTCTTTTGCAAGCAGCATTTGAAATATAGACCTAACTTGCTCCCATCCACAGTCGCACGACGGAATGCATTTCTAGACCTGAGCTCTCGTAAACATAGAGTCCCACATCCATTGGCAACCCCCACACTTATCTTATTTGGCTTTATAGGTCTCTGCGTATATCCTTCTAGAAGGCTGCATTGTCTTGTTTATAGTGGACCATAACCCTATCCTCATATTAGCCATTGCTAAAGGAAGTTTGCCATGCCAATCGGGATCGCTGTCGTAGCCTAAAAACATATCGCTGGAAACTCGCTAGAATGTAGCAACCCGTTGCTAGGAGCAGGTCGAGAGAAGCATAGCCTTCCACGTGGCACGATTCCATTGGCTCTATGAGCAAAGAATCTTGTTGATGTGGAAATAATGCTTCTCCATGGTGAACGCCTACAGCGTAAAAATGATTCGAATGAGTTCTAGACACTTTTGAAACTTTTCCATATTTAAATTGAATTGAGATCATTTCATGTATATTTAAGATAATGGATTAGGGTGAGAAGTTCTCAACTATAAAACGACCTAGCTTCCTTTGTAAGCAAACAAACATTAAATTAAGACACAATAGAGTGAGAAGGCACTATGGTGCCCTCTTAATATGTAGAACTTCAAATTCAATTAATTGCAAGATAGTGTATAAGTTCACTATGTGAAAGTATCATTAGATATGTTAAGATAACCAAAATGCCTTTGAGCCATTGGAATCCGGTAAAGGAAGAAATGTTAAAATTGTAATATGAAGTGTTTAAATTGTAATAGCAATTTTCCAATGCAATTTTGATCGATTTTGATATAAAAAAATCCAAAAAAAAAATGAGACATTTTAATTGTATTTTATCCTACTCCTATAAGAAAGCATCAAAAGAAATCATCACATGGCATTAAGATAATAACAAAGGCCTTTACCAGAAATATTTATGAAAAACAATTATAAAGGGATAATGAGAAAGCTAATACGATTCCGATTATAAATAGGACATGGTACTAAGAAAAAAGCTTGAGGAATCGGATGGGATTGGGTATGAAATTGGTAGAGGGAAAGTGACAATGAGAAAGCTAATGAGAAAAGCTAATATTCATAGTTGTGAATGTAGATAGGACATGGAAAAAAAAATGAGGAAGTGTATGAAATTGAAAGAGGTAGTAAAATTGTAAATGGAAATGAACGATTTTGATTTTAAATGATATGATAAAGAGTTTTAAGGATTTAAAGTTTTAAATGATTTTATAAAGAATATGAAAATATTATTTATTAAGTAATTAATATATAATATAAAATTAAATAATAATAAAAAATATACATAAAAGTTAGATTTAAATTAATTAATTAAAAAATCAAAAAAATATTAAATATTTTTTAAGATCATTATTTTATTTTTAATAATAGTAACAAGTAAAAATAGTAACAAAGTTGTTTATATTTGCCTAATTTAATTAATAATTGTATATATTTCAAAAATGAAAATAGTTTAGAAATAAATTGTATTCATAATTATATATAATTCAAAGATAAAAATTAAAACATAATTATATATAGTTCATTTAACTTCACTTATTGGTTTCCTTTTTAAAAGTTTTATAAAAAAATTGCATAATAAATAATAATTTTGTATTTTTAAGAATATAAAAATATTAATACAACAATTTTGTATTTTTTTTAAATATAAAAATATTAATATATCAATTTAGTATTTTTAAAAACATAAAAAATAATATTAATATTATCAAATGTTTATGATATTTTAAATTTAAATATATAATATAATAAAATATTTGTTTCTAAATATATAATTAAAAAATTCACAATAAATTTAAAAAATAAAATAATTTAAAAAGATTTAATGTATATTACACATATTTCGCCTTAAAAAAAAAAGTATATTACACATATTAAGTTATGTTAGAAAAAAAAAAAATTCAAATAAACATTTGGTTTGTAATATAATAATAATAAAAAATATTAATAAAACAATCCTATCAATTCTTTTTTTTAATTGCCAATTTATTAAATGTCAAAGTGGAAGGTAAAAGTCCCTAATTCCACAAAATTAATAATAATACAATTTTTAAAAATATTATAATACAGTTATGAACTTTTGCTCCAATGTTTGTAATCGTTTTTAACACAATGAAAAAAAATATATCATAAATGCGTGGGATATCAAATTCAGAGCCTCACCAATGATATCAAACTAGATCAAATATGTTATTTTAAATATTGAAATATTAAATTGTATTAATATTTTTTAATTGACGGAGCTTAATGAGTTGAGTTTTAATAGTGAATTTTATAACTTAAATTAATACTAAATTTGGGACACGTGGGACTTGGAAGACTGGTCTAAAGCTGGTAGAATTACTCACTATTTAAATATATAATATTAATAATAGATGCGTGAACAACTTTACATGAATATGATTTCGTTTCAGAAGACCAGCTCAGAAATATAATATTTTTTATTCATTAATATTTGATTGTGTTTTAATATTAAGTATTCTTTTTAACTTGGGCGCCAAGTCTTGGACAGGTGGCTGCCGCTAAATTCGACTGAATGTGGACGACGGCTATCGTAGGTTTCTGTTTGTGGAACTTTAAGCAATCATAAAGTAACGGGAAATTCTAAACATAATGTACATGGTCCAAATTTCGGAACTAACGGCGTCAGCTGACAGGCAAATTGAAGCACAGGCCGTGGAAACTAGTCTGCTGCGGCGAACCGTGCATAACGGCATAGTCTACACTAACGGAAAAGCAGAGAGTATTGATGACAGATAGTACGGTTGTCATCCATGTTATGCCAACATCAAACTTTGGAAGAAGCGTAAATAATTAAGCTTCGAACAAGCTCGATAACCTAATCAATCAAAGCTGTGCGAGTGAGTGTACCTAAAGATTTAATTTTTGACAAGAAAAGCAACCTAATCAATCAAATCGTATGTTTTTATTTAATGTAGTATTTTTTATTCAATGTAGCATTCATGTGTTGGGTTAAGCTAGCAATTTTTAAAATTTTAATATTATTTTTTTAATTTTTGATAATTAATTCTTAAATTAAGGAAAATTGGTCTAATCATTGTTTTTAGCCAATTACAAATGTGAAATGTGTAATTTGAAATTTTAATATTCTAAAAATTATTTTTTGATTTTTAAATATTAAATTTAATATATATATTTTTAAAAACTACCAAAACCTTTATATAAATATTTTAAAAAATTGAAAATAATTAAAAATCAAAATCCAAATCGATTACTATATAATTGCCTTCAACAAATATAATATAATAATATTGACAAACCACAATATTTTGGTAATTGATTTTGTAATACAATGACCTTGTTCCGTATTTGGAAACATTGAGGTTTGTTCCTTCGAAGACTGATCTTGATCAATCACGATAAAGAAAAAGCTAAATTGATGTGGCAATGGACTGGGAGCACTCAGGAGCAGTATAAGTGCTAATCAAAACGCCCCCAATCCGTCGGAAATCCTGTAGAGCAATTCTTGCTTGTCTTTTATCTTACTCGCTCGGGGAGGCGTAGTATAAGCGCTAACCAAAACATCTTCAAAACCCGCCCGCTGAAATTGTAATTTAGAGTTTATGTGGTAATTTCAGCTATTTAGGTAGTTTTAAAATCAGACATTTAGTCTGCTGAAATCGCAATTATTGTGTCTATGTGCAATGATTGAAAAAAACGGAGGCACACGGATATGGATACCTCTTTCTCTCTGTCATTCTCAGTCTCCAATTCCAACCACTCACAGGGCCAGCACTTTCTCGTTTCCTAATCCCCAGTGCCCCACCCACTCGAGCGACAAATAGCAGAAAAGCTGCTGTACTGCACGCGCTAATCCAAATGCAAGATTCCAAACCCAGGGCATCAGGGACTTCTGAATCTAGAGGCGGTTATCGGGACTCGGGAGTAATTGCCCAATGCCCATCAAATTAAAAAGAGTAGATATTTGCGGGAGTAGTACACAGAAAACAGAAGCCAATACCGACAGTTTAATTCTTCATTCTCAATCTCAAAACCAGAAATTCCCCATCCCACCAAACCATGTTATTCTTATCATTCTTTCTCTTACATTCCTACTTACCGTCGTTGACAGCTATACCCATTGATTTCGATACCGCACTTGCATCTTTCTCTCCCTTTTTTTACTATATATATACCACCTGCGTGTTTGAGTTTTCCAGTATCGAGCATTCAGTTTCATCTTTATTTCCCCTAAATTACTTTTGTGTGATCTCAAGTCGTGAGTAAAAGGAATTCTTGTAGCACCGTGGACGACGGAATGGCGAGTCCAAATCAACAAGCTGAGATGAGAATTCTGAGAGCAAAGCAGTGCTCCAAGGGTATGGAATTTAAATCTACCTCAATCTCCTCTCTCTCAATCACTCGTTAACATTAATCCCTTTTCACTAATCATTCTTTCTTTCTTGGCTAAATCCATTTCAGTCAATTTCAAAGGACTCGCTCACATAATGCCTAAATAAAATGCATTGGGTTGATAATTAATTCGTGGGTATGGTGAAACTGATGAATGTACGTTTATGCATAAAGATGCAGTGAAAGCAGGGACCAAGGCAGCGACAATTGCATGCGTAGCATCCTCCATCCCCACAGTGAGTCTTGTTATTGTTAATGCACCAATCAATCTGTACCAATTCAATTCAATTCATCTAACTGGGCCTGGTTATTAATTGCTGGGTTGGATTAATGTATAATGCGGCCTTAATCATCTGCAGATGTTGGGAGCAAGGGCTATTCCTTGGGCAAGTGCTAATCTCAACCATGTTGCACAGGCGCTCATCATCTCTACAAGTCAGTAATCGTGCCATCCCCAAATGTTATTTCTTCCCAATATCTATCAATTTCTTTGCGTTGTATTGAGTTGTTTTACTAAAGAGTTTTCAGTGCCATGCATAAATGCATGCTTTGTTCAACGATTCTATAACTAATGAATTGCTTGCTCACAGTGTTATTCTTGGATTTACAGTGATATATGTTTTAGTTATAAATCATTCTCACTTATCTGGTTGCTCTCATTATAATTATCTGATGAGCTGCATGTTGATGTTATGTTGTGTGTACTAATTTGATTGGAGACAGTCAGCGGATCGGCTTATTTCATTGTAGCAGATAAAACCATTGTGAAGGCTGCACGGAGAAACTCCTTCAATGAGCAAATGGAAAATCCTGCCGAGTACTCACCTTTCTGAAAGATAGCAGAGAAGCATGGAAATTATAAACTGCATAGATAAATGTCTCTCTATCTTTGTTTGATGGAATAATATCCAATCAAGTGTTTCTCTCGGTTTTCCAGGGAATGTATGTATAAATATAAACTTTCGTAGTCTCTGTTTTACATTGTGTTTCAATTGTATGTATTTTAAGTTCAAGTTCATATGGAAAACTTTGTAGTCAAATGGAAACACCTAGTTAAATTAACCCTTTGGACTTGCAATTTTGAAGCTATATAAACTCATAAAGAGATCTACAACGGTGGGATCACAAACCGTTCTCTAGTTCATAAGATGAGATGATGTACTTATTTGGGACATCTATATTCCACTCATCACTTATTTCAATCAATTAACTAAGTAATCAATCTCAAATGGGTGATCAAGTATGATTGCATCAAGGATCAAAATTGACGACATGAATGATCAAATTTAACCAGGTCAAACTGTATTATGATATCTCGACGCTCATGCCTTATGTTCCTGCGTTCAATTGTGTCTATACCAAAATTACAACTCACGTGACAAAGTTGATCATAAATAATTATTGTTCAAACTGCGCATGTGCTGTATTTAATTCTCTCACTTTCTAAATTGTATTCAATCTAGCCTATGTAGAAATAGATTTGATTTATCTTCTATGTATAATGTGGATGTAAAGTTCTCTATTCTTTGTATGAAGCTAAATTTTCTATTTTTGATCAAATCTGCACATTACAATCAGTTGACAGTGCGAAACAAAATGAACCTTTGAGTTCAAGATTTGTTGCTGTTGTTAATCGCCAAACTTGCATACAAAAAATGGATCTATGTTTGTTATGGAAATCCAAAGACCAATGGGCAGCAACAAATTCAAGTGGGCTGTGCTTTAATTACCAACAAGGTAGCCTGTATAGTGTTAGCTATCAAAAGTCATATACAACTCTAATTGAATGTCAAACCTGCCCCTTCACAACTTTAATTGAATGCCGAAACCTACCCCTTCATATATAATTGTAGATGGCCAACTAGTTACACATAACCTGGAATGTATGATTCCACTTTGCATTGGAGTTCTAGGTTGCAATAGGCCAAAGAGTTCGTTGTAGGAGGCTACTGTCAATTGAATGAAGAGTGTAATAGAACACCAACGCTTTAGCTAGAATATAGAATATATATACCTCTGCGTAGTTGTGATTTGTTGTAAGTTATATTACTTCCAATAATCTGGAACATAGAATATTTATACCTCTGCGTAGTTTGATTTGTTGTAAGTTATACTACTTACAATAATATGTTGTGTGGAGTAGTTGTGATTTGTTGTAAGGTATACTACTTCCAAAATCTGGATCATTGAATTTTCACCACAATGCTCCAGCATTCCCTGAAAGTTTAATCTTTGATATTAGCAAAGAATGGGTCATTTCAGCATGAGAGATGTGAGTTCAATATTCAACATAGACACATTAAAGAATTATTTTTTTATAGACAACGTTACTCCAACATGAATGCATATTTAAGCAATATTTTGTCTCAGGGAAATCGCAATCGGTCGATTTACAACCATTTACAACTTTTCAACTTTACCACTTTTCTTGGTCACATGGATTTTTTTATTACTTTTCATTTGGTTTTAATTTTTTAGTTATGGACTACATAAATTGTTTTAATTAACTTTTATTTTTTATAATGTAATATTAAGTTATGTGACAACATTTCCCCCTACTAAGTACATTCACATCTTCCTCATACTAAGCACATAACTACTCTCATTACAATTATCCAACAATCTTTATTTTGCTTGTTACCAAAAAATTAATCATAGTGTTCTAACAAACAACACAACCTCTAATAAAATATATGGCTCCGGCATTAATAAAAAATAAAACCGTTTTCATGAGTGCAAATGTTACTGATCATTAAAACTCACTATATAACTACCAACTCAAGTCGGCCATTGAAAATGGTAGATCACTCCAGTTTACAAGCCATTCATTAACTCCTATCGAACAAGCCATTTGATAATATATGAAGCTATTTATAATTTCCAACTAAACAAGTGCCACGGGGTGACGATGTCCCTGTCCTAAGTTTTGTCAAAAGTGTTGTCAAAATTGTTAGTATTTGGGTGCTTTAACAAAGCGGTAAGATAATGATAAAAAGATAGGGTGCTACCTATTTGACTATATTTATACGTCAATATGCACATAATGAGTGGTGATGCTTTGACCAATATGCACATAAAGCTTTGTAGGTCTACAACAAATGAAGTGACACAACATAGAAGTTACTTGTTGGGTTGGCTATTCCTGAGAGTAAAGGCATGCAAAAAGTTAATATAGGGAGTAAAGGCATGCACAAAGTTAATATAGGTAGTTGAGCTTATTGTTGCATATGGGATATAAAAAGTTTTGAAACAAAATTTTGGTTGGGTTGCTATTACCCAATGACTTTCGCACGAAGTTTCTTTAGTTTTGTATGAATTCCTTTTAGTTTTAGTTTTGTATGAATTCCTTTTAGTTTTGCATGAATTCCTGTTAGCCACGTCCTAATGCTATTACCCGATTAAATCTTTTGCATGAAATCCCTTTAGCCGAAGTTTGCGTCCGAATACTATTATCCAATTAAATCTTTTGCACAAAGTCCCTTTAGCTGAAGATTGCGTCTACTTCAATTTCAGGAAGTAATTATAACATAAAATGATAAGCAGCCTGTTGCCTTTGTTGCAAATTCAATAAGTGATTACAAAAGGACAAGCACGGTTGCTCCAATTAAAGAGACCAAACAAGCATTTAGTAAATAAAGGTAGTGAACATATAATTATTATCTTAGTGACATAGTTGGAAAGTTTTATAATTAAAAAATAAATTTAGTAAGTATGAAGTAATAAATAGATAATATTTAAGATATATATTTTTAAACAAATCTCACACATACTTATATTTGTTGTATATTTAAATTAATTTAATAGCCAAAATACATCTCATTTTATTTTACTTTAATGACCAAAGAATACCTCCTTTAACCCTATTCAATCCGCGTAATCATTGTCCAAAAATGATTGCTTTAAAAGAAATATTTTTCATAACTATTACAATGTTATAATTCATTGAAATCTTTTGTATATATTTGAAATTCATTATGCAGGTAACAAATATAGTTTATACATAGGTAGTAGGCTTGGCTAAAACGTCCATGTTCTCTATACATAAATGAAATGATAAATATTTTCAAATTTAAAAGTTTAATTAAAAGATAAGATTAATATTAAAAGTAAAACTATATAAGGACAATATTTATATGGATAATAAATAATTGGACGCTCGGCAAAGCAAGTTGACGAAGCCCTAAAGCTCACAATAGGCAAGTTGATGAAGCCACAATGGTCAGCGTATGCACACAATGGGAAAATTGATGAAGCCTTGAAGCTCTGTCGGAAAATGCCCACGCAGAACACGGTCTCTTGGTCTGCAATCATTGCGGGATATGTGCAAAATGTAGGTGGCAGAGTCAAAACCCCAAGAAAAAAAAAAGCCAGAAGCTCCTACGTTGCAGAGTCAAAACCCCAACCGTTGAGATTCGTTGAGATAGCAGGTTGGATAGTTACAGAGATAAGAGACCTGTCAAGGGAACATAATCAGCATCCAAAATACAGGTATTTTTCAAGTTGTTTACTAACAGGTTAGCTTCTCCTTTGTAATAGGGTAACCAAGAAGGAGCTATCGATATAAGACAAAGTGCAGACTGTAGTTAGGGTATTGAACTAGTATTGAACCCTTGAACCAACAGGGTTAGCTATGATAGGACTGGCTATTTTTCACTTCCGGATGGCTAGATTCGGATCCCTTTGTTCTAATTCATATGACATCAGCTTGGATAAGTGTAGCCTGGAGGTGTGATGTAATATTAGCTGTGCTTGCAGAGTAAAGAAAGAATTCCACCCTGGATTCAAGAATATTCCGTAAGTAATTTGGTGATGGATAGAAAATACCGACTCTCCTTCACGTTCCCCTTCTATGTTTCTTCAATTATGAGCGGAACCTTTTCTTTGAGGCAAATAAAAAGGCTGCTGAGAGGCCCGGTCGTGGGTGCCAAAAGTCTACGAGCTTCGGATAGTTGGAGTAGTTTGGCCGCTTCAATTAAATAGGTTTCTCCTTGCGAGTAGTACTCGACTCGGCCAGCAGCTATGATTGTATGCCTTCTCCATTCCGTTTTCCATTGGCATGGAGCAACATGAACATTATATCTGTAACTAAAGTGAGTCAATTGCTTTCTCTATCTATTCCCAAGCAGTTTCGAAATGCCCACGAAATGCCTCAATGGACCCAACAGCAAGCACCCCGCTTTCCGTTTTCTTGTGATTCTCCCCCGGGCAACAATGTAAGGAAAGCTCTTCTATTATCTGATTGTATCTTATCTTCTGGAATCCCGCTGGCAAGCTTCCCGACCCGCAATGGTCGTTTTCCTTGCTGTAGTTATCTATGAATCTAGACTATGTTACCTGCCTGGTATAGCACGCGAAGCCCTAATCACCGGATATACTGGGGCAACAGCGGTGAGTGACTGGAGAGATTCATTAGCAATAACAATTTTTGGTTGACTTTAAAATTTCCATACATGAATACTGTGTAGAAGAAAGTGGTGTGTAGAAGAAAGTGGTGTAAACCAGACATGTAAACATTTATTTGCAATGATAATGTCTATTTTGTATTTTGATTTTGATGTTGAATTCAAATTCAATTGAAAAACAAACGTGCTTACTCTTGTTTGTAAGGTCACCAGAGAATCTCCTACAAATTGATGTAAGGCTCTCCACGACAGAAGCTTTTGCCTGGTCGTTCGTTCATGCCATAAGAAGATATGTCAATTTATATAAGAAGATATTGCCAAGCTCTAGATGCAAGGTGGTGGCGGTGGTAAGGGTAAGGCGGTGGTATAAGCGGTGGCAGTGGCGAGCGGCCAAGCTATGGATGTAAGGCGGTGGCGGCGGTAAGGGTAAGGCGGTGGTATAAGCGGTGGCAGTGGCAAGCGGTGGCGGTTATTAAAATGATTTGCATATCGAGAACCTATTGGTCGCTATATTATATTTTATATTTTAAATTTTAGCTAAAATATTATTAAAATATTACATAGAATTTGGTCTATCCTCATTTTAAAATGGTGTGCATACTAAGAACCTAGCCACAGCTGGCAATAAGACATCAATGTTTTTGTCATGTTTTTGGGCAATGACGGTTGAAATAATTACTATTAAGTTTCATTCCCAATACCGACGCTGCCCTGCGGCAATAACACTTCAAAGTGTAAGCCAATCAACTTTCAAAAAACTTTGATTTTTATATTAAAAAATAAAAAATGCTTGAAACTTTGGTTAAATTGTATGTTGCGGGTTCGGTCAATGCTAACTAATACACAGTCAAATACAAGAGTTACCTGCTACGGAAGGGACTAATAATGATTCTTTGATGAGGGATGCGGAAGGGACTAATAATGATTCTTTGATGAGGGATGGAGATGTCAAGGCCACTACTTAATTATTTCCAACCAATAAGAAGACTAAACTATCAACCTAGATGGGTAGAAAATCAAAAAGGAAGTTTGTAGAGGAATTTCACAAAATCAAAAGGGAAGACTAAATTATCAACCTAGATGGGTAGAAAATCAAAAGGGAGCGTTGTATGGGAATTTCACAAAATCAAGGAAGGTTGTAGGGGAATTTCACATAGGACAAAAAGTAAAATCAAAATGAAAGGTTGTAGGGGAATTTCACATAGGATAGAAAGTATGACCAACTCACTCAATCAAAATGAAAGGTTGTAGGGGAATTTCACATAGGATAGAAAGTATGAGCAACTCACTCAACATTTGGATAATGTTCAATATTGATATATAGAGGCATACAACTTCATTCAAGTGCCCAATAGTATGAAGTGGGTTGTTTAGTAGATACAAAGAATATAAATAGCAATTGGTGTAGGGGATAAAATTATGGAAACAAGTCTACAATTATAGCCATTGATTTTAATGAAACTATTAGATGAAAGATATGGAATAATTAGCTATTTGCAATTAACCAAAAATAATATGAATTCATTTTATTTTGTATAATCTATAATATTTCATACTACGAAATAACTACCAAGATGGATGATCTTGATATTTCATTTTGTTTTGTTTTTACTTTATGAAGTCTTCTTTCCATTCTTCCTTTGAAATCATTCAAACTTGTGGCATTAGGCTTTCTTCTCCTAGCAAGATGCCTCAAGATGGCCTTTCTTCCCATTAAAGGAACATGTCTCAGTATACCAACAGTTGGCATCTCTATGTCAGTTCATCTTGCAGCAATGATAAACAAGAGATGTAGTGTATGATGCATACCTCTTGGTATTCCTTTTCTTTCTCCAATTGATTGGATTGATTTTTCTTCTAAATGTTAGTGTAGGATAAGTCTCTAAAATTTCCTCTTTATTTACCTTCTACAATCCACCATAAGAAGGATGTAGTGGTAGTGTATTACCATCTTCTTTCATTGTTTCTCTTTCTTCTAATGAACAAGACAAATATGCAACATCTTTTTCCTTCACAAAAGTGGTCATCTTCATTGTGGCCTTTTCCTCTATGCCATTGAAACTTGGGCCTTCATGCTTGACCCTCCATTAAGTTACAATGGGACTTATGATGCATTGTCTTCTCTTTCCTATTCCTTGACCATTGTAGCCCATATTTCAAGTAGTATCCTTGAACCTATGCATTTGGTATGCTTTTCAAAATCACCAAAATGATCTTGAGAAAGTTCTAAAGGTGAGCTTACCATGTTTTCCTTAGTCATGAAGTTATCTTCTATAGTAGAAATGGATTTTTTCTCTTCTTCCTTGCTCCCTTGGACAGGTACATGTAGCTATGTATCTATCCAAACAACCCACGGATGAATAAACACTGCGGCTTGCTGATCCAAATGGAAATAAATCATCCTTCTTCTTTAGAACTAAACCTCCTTCCCATGGAAGTAACTCAAAGTCCTCCACAAGCAAGATGAGTGTTTGGCAAACACTATCCATGTCAACTAGTCCATACAACCCAATCAAGTAGGGTTCCCAGGTGTTACTTTGCATATTGGAAGGATCACATGGATTCCATAGGAACTCATGTTGCTACTCACAAGGTTGCACATCAAATGATGTGCCCATAAATATCCTACCAATGAAAGCAAGTCTAGTGCATCCTTGATATTCCATTGTGGTTATGTACTCATCTACCCAGTCCATGGAATAGTGAATACCTTTGCTTGCTGATTTGGATGCCATGTCCTTAATTATCTTCCCCATAGCTAAGCTCTTCTCTCCATCCTTCAAAACAAGTGCTTGGATAAAATTTTCTTCATCATGGCTCTTCACAAGAACCCACAATCTTGCATCTTCCTCATGTCTGATCTCCACATGAGGTTCCTCAATCAAACCCAAAATGTCTGCTGCCATGTGCACATGATCATGTCCCATACAGGATGGAGGATGCGGTGTGCTCAAATCCTTTCAAAGCTGATAAATATGCCTTCTTGAATCTTGAAGAGCTCCTTGGGAGCTCTCCAATCCCTCATGAAGTTGCTTAATCTGAACCTCAGATTCATGAAGTGCACTTTGTGTTCTCCTCAAGAATCATGGGTGGTATACAACTCATTAGTGAGTTGGTCAATCTCCTCTTCATCTTCAATTGAGGCATTATGATACATATTACTCACAATAAGGAGATTATTTATATATGTTAGCAGGTTCATTTAGTTTTCTTTCATCTTGGCAATTGCTTCTCTAAGAGATTCGAAATCTCCCAAGAAGTATTATTTCTCCCAATCTTCATCGGAAGCTTTCCAACAACATATTGACACCAAGGAATTGGCATCAATAAAGTTCTCCAAGGCTTCCATGATATTATCTTGGTCCTCCTTTAGCGATCCACTCAAATGATGTGTCTCACAAAGAAGATCCCTCCCCAAGTTTGTTGCATCTATAGGCTAACAGAAAACATCTCCATGCCTGTGGCATGAGTCCACAACACATGATTCACACAAATCACCATCATTAGAATCATTTGCAATATCACTTTCATGGTATGAAGTAGAAGGAATTTCAAAGTGCTGCAATGAAATGTGACTGTTGAAAATATTATCAACACGTCTTAGAATTTCATCTTTAACACCAAAATTCCCAACATTGGAAATTTCCTCCAAGTTACCTTTCTCACAGGAAGTGGCTACTATCTTAGTATGATACAAAGGAATTTTATTTATGAAAAAATCATAATTATAGTCATACCTTTGCATCATATCTTCTTCCTCATGAGGTATAGATATGGTGGTCTTTCCTTCCACCAAACTTTCGGATTCACATCCAATTGATGTTTGCTTGTCATCTACTTCACTAAGTAGCTCAAGTGGTGACTGGAAATATGAATTAAGTTCTTCTTTTGGATCTGATCCAAAAGATGTCTCACCACCATCAACAAAATTAATTTTCTTTGCAATGATATTGAAATCACCAACAAATAAGCTTGAAGGTTTCGAAGTGGAATCTCTTTCCACATTGTTCACAACTTCAACACTTTTTGCTTGGTCTTGTGTTGCACATGGTTCTTCATTCTCTTTGGAAGCTTCCACAGTGCTAGGTCCATCATGATCATTTGATGGCTACCTTTTAATAGAGGGCTTCCCTCTTTCTGAATGAAGAGAATTTCTGGATGCTCCCTTAGTCACTGGCTCATTGGGTGTAGAGCATGGTGATGCTTCACTCTGTTGCAACATATGATCCACTTCTTTGCACACACTGTTGACAATATGACTTGCTCTTATTTGATATGTGCTGTCACAAGGATCCTCATTTGGAAACAACATTCAAATTTGAAATTATAGAAGTCTCGGAAAGGCAAGACCTCCTGGATCCATTTCCTCATTGTCTGGTATTCTATGAGGCACTCAAAAGGATTGACTCCAATAAGCTTTCCCCCATAGAACACTCTACCATCCATAATAATGAAATTTGGTATATTTGACCTTTTATTCTATATGCACATAGTTTCATACAAGGATTCATCATCCTCATGCACCATCTGTAGTCTATCAACATCATAAATAACATCATCCTTGGAGCAGGATGCTTCCTCATCATCCCATTCAAAAATATCACTAGCTGGTGCTAGTCGCATGGATACAAATTCTTCAAATTGTGAGATATTAATTTCCATAGGAGTAGAGGAAAGTGCTCTGATACCACTGTAATATCCCCAAATCAGATTCTAAGAATATTAACTGATCACCAAAATTTAAATAAAAAAATTTCAACAAAAACTCTGAACTAGTTATTAAAACTAGTGTTGAAACAACTAGTCCTAGACTCAACTAAACCCACCCTAAATTCACAATTGGAATTTCTTGGATCTGATTAGAGTGAGGAAAAGAGTGCAGCAACAAACAATAGGTCTAACTTGCTTAATAATCCTTTTCACAACGTACTGAGACCATTTATGTTTCGAAATCACCTATCGTTGAAATCTACTCCAAGGCTTCCTAGGTACACCAACATATGCAAACTAGATTCCTTCCACAAGATCCAAGAATAATAAGAAGGTGTATGAACTATGTTTAAGTACCAAACCACTGATTATACTCAAATTTATCAGTTTAGACTCATTTGGATGTGTTTTGGGGCTCAAGAAGAGAAATACAATTCTGTGATTGCACAGTAGGAAGACTTCGAAATCGAAATTGGGGGAATCAAAGGATCATGAATCACTAAAATAAGACCTGCATCATGTACTTTAGACTCTCATAAAAAACTGACATAATGAAAATTCTTGGAGAAGAAGTAAGTTAACCACATAAAACTCGAAAACTAGTCAAAATTGCAACAAAATCTAGAAGAGGTTTGCAAAACTCCAATTAAACTCAGATTGTTTATGGAATTCAATATATAAACATCATGGAGAGTCTTCATAACATAAATTATAGCAAATTCATGCTCAATGGACGCTCAAAAAAATCATATCACTTGCTAGCATTCATTACATCCAATAAATGTTGAGAAGAACAAAGATCTCTAGAATTTCAACTAAATCTGATATGAGTTCTTCTTCAAATCTTCAAATCAGACTTGCAAACACTTCAATAATCTGCAAAAGCTCAGTGATGATGGCTGGATTCCATCCTCCAAGAATCCTAGTTGAAGAATCAACTAATAGAAAAAGTAGCAGGGCCACATCTCCTAGTTGGTGACTAGGGGCACATATCCCAAGTCCTTTGAAAGCTCAGAGCTCTCAAAATCGAATTCAATGACTGCTAAAAGATGTGAAATGGAGTTCTCCTCCTTCTTTTGTATACTTTCTCCTCATTGTTGAGCTTATCCTCTTAGAAATTCGAATTGGAAGAGGCATGGATGTTTCCTTGACTAGTTGGATTGGGTTTGGACCCACTTAGCCTCATGGATGAGCCCTTACTTGCGAAACTTGGACCCTGTATCTTTTTTGGATGTTTCTAATCCTTCTTGAGTTGCACAAATCATGAAACTTCTTTCTTTTTTGCTTTTGAGAACTTTACCGCTTTTCTGCCTCTTTCCGCTTTTCTTTGCTTTCTACTTTTCCTTCTTTTTCCACTTTCCTGCTTTTCACTGATTCTTGCTTTGTGCTACTTTTTTTTTCAAGTTTCCTTATTTTGAAAGGAAACTTGTTTGGCCCATCGTATCTCCTTTTACAACTCATTAGTACATTTAAATAAAAATCAAATAAAAAGTATTAATTGCATCACCTCCAATTTAATTTATTTTAAAACAACTATAGTCCAAATTATCTCCCTAGCTAATTTATTTAATTTCCTAAAGTACTTGGCCAAAATTTACTCCCTTGTTAATAATTTTAAACTAGAACCCATGGATTTGGATGGGTTAGTGGTTTCACCATGGATATGATTTCAAGGATATTGAATATAATTCAAACTTTAAAACATGAATTTGCAAAGTTGAAACTAGTCCTCAAAACTAGTCATGAAGAAACTAGACTTGGTCACTGAATTAACCCACTCAGAGCTTGATAGTTGAACTCTTTTGGATATGAAAAATCTAATAATGGGTTTGCAGAAGCATAAAAATCAGAATTAAGGCCATCTTCAGAGTCCTATGCACAAGGTAATAGGGTCATTTATGTTTCAACAATAGTTGTCGTTGAAGTCTACTCCAAGGCTTCCTGGGCACACCGGCATATGCATACTAGACTCATTCACTTACACTTGAAAACAAACAAAAGGTGGATATCTGATAATTACCCATTAATCTACTACTGGAAAAAATTTACAGAGGTTTTCAGAGGATTTGGAAGTGTTTGGAGGTCAATAGAGGAAGAACTCTATGGAGGACTGCTCAACTAGTTTTTCTTCAGACTCTTCCAAACATGAAGAGAAGGCTACGAATTCTTAGTGTGAGACTTGGATAGACTTTATGACTATATTCAAGACCTATGATGACTAACATAACTGAGAAATAGACATCCAAATACCTTTTAATTAAAAATACTGCAAAACTAGTTAAAATTAGATGCCTAAAGAGATAATCTTGAGAAATATGAGCACAAACAGCCTCTAAGGCTCTCAAATTCTTCTTCTAATGATTAATATGACTCATAAAACAATAAATGTACAAAAGCAAACAATATCAGATCCTACTAAGCAGAAAATAGAATTTTTACAACCTAACTTCACAAAGAGTCATCATTCTTGAATTATTACAATGATTGAGGATGGAAAATTCAAAGAAGAATAAGAAGGGAAGATGTAATCACATGATATGAACTACAGGAGGTCAAGGAGAAAATGGTTGTTCATGGGAGGTGCAATGGAATTCTTAATCTTGTTACATGAGTGCAATCTCTCCAACATTTCTCTCTCTCTAAGTGAATCTCATCAAGATCACATCAAAGCTGCTTGGATCTCTTGCACCAACTATGAAGGATCAATCTCTTCATGGAATGGAATGGATCAAATCTGCAAATCATTAATTGATGGTTGCACTGGATCATATGAAGAATAATGGAACAGTAACTATGGGGTACATCTCCCACAGGTGGCTAAGGGCGCATCTCCAAATCCTAGAGAAGCTCAGAGCTTACTCATTCACAATTGATAAACTAACAAAAGATCTGAAATGGAGTTCTCCTCCTTTTATAGAATTTTCTCCTCATTTTTGAGCTTATCCTCTTAGAAAATCGAATTGGAAGTGGCATGGATGTTTCCTTGACTATTTGGATAAGGTTTGGACCCACTTATCCTCATGGATGTTCCCTTATTAGATAAACTTGTGTAAAATTCAAGCACAACAGATCTACGAAACATGAACAACAATTACTAGAGATGTATGTAGAAAATTGTGTGTCAAAACAATGGTGCAAAAGGTTTGCAGCATTTCATGCATTATCATTAACTCAGAAGATGATTACATTGTGTAACAATGGAAATAATATCCAGGCAATTCGAATCCTGGAGAGGTCATTCGAATTGAAAGCATGAGAGTGGCTTATTGGTCATTTAACACCACTCAGCACATCAGTTAACCACTTAACTGCCAAGTAATTGACTCTAACAGACTCTCAAACTACAAATTGAGTCTAGAACTTAACGAATTGCCCAAAATTAGGGGAGGCCTCCTTTCTAACTTCATTTAACTGATTTTTAGGTGAAATTACCCAAAATTAGGTCAAACTAAGTAGGAGGGTGCCTTTTTTACTCCAGTTAGCTAATTTTTAGGTGAAACACACCCAGTTGGACTGAGTAGAGCACATTAATCATGCAAATCACCCCATTTGGATCCTTGAATGATGGAGGAGGCCCATTTAACTGAATTTGATGACCCAGTTGGCTCCCCAGATGAAGGAGGAGGCCCAGTTGACTAAAACAGATGATCCGCTGATGATGTAAGCACATAATTGAGTCAAAATACTTAGGATAAGTGGTAAATTAGGTTGTTGATCCCAAATAATTATGTGTTGTTAGAAAATGACTCCAACACCCCCCTTAATCTAATCTCATGTGGAGGATTAAAATAAAATAATAAAAGGTTCCTGGCAACAAAGGCCATAGGTCACCCGGTACAGAAATAATCCAAAAAATGCTCAAAAAATCTAAGTGAGGAAAGAGGGAAAAACCTGGTGGGAAAGAAAACCCCCCCGCAAAGTGAACACTAAAGGATCTAATCTATCATCACCATAGTAGAAATCACCCCCAATAGTGAATGAAGGTAAGAGAACTTCTTCATAATGAAGCTCTCGGTGAAGATGTCTGCAATTTGCTCCTCTGTAGGGCAATATTGCAGTACAATGATTACGTCATGCACAAGCTCTCGGATGTAGTGCATGTGGATCTTGATATACTTGGTCCTCTGTCTCTGAACCGGATCTGTCGAGATCTCTATATCACTCTGATTGTCACAAAAAATTATAGTAGAAGTGGTGCTACCAATATCAAACTCTACTAGAATACCCTATAACCAAACTGCCTGAATGCAAGCATTGACTGCTCCTTGATACTCTGCCTCTGCTGAAGATAAGGAAATGGATTCCTTATTTTTTGTTGACTATAAAAAGGACCTATTCCAATCATGAAAACATTTCTGGAAGTGGAATTCCAATTAATTCTATCACCTGCCCAATCTGAATCAGTGAATCCAACCAAGTCAAGATCAAAATCCACAACATAGTGAATGTCAAAATGTCTCGTACCCTGCACATAATGCAAGATCCTTTTGGCTGCCTTCCAGTGAAGCTCGTGGGGATGATGCATGTACCTTGACAAAACACTCACGGCATAAGAAATATCAGGCCTAGAGTGTGTCAGATACAAAATACTACCAATCAATTGTCGGTAAAGTGTAGAATCCACCAATGGTGTAGAATCACCATCCTCAAGATTGATTCCTGAGAAGAATTGGAATGGTGCAGCTTTAAATTCTGTTATATTGAACTTATTTAGAAGGTCCAAAGCATATTTTGATTGAGAAATCATTATCCCATCAAAATTATGACTAATCTTGAGACCAAGAAACTGCTTCAGCAGGCTTAAATCACTTAGATTAAATGCTTGGTGTAAAACTTTTTTATAGTGCCGATCGAAGCAAGACTGCTTCCTGTAATAAATAGGTCATCGACATAAAGTAAAATGATTAGGAAATTACCTTCATGTTGCTGTAGATATACATTCATATCTGATTTGCATCTCACAAATTTTTGCGACAGAAGAAAGGAGTCGATCTCTGCATACCAAGCTCTTGAGGCCTGTTTTAAACCATACAAGGATTTCCTTAATATGCAAAAAAGTGTCGGATATGATATGTAACCTTCAGGATGATTCATGTAGATATATTCCTGAATATATCGATGATTAAATGCACTCTTCACATCCATGTGGTGCACCTCCTAGTGCTTGGATGTAGAAATTGCCAAAACTAGGCAGATTGAGTCCATTTTTGCAACCAGTCCAAAAGTTTGTGTAGTCCACACCTTGGACTTGTGAGAAACCTTTTTCCACTAACCTAGATTTTTATTTGCAGGTTGAACCATCAATGGAAACCTTGGTTCAGTATACCCATTTGCATTGAACCAATTTCCTCCCAAGTGGAAGAGAAACTAGCTCCCATGTTGCATTTTTCTGAAGAGAATTGTACTCTTCATCCATGGCGGTTTTCCATATTGGATCTCAGTGGGCATGATAGTATGTTTTAAGATCTGAACCAACCATCAAGAAACACTTTTTGGACAGAAATGGATCATCATATGAAAGATCCATACCTGCTGTTTGAAAGTCTACTTGGGTTCTTCTTGGATCGACGGGATTTCCAATGTTAGAACCGATAGGTGTGAGAGTCTTTTCTGCCCACTTTGGAAACTGAGGGGGATCATCTGGATTTGAATATGAACCTGATATTTCATGTTCATTAAAATCAGACATAATATCATAAATATCAGAACATAAACTTTCGGTATCATCTCCTGAATCTTCTTCCGGGAGAGGAAGCAATTTGGCAGCTTCTTCCTGCACTAGTTGTAGATCATGAAGCAGTTCTTCAAATTGGAGACTTCTCTTAATGAATATTATGTTGGATATGATATCCATTAGTTCGTATCCTTTGTATTCTTTAGCATATCCAATGAGGATGAACTCGGTACTTTGTGGTTCCAAATATCTTCTCTTCTCAATCAGAATTCTAGCCCATGCAGTGGACCCGAAAACCCTGACACGTGACACATCAGGATTTGAAAGGAGTTGTACCTTTGATGGATGAGTGTGACACTTTGTTCTGAATGTGTGCATAAATATTCATGGCCTCAGCCCAAATATTTGAATACAAACCTTTCAACTCAAGCATACAAGTAACCATCTCTTTCAATGCTCTCTTTTTCCTCTCCGCTACACCATTCCATTAAGGTGTGTAGGGGTATGTGTGATAGATTCAGATTCCATTTTATGCACAAAGTTGCAGTAGCTCAGTTTTGATATATTCTCCACATCAGATATGAGATCTTTTAGCTTGCTCCCGGTAGTAGTCTTAACAGAAGCCTTGAAATTCTTGAATTTTTCAAACACTTATGATTTGTTTTTTAGAAAGCATACCCATGTAAATATGGAAAAGTCATCAATGAATGTGAGAACATACCTTGAGCCATTCATGGAGGGATTTGGTAATGGAACACTGATATCACTATGAATCATCCCCAAAATACAAGAAGCTTTGCTAGCTTTTCCTCGATCGAACTTGTGCTCAGGATGCTTGCCAATGATGCAACCTTTGCATATCCCTTTTGAGGATTTGATGTTCGGAAGGCCTTCAACCATGGAATTATTTTGTAGCAGCTGAAAATATTTATAATTTAGGTGTCCAAACCTCTCATGCCATAGCCGGCTAACCTCATTTCCATGAGTCAGAAGGGCACTTGGCTTTGAATGTGGAAAAAAATGGGAAAACTCATATGCTTTTGTAGCATGATTTTCCTTGCCTGCTGCAATGAGATTTATGGTGGTAATATCATAAATTTCAACATCATTAGGGATGAATACAACCTTCTTGGGAAAACCAGTGTGTGTCATTTGATACACAGAAAGAAGGTTTGAATCTAGAGAAGGGACATATAGAACATTTTGAAAACTGTCATGTTCTAAATGAATTGTACCTTTTCCTTTTGATGAAATTTGTGAATCATCTCCCATGTGGATGGAGATGAAGTTGTTGGAGTCCAATGATGAGAAAGATTCTTTACTTGAAACCATGTGATTTGAAGCTCCTGAATATATGAGAATAGATTTTGAATTCGAAACACTTGTCATGAGTGCATGACCTCTTTCTGGATGATCATTCCGGTCTCCATTGTCCTTCTTCCTTGAGCCATTTGGAAGAGTGATATTGTTCTTCTGCAAGAGAAGGGCCATCTGATCAATAGTTTTCTTCATGCATGATATTTCTGCATGAAAGCCCCTGCCACAATAAGAACACTTTCTCTTCTCCTTTCCCTTTTGCTTGTCTTTTCTTGAGCCTGAGGGCTCCTCTGACTGCTTGGTATTCTCCTTTTTCTTAGGATGATCAAATTTGGTCTTCTCCTTCTTTTTATTTCCTTTTATCATTCGTAGCCTTAGGTCCTCCAGCAAATAGGTATTTATCTTTGGAGGATCTCATGAATCCCATCTAAACAATATTGTCATGCTCTTTTGTTAAGGACTCAATGAATGCATTCAAGGATGCCATCTTCCAATTCAGAATGGCGAATTTTCCTGAATGAAAGGTAGAAACACTGAATAATATACTCCTATATTTGAAAGGATTGAAATGATCAACTGGTCATCCTTCTTCTTGACAACACATTGCTTCAACTAAAGCTCCAAATTTTTGAACTTGGTGAAAAACTAATTGATGGCTCGAAATTTCCATGATTGAGGGAAATCAATTCATTCTCTAACTGATAAACCCTTACATCATCCTGCTTGCTGAAGAGTGTGGCAAGTTGTTCCCATACTTCTTTTGGAGTCAACAATCTACTGAGATGGAAAATAAGGTATTTTGAAATATTGAGACATAAGAAACCATAAGCTTCATCAAGCTTATTGAAGACTTGGACTTCTCTGTAGCTGCATTAGGCTATGGTTCTATTCCCATAGTAACTCTGTAGAGTCCCTTGGAGCGCAATCCTATCTCTATATCATCCTTCCGCTGATGATAGTTGAAAGGAGTAAGCAAATGGTTTGAAGAAGAGTCCATCTTAGCTATAACGAATGCAATAGGAGGCTTTGAGAAACCTGCATTGAAAAACAAACAAACAATCTTTCGGTCGACAACCTGCACTTTTCAAGTTGCATCACACCCGACATAGCTTATCAAGCAAGCTTGATAAACCGGATGCACAATTATCTAGGATTTATGTGGAAAAATTCCAGGTTCTGGTGCAGTGTTGGAATCATTTTGAGCAATCTTTCTCAAGCTTCATATGTGATCCAAGTGCATAAAGCATTGGTGTAGAAAGCATTGGTGCATAAACACTAGTGCAGAAACACTAGTGCAGAAAACACTGGTGTAGAAAACACAGGTGTAGAAAGCATTGGTGCAAAAACACTGTCATCAGTAAAACTCTATTGAAGAGTTGACTTATCCTACCATGGATCTGATACCATGTAAAATCGAAGTACAACAGATCTAGGAAACAAGAACAACAATTACTAGAGATGCATGCGGCAAATTTTGTGTGAAAACAATGGTGCAAAAGGTTTGCAACAGTTCATGCATTATCATTAACTCAGAAGATGATTACAATGTGTGACAATGTAAATAATAGCCAGGCAATTCGAATCCTAGAAAGTTCATTCGAATTGAATGCATGAGTGGCTTATTGGTCAATTAACACCACTCAACACATAAGTTAACCACTTAAATGCCAAGTAATTGACTCTAACAAACTCTCAAACTATCAAACTGAGTCTAGAACTCAACTGATTTCCCAAAACTAGGGGAGGGTTCCTTTCTGACTTCAATTAACTGATTTTTAGGTGAAATTACCCCAAATTAGGTCAAACTAAGTAGGAGGGCGCCTTTCTAACTCTAGTTTGTTTATTGTTAGATGAAACACACCCAGTTGGATTGAGTAGAGCGCATTAATCATGCAAATCACCCCAGTTGTTCCCTGAATGATAGAGGAGGCCCAATTAACTGAATTTGATGACCCAATTGGCTCCCCGAATGAAGGAGGAGGCCAAGTTGACTGAAACTGATGATCTGTTGATGATGTATGCACATAATTGAGTCAAAATACTTAGTATAAGTGGTAAATTAGGTTGTTACGCCCAAATAATGATGTGTTGTTGGAAAATGACTCCAACAACTTGGACCCTGTAGCTTTTCTGGATGTTCCTAATCCTTCTTGAGTTGCACAAATAAGGCAACTTCTTTATTTCTTTCTTTTGAGAACTTTCCTATTTTTCTACCTCTTTCCGCTTTTCTTTCCTTTCTGTTTTTCCTTCTTTTTCCACTTTCCTACTTTTCACTGATTCTTGCTTTGTGTTGCTTTTTTTTTCAAGTTTTGTTCTTTTGCAAGGAAACTTCTTTGGCCCACCTTATCTCCCTTTCCAAATCATTATTACATTTAAATAAAAATTAAATATCAAAATATTAATTGCATCACCTCCAACTTAATTTATTCTAAAACAAATATAGTCCAAATTATCCCCTAGCTAATTTAATTATTTATTTTTTGTTTGTTAGATTGTCACTCGAGGCCGGTAACAATGAACCATTGGTTAAGAACCACAACCCAGGGGCATCTAAGCCATCAAAGTCACCAAGGGATCACACCTGTCCTGGGCCACACCAACCCTTGAGATGGTTGGAATTTTTGGGTTTACCCTCCCAACTAGCTCACCTTAAGGGGAATTGAACTCGAGTCGCCCTGCTGACAAGACCCACACCTTAACCGAATGAGATAGCAAGAATTGACCCCTATCTAATTTATTTAATTTCCTAAAGTACTTGGCCAAAATTTACTCCCTTGTTAATAATTTTCCACTAGAACCCATGGATTTGGATGGGTTAGTGGTTTCTCCATGGTGTTGTCAAAATGGGGACATGACAGTAATGTCTGGTTGAGCGGAAGGGGAAAAATATGGTTTATCAGAATGGGAAACCTCTGGTTGAAAAGTACAACCAGGCTCTAAAACTTGCTCTTGAGAAACACCTAAATCTTCTTGTACTGCATGCAATAAGATGTGTAGTTGTTGTAGAATCACACAATCTCAATTTGTACTTTATAATTAAGTATGTTATTAAAATGCATTGAATTTGTATACCTCCTCGTTGATAGTATTCTATTAGAATGCATTGAAAATCTAGGACTAAAGAAGACAACACGCCCTACTCCCTAATAACTATAAGGTGTCTTAGTTGTAAAAGGGACATCAAGTCTTGGTGAATGGCCAGTGCCATGTGGAATTTCAAATTGGGAGCTATCAGGATAAGGTAATGCATGATGTCATGCCTATGAATGTTTGTCATGTTCTTTTGGGTAGACCTTGGAAATTTGATAAGAATGAAATTCATGATGGAATAAATAATACTTACACCTTTGAGAAGGATGGAAAGAAAAATACCCTCATACCAATGAAGGATGAAGGAGCAGTCATAGAACATAGCACTAAAGTGTTGATGGTGAGAGGTAAGAGATTTTTGCACCAGATAAGAAATGAAGAGGTAAATTTTGTTTTAATTGGAAATCCAAGATTAATTTTAAGTAGTACAAAGTTGAAAGATTTTCCTATAGAGATTTAGGAATTGTTAAATGAATATGCTAATATTATTGTTAATGAGTTTCCTGATGGGTTGCCACCAATAAGAAGAAGAAGCCACCACATTAACCTGATCCCTTGAGCTAGTCTACCAAACAAAGCATCCTCTAGGATGACTCCAAAGTAAAATGATGAGATTAAGAATCTAGAACATGAGTTACTTGATAAAGGACTTGTAAGAGAGATCTTGAGTCCATGTGTTTTTCCTACAATGATGAGTCCAAACAAACATGGAAGCTAGAAGATGTGTACAAATTCCAGAGCCATCAACAAGATCACAATCATGTACAAATCTTGTTTGCATCATATGGATGACTTGATGGATTGTTTGAGTGGTGCAAGGTACTTTTTAAATATAGATCTGAAAAAGTGTATATCATCTTATTAGAATAAAAGAAGGGGATGAATGGAAATACATATTTAAAACTAATGAAGGATTGTATGAATGGTTAGTTATTCCATTTGGTTTGACGCATGCATATAGTACTTTTATGAGATTAATGAATGAAGTACTTAAGGAATTTACTGGGAATTTTTCATTTCTCTCTCAATGATATTCTAATTTATAGTTAGTCAAAGGAAGAGCACCTCAGACATCTGAAATTGGTTTTAAGTAAGTTGGAACAATAAAAACTCTTAATCAATTTGAAAAAGTGTTCATTTCTGAAACATAGTTAATTTATTTATGTTTTGTTATATCTCAAGATGGATTGAAAATGGATCAAGATAAATTCAAAGCTGTAACGTAATGGCCTACTCTAAAGAGAGTTTTAGGGGTAACGAGTTTTCATGGTTTTCCTAGTTTTTACAAAAAAATCAAAACGTTTAGTGGGATTTGTGCTCTAATTGTGGAGACAGTTACAGGAAAAAAAATCCATTCCAATGGATAGAAGCAGCTAAGAAAGGATTTAGACTACTTAATGGGAAGATAACAGTGAAACCAATTCTAGCATTACCATGTTTTAATAAACTCTTTCAGGTAAAGTTTGATGCTAGTGAGATTGCAATTGGTGTTGTTTTGAGTCGGGATGAGAAATCGATTTCTTATTTTAATGAGAAATTGAATGAATCCAAACATAATTACTCTTCTGATGATAATTAATTTTATGCCATTGTCCAAGCACTGAAGAAATGGAGGCATTATTTAATTCCCAAAGAGTTCTTATGTATACCGATAACCATGCCTTACAGTTTATTAATAGCCAAAAAAAATTGAATCATAGGCATGTTAAATGGGGTTGAGTTTTTGTAGAATTTTACATTTGTTATAAAGCATACAAGTGGGTAATCTAACAAATTTACAGTTTCTTTGATTAGGGAAAGTATGATTTTCCAGGAAATCCGAGTAGGTATCTTGGGATTTGATAGTCCAAAGGAGATGTATAAAGAAGATGTAGATTTCAAGGAGGCATATGCAGCTTGTAAAAATCCAATTAGTAGAGATAGAATCCCATGGATGGATTATATGATACAAGAGGGACTATTATTTAAAGGCCTCCATTTATGCATCCCAAAGTGTTCCATGAGAGAACTGGTTGTCAGAAAAGCACAATGGAAGATTAGTAGGACATTTTGGGAAAGATCAAACTTGTGCTTAGTTAAATGCTTTTTTATTTTTGTCCAGGTATGCAAGTTGATGTTAAAGTATCCATGGGAAGATGTAATCTTTGATAGTATGAAAAGGGAAGGAACCAAAACATTGGTTTGTATCATTCTTTACCTATTCCAAATAGACCATGGGGTTTAGTAAGTATGGATTTTATACTAGGATTTCCAACCACATATATGATTCTATTTATGTTGTTGTTGATAGATTATTTAAAATAACACATTTTGTACCTTGTACTAAAGCAAGTGCTGCAACTAACTTTGTAAACTTGTTCTTTAAGGAAGTTGTAAGATTGCAAGGAATTCCAAGAAGTATAATTTCTAATAGGGATACCCTATGGAAAAGTTGGGAACTAGACTTAACTTCATCTCAGCTTACCATCCATAGAATGATGGACAAACGAAGGTGGTGAATAGAAGTTTGGGAAACATTATGATAATTTTAGTCAATGAACATCCGAGGTAGTGGGATTAGGTACTTGCACAAGCATAGTTTGCTTACAATGATTCACCAAACCATGAGAATTATCCTAAGTCCATTCTAGATCATGTATGAAATGCACCCAAGGGTAATTTATGAATTGTGGAACTTGGGTAAAGCAAAGATGAGGAGTGATGATGGTGAATACTTTGCTACATCTATGCAGGAATTACATGAACATGTCAAGCAAAATCTATAAGAAAGAAGTAGCAAGTACAAATAGAGGGTAGATTTGAGAAGAAGAGCGTTGAACCTTGAATTTGAAGATTTGGTAATGGTGTACCTCAGAAAATAAAGGTTTCCCAAGGGAGGTACAAAAATTGAAACTAAAGAAAATTGAACCTTAAAAAATTTGTGTATTTTTTCTTCAAATGCATATGAAATAGATCTTCCACCTAATGTTGAAATATCACCAATTTTCAATATTTCAGACTTATATCCTTACAATGGAGAATCGATAGAAGTTTCAACAAATGCATATGATACTCTAAGTGATCAAATAGTACAATGGGAACACTAGTCACCCACTACACAACCAAAACAAATTGAATCATTTTTTGACATGAAGATACTGAAGAAGGCAAGGGGCAAAGAGTAATTTTAGTACCTAGTCAAGTGGAAAGATCATCCACTTGAAGATGCCACATGGATGACTGAAGTGGATATTAAACAACATGGTCACAAAATTGAAGAACTTATGGGAAGGAACCTATGAACCCATATTTTTGTTCCTTGGGAGTTTGATGTAGGAGCATCGGGTTCTTAAAATTTCAAATTTAATTTTAATTTTAATAATAAGAGGGAGTAGGAAGAATCAACTATTTGCAATCTCTTCTAACTCTGTAGGAGGAAACTTCTTTTAATTATAGTAAGAATTAGGAAGTTAGGGGTTTGGCTTGATTTGTTCCAGTAATAAAGCGATTTGAATCCATCCTCTGTGGATCAAAATCAATCACTCTCACCATGTATTTAAACCAAGGTCTTTGCTGGTAAGCATTGGAATTGGGAGCAATTGAATTGTCAAATGAATTAAGTGAGTTTGCAGTTGTTTTGCATTTTATTGCTCTCCTATTTTCACTCTTTGTCGACGAATTTATTGAGTAATGTATGTATGGGCATGTGATTATGTTTTCCCACTACCCTATTCATTATTTTACCATATCCTCCTTATCGAAATTGGATGGTGTTAACATTTTCATAGTATTGAATCCAATTGTCACTACAACTCTGGCACAGATCCAACGGTGACCGAAATTTCGGGCATGCAGGAGATCCAACAGTGGTAACACTTCATCATGTCAGATCGATGGTTACTATTGACTTGATAACATTCGGAATGGGCCCACTAATTGTGTTTATTATTGGAAAGTTGGAACCCTAACTACCGGTCATCCGATTCCCATATATCTGTCACCTGCGGATCCAATTCCATTGCTATTTTTGGCACTATTTCAAACTTCAATCATTGGTCATCTGGTCCCCATATTTCTAGACCATATGGATTCGCTTTCCCGCTATAAAAGCTTCGCTTAGAACTCTCAGAATGTGGATCCTCTAATACATTAAGAATTGGAGATACTAACAACCCGCATGCCAAGGCTAACACCATATCAATAAATTTAAAATAATGTAAATAACTAAATCAATATGCACAACATTAAGTTTGATGACAAAGCAAGGAATATGTCAAAAATGGTAAGAAAGAAACATGTGTGTCGATTTCAATCCTACTATACACCTAACAAAATAAATATGCTAATCAACACCAAGTTTCCCACTCATTAATGGAGAAAAATTAGGATACATTCCACCATGAGTGTGAGAACAATAAATGGAAGAATTCAAAATCTGAATAAAGGAAGGAATGTAAGAGGTGAGAAATGAATGCCTAAGTTACATATGTGAAAACTTATATTAGGTACAAAAGGATGGTGAGTGCAATCTAGATGAGCAAGGTATTATTTATGTGGATATGGTATCATAAGAGGAATCATATAATGTAATTGAGGTATAATAATATGAGAATCATTAGACATATATAGGATATGCAAATAATATATTATGAATTTCAATACTTCAAGATGAGACCCATGGCATCCTATAGAAATCACTCAAATTGTCTAGAATTGTGACTGAATTCGAGGATGGTCAGGATCTAGTACAAAATTTTAGAATATTTAAAGAAACGTTAGGAAAGTTGTATTGGGTGTAAAATGTGAGAGTATTTCTAAACACCTTGGAAAATATAAGATTCACTTTGTGGTTATTACATTCCCTCAAGGAGGAAGCATAATCATGAGGAAAAATATATTGACATTATTTTTATGTAGGTTTAATTAGATATAATGTGAGAAATATTCATTACTATGGCATGGTCCACATGTATTACCTATCCAAGATAATCAAGATCAAGGTAAAAAATTATGATAGGATAGGGAGACCCAAAGGTGGCAATTTTACATGTCCTAAGAGGACTTATTGATGGATTGAGTACACATGCTACTACAATGAGGGTGAAAAATGGATAACCATGAGTTGGATATAATTTTATCATATATTAGAGTTACAATAGGAGGATGCACAAGAGATCCTATGTTGCACCACTATCTCAGATGATGAATATATTTATTCAAGAACATTCAACAAAGGACAATCTCAATATGGTCTTCTAAATAAGATTTCCACATTTCAGCAAAATAGGAGGATATTATCCCATGAATTTATATGAAGAAGAAATTTGGAAGTAAGTAGATTGATGAACATTCTATGAACCAACAAAATTTGTGTGGTATATAAGAGAATATTAATATGTAAAGGAAGGAAAAAAAATGAAGGTAGGTAAAGATTGGTGATTTTAGGGATGATAAAACTATGCTTAAAATAATCCTAAGTTTTACAAAGTTTGTATAAAGTTTGTAGATGTCTTAACATATAGTTAACATGATCTACAAGGTATCCTAAGGAAATATGGAGAGTTAAGAATTGAGTTTCAACTTTATATGATACCAATGAGATAAAAATCATGCTTGTAATACGAATCCGAGGTATACAATGAATATTAGTTCATAGAGATGTTGGATGCAAGTGTTTTCTATGTAAATAAGGAAAGTGAATGAAGGTGAATGGGTGTCCCCATTAGTAGTTATGAAGAAGAAAAATGGAAGCCTTCTAAGGTTGCGTGGATTTCCAAAGGATAAATTTGGTGATGATTGGAGATCCATTTCTACCCTCATTTAAAGAGGATGTTCTTGAAGCAATATCTATTGACACAATTTTTTTCGATTATTGGATAGTTACTGAAGGTATAAACATGGGTTCTTCATAAACAAGGTCAATTGCTTTCCTTGCCACATTTGTAACTGAATGAGAAAAGTATATTCATATAGAAGGTTGTCATTTGGATTAATAAATGCACCAACGTGATTTTTTTGGACAATGTTAATAATTTTTAAAGATATCATCCTTTAGTGCTTGGAGGTGTATCTAGAAAATTGACATTAGTCAATTATTCATCGAACCGTCATTTAATGATGTTGAATAGTTACAAAGAGATGAGAGTGTGATTGATCCAAATAAGTCTCTTTGTAGTCATTTGAGAAGTTGTTATGACACATCATTTCGAGGGACAAAACGATGGTGCAGAAAAAAGAAGGCGAAATAAAGTAAGGACTATAATGAACCCATATAAGGTAAGTCCTTTTTAGAAATGTTAGGTATTACATAAAGTTTTTTTTAAAGATTATGCATGTATAGTTTGAAGTAAGACATGGCATTTGAGTGGACAATTGAACGCTGGAAACATTGTGAGACATTGAAGGACAAGATTCTCTACATTCCTAGATTGATACTATTTTATTAAAACATGATATTTTATGTCCATGTAGATAGTTCAAGGACAATGATAAAAGTTATATTAGCTCACAAACAGTGGACAAGTATGTGAGACATCCAATTTATTTTTCCACCAAAATGTTAACACCAATAGAGAAGAATCACACAACAATGAAAAAAAAAGTTGTAATGATATATGTATTGCAAAAGCTTCAACATTACAT